>CM040240.1:69377037-69577037 GCA_022545495.1 Chrysanthemum lavandulifolium | reverse complement strand
CTTGAAAAATAATACTCCCTCCGTCCCATATTAACTGTCCACTTTGACTTTTTTAGGTCTTTCATTTCCAACTTTGACCTTAAATATTTTTGTTTGTGTTGTATAATACTTTATGCAAACTATATGAATAGATTGAGTTTTTAAATGCATTTTCATTGGTATATTTTTTATTAAATATTATATAACACAAACAAAAATATTTAAGGTCAAAGTTGAAAAAGAAAGACTTAAAAAGTCAAAACAGAACAATTAATATGGGACGGAGGTAGTAATTATTATTTATAAAGACTGTTTTTCTATTGAAATATAGGAATTAGATTAATGCGAATATCCACAAGTACTAAACTGCTTGCTATATTGAGTGTGTCACAAATATAAGACTAGAGGGCAAGGGAGCGTGAGTGACTCACCTTACCCTCACTCGCTAGTCACCATGCCGACCAAACTCACTCACGCGCGAGTCTTACATATCTATGCAAATTAAGGTGACTCGCTCACCTAATTGATAAGTGTGCAAAATTTGATACCGGTTTGTTTATGAAAATAAAATAAAAATAATAATAAAAAATAAAAATAAATTCCCACTACCCCATTAAAAAAAAAGGTATGTATAGTTTGTATATTAATTTGAGAGTATGAAGCACGAAAGTAGGGTGAGCAACGGACCGGATGGACCGGACCGACCGACAAAACCGAACCGAACCGACCGGACCGATGGATCGGCGGTCCGGTCTCGCCTAGGGTTTTGCCGGATTCGGTCTCGGTTCGGTCCGGTCCGGACCACAAACCCGAAATTTAGCCTTGTTTGACCGGACGGACCGACGGACCGACCGGACCGGACCGACCACATTCGGTCTCGGTCTCGGTCTAGAGTTTTTGCCGGATTCGGTCTCGGTCCGGTCCGGTTTTTCTCGGTCCGGTCCGGTTTTCGACCGATGAGCAGCCTTACACGAAAGTAGTGAACAAACTTTTATTCATTACATAAAAAAGGAGACTACGTTACATAGAAAATTAAATCGCGATACATAAAAAAAAGACATATATTAAAATAACTAATGATAATCCGAGTGATCCCAGGTTTGAGAGTTTTTGAGTCGTAGCCATCGTCAGTAAAGATACTCGCACGAACCTTCAAATCGCTCTCATCCCACTGCATACAAAGCATCGAATTCTCGTCGTCTCACGTTCTTTTTCCTCCCTTCGCTTGCTCCATACGAGCACTTCCTCCATCTCTAGCAATACTTGTTCATCTTGGAGCATAAGTCGCTCCCTTCGCTAGTTCTCTTTCTCGCTTGCTCCTTTCTTCTTCCTCCTTAAGAGCAGCTTCCTCCAATTCTCTAAAAAGTTCATCTTCATTAATTTGTTGGCCGAAGTCTTTTTGCTCGGGAAATTATTGGCTGAAGTATTTCTTAGACATTATTCAGAGAATTTGGTAAGAAATTTTATGTGTGTGTGGCTTGTGAGTGTGGATATATATAGAGATTTTTGAATTTGAATTTGAATTTGAATTTTGTATTCGTTACATTGTAGTATCTGAATTTAAATTTGAATTTTGAATTTATATTAACTCACCTACTTGTGTTTTGTTGTAAAATAAATAAATAAATAAAAAAGGTTAAGGTGAGTGAAAGTGAGTGCGTTGTCCACAGAAAGGTAAGTGGAAGTGAGTGGAAGAGAGATGAGAGAGAAAAGTGACGTGACGCTGATGTGTAAGGTGAGTGTGTGCATACCATGCCATCCAACCTAAGACAGGATGGAGGGGTGGTGATCTCTCACCGAGTGAGCGCTCAGTCACGCGTCAACCCCATTCCCACAAACACCTTTCACGCGCGAGACAATGAAAAAGGAAGAGAAAGATGACTGGCTCATCTTTGGTTCACGTTCAAAAATTGTAAGGCCTCTTTAAAAACTAAATGTTGGTTTTAATTAAAAAAAAAATAAAAAAGTTTACACTACCCCATTTTACAGCTATAAATACCTCAAAAATTTACCATTTTTATCCACATCTTTTCATATTCTTACTCAATCAACATATATTTCATTCTTTATTATCCAGATGGCGTTTTTGTCACTGACTAAGAAGAAGAACAAGAGGTTGTTAGTTGGAACTTGAATTTTATTAGAAGAGCGGTGTCGTTTATTAAAAATTTACGACGAGCAAATCGACCGACAAGGAACATTATAAGGCGAGACCGTTATGGTGCTCATGACCGTTTAGTTGCCGCCTATTTTAGAGCGAACCCGATGTACGATGCATATACATTTAGGAACATTTCGAATGAGTCTTTGCCTTTTCAACTGGATAGTTCGCGAGGTAGCTATTCATTATCCATTCTTTCATAATAATAATGATTGTACTGAAAGAGAAGACATTTCCCCATTGATGAAGTGCATTGCCGCAATTCGTCAATTGGCATACGACACAGTTTCTGATGCTCTAGACGAATATCTGCAAATGATTGAGAAAGCTGGTCGTCTATCTCTTGATCATTTTTGTAATTCTGTTATGCATATTTTTGGACCAGAGTATTTGAGGAAACCGACTATCACATATGTTGAAAAGCTTTATCGGCATCACAAAGAAACACATGGTTTTACGAGGATGTTAGGAAGCCTTGATTATACAGACTGAAAGTGGTTTGATTGTCTGAATGCACATAAAAGGGTGCTTATCGGTTCAGTTATATGCTCTTCGAAGCGGCCAGACCCATGACTAGGTCTTAAATTCTTAACATAATTTTACGAATCGGATTTTAGGGGTGTTTATCGGGTTGCTTGGTTCGTTAGTTCGGTTAATTTTTTCCTTGAGTAAAACAAAAAACCGAACCAAATTTAAATTCAATTTAACCAACCCGAATTTGAATTTGGTTCGGTTTTCGGATTAACATGAATAATCCGAATTACATAATTTATATATTTTATAATTAATTATATACCCCGTACGTCCTAAAATAATTGTCCCCATTTAACTTTTTAAAGTCTTAATTTCTCAACTTTGATTCTTAATATTTTTGTATGTGTTATATAAAATTTAAAAATCAATCAATTCATGTATTTTGTGTCAATTATTATATAACATAACCAAAAATATTTAAGACAAAAATTAAAAAAAAAAAGTCAAAAAAGATCAATTATTTTAGAACAAAATGATTATATTATTAGCAAAGAAAATATTTTAAGCTTAAAATGTTTTTAGCTTATATGAGGAAAAAATCAATGAATCTTTATATGTGTAGAAGGGTACCAAAGAATGCGACTACGGTGCATCTTGTGAACTATTTTATACGAACAAATGTATTTCATGTGACCGTTTAAGCATAAAAGCGGCCGATATTTTTTTTTTAACTTTTTTTTTCAACCATTACATAATAATTCAAATACATTTAAGAACATTACAAATAAAACTTCAAATAAAATGACTAAACTACTAATTCATCAACACATTTACCATAACTTGATAAAACTACCGGCCTATGTATATTTGGATAAGCCCATTAGTGGTCCAAATTTTCGGATGGTCCAATTACTAATCCATCAAAACATTTACTACATGATGATAGGGGTGTTCACGGATCGGGTATCCACAGTAACCGAAAACCGGAACCGAACCGAAAAAAACTGAACCGAATTCGTAACCGAACCGAATTGGTCATAACCGAACCGAACTAAATATTCGGTTATCGGTTTGGATATGGTTATAGCAATGAAAAACGAAAACCGAATTCTTATAAATATATATTTTTTCTATGTATTAATATGAAAAAAAAATACTAAAACTCTTTTTTTTAGTATAAATATAACATTTTTCTATGTATTTATATGAAAAAAATTACTAAAACTCATTTTTACATAAATATATCATTTGAAAATAAATTTTGTACTAAAAATATATATAATTAAATAAAAAATAATTAAAATTATGTAATTTGGGTTATTCGGTTCGGTTTTCGGTTATAGGGGTTCAATTTTCGATTATTCGGTTCGGTTTTGGTTCGGTTGAGTCAATTTGAATTGCTTTGGTTCGGTTTTCGGTTTGACCCGAAAAAAAAATTAATCAGACTAACCAAACCGAATAATTCGATAACCGAACCGATGAACACCCCTACATGATGATGATAGATTAAATGGGCGTTACACTCACAAGTCAATATGTTTTATGAATATTAAAGTTGTCACAATTAAAGACATTTAATTTACATTTGAATGTTGGGTTGTTAATTTCAATTTCCAATTAAAGAAATGTTTTTGGTCTCAAAATTTTTAAGACTTTTTTATTTAGAAAGTCCCAAACCCTTTATAAAGTAGTATAGATCTGGATATATATAGTTATATGAATTTGGTTTTCGGTTCGACTCAATTTATATTTTGTCAAAAGCATAATTAAACCTAAAATCGAATATCTAATTCAGTTCGAGTCGATTTTGACAAATTCCGTTTGGTTGGCCCGTTTGATTTATAAGTGTAGTTGGATTAGGATTTGGATTTGAGGTAGGTTTAGAAGAGAGAAATTTATTTATTTAAATATAATTTATAATAAATTTAAAATAAAATATATTATTTAAGTTATGAAATAACAAAAGTTATTCATATACATAGAGAGAGACAAATAAACAAGGCCCACAAAATATATTAGGGCTGAGCGTCGGTCCAATACCGACCCGAACCGACAAAATCGAAAACCAAAATCATAAAAAACCTAAACCAAAACCGAACCGAATATGGTCGGTTCGGTTCGGTTTTGTGTCGGGTCCGTCGGTTCGGTTCGGTTTACGTGTGTTTGTGCATGTTTTTGTCGGTTTTGGTCCG
The DNA here is from genome assembly GCA_022545495.1 of Chrysanthemum lavandulifolium. Classification (NCBI taxonomy): domain Eukaryota; kingdom Viridiplantae; phylum Streptophyta; class Magnoliopsida; order Asterales; family Asteraceae; genus Chrysanthemum; species Chrysanthemum lavandulifolium. The sequence goes on along the minus strand of CM040240.1, from coordinate 69,572,231 downwards.
ACCGAACCAAACCAACCGGACACCGAAAATCGTAAAAACCAAAACCGAAAATGAACCAAAGGGTTGTCGGCCGGTTCGGTCGGCTTTGTCGGTCCGGTTCGGTTCGGTTCGGTTTTGAACCTTCCATGCTCAGCCCTAAAATATATGAATCAAGTTGAATCCCACTTAAGAAGTGCTCATCTGTCATTTTTAATTCCATCTATCAAATACACCGTTGGTCCCTAAACTTGTCTCGGAGGATCGCGATTAGACGAACCTCGCCCTTTTCATCGCCACGGGTCCAAACAGTAGCCATTAAATGCCAGATTCGTCCCTTGACCACTAACACCTATGTCAACGGCTCTTTTCTGTTAGTTACAGGAGGGTAATATAGTCCAATCACATTTATAACTCAACCTAGTTAATTCTAACAAACGGTTTACCGTATACCATCTTGATCGTTTCCCGCCTTCTTCACACAACCCTCACACACACTTTAACAATGGCAGACAAGGAGCTTACTTGTACAGATGTAACTGATGAGATGGTAAAATATGTGAAGGCAAAATATGGGGATACTTGGTTAAAAGAAGATGAAATGTCTGATGAAATGTTTGATGATTTATGCAGATTTGCGAAAGAAGCTCAAGTGATGAAAGGTTAGTCGGGTTTTTTTTTTGTATTTGTGTTATTGCCATTTTAAGGGAGGAGCATAAATAACTCCTGTTTATTTGACAGAAATCCGAGCGGTGTCGAATCACAAAAGAGGGATTATAGCAAGCTAAAGGTATCTGACGATATGGTTGACTATGCTATGGCTACTTATGGGAACAAGTGGGATATAGGAGATGACATTGCGATGTGATACTTGAAGACTTGTGGGAAAAATATGGGAATAAGGAGTCTCGAAAGGTTAGACTTTAGAGTGAGTGTTTACAAGCTAAGAAAGTTGTAATGGGTCAACTCGATTATTTCGCTTTGTCTATCTTTCTAGATACTAACGTGAAGGAAATGAAGTTGACGTCATCATTATTTCGCACACATCCGATGATGAGTGTGGGAACATGTCTTCTAAGACCACTAATTCGAAGGTTCCACTTCCCAAGCTTCCAAGGCTTCCGCTCCCAAAGTTGTACTTGGTCTTGGCGGTGTGGGATGCTCCAAGACAAATAGGAATGAGTGGTATGTGCCTCCCCAAGGACCTCAAGTCTCCCCATGAATAACAAGCCTCCCATCAAGAAGTTCACCTGTTATTTTTAGTTGTTGATGTAATGAAGATGTATAGTTTTTGGCTGATGATGGTTACTGAAAACGATACTTGTTAACATGTATGTGTTTGCTTCATATGGTGTAATTAGGTGGTGGTGTAGGTATATTTTGGAAATGTTGTTTTCATTTTGTAGTTTGCACTTGCATATCCAGTTTAGGTGGGTGCTTGGGAAAACCCATTTTGACTTATAAGGTCAACATAAACCAAATTATTAGAGGATACCAAACCGAATTGTTAGTTTTTAAAATCTCGCTTGTTTGACTTATAAAGTCAATGATTCAAATTGTAACCAAAATTCAATTATTATAACAAAAGAAGCACACATATCGCTTAAAGCTACATTTAGACCGAAAGACAACATAACATTTCTTGCTAGGAATTCACAATGATAAATGACTAGTAGGTGATCCATTTGGTCTGCTGCGCGTTGGTTCAACCGGTGTTTGTCTCGGCGTTCTCTATTTGCTCTTTCGATTGCAGGTGCTTCACGTGGTGTTTGGCTTGGGCGCCTCCACTTACTATTTCGGTTGTAGGTGGTTCACTTTGTTCTTCATCACCGCCAAGGATGCACCAACACTAGTAGGTGCGAAATATGTAGACCCATCACATATCCACCACTATCTCCTGTGGTTGTGTTTTCCTTGTAACACCATCTCTACCAAGATAAGATGTGTTTCCCTTATCTCAAGGCACACCGGACAAACATACCACATGAAAGCTCTATAAGGTGGACGCTTTGCAAAAAGGTCAATCCACCCATGTTTTCCTTTGAAGCCAACAATCAATGCATACCATTTGACAACCATTTTCTACATCCATGGTGATAATATGGTGGTATGATAAACAATTGTCGACTTAAGATGTATTATATAAGTAGATGGGAGTTGTGGTTGTTGAACAAGTAGATAAGGAGTAAAGACAATATAAATTCTTACAAGCTAGTCAACTTATAAAGTCAACAAAAAAACAAAAACATGTTCAAACATAATATTGTCGATATTACAAAATGGCTAGAAGAGTAGAAGCCTACAACCTTAGAAAACTGTTGAATTTGTGACTTTCGGGCGTGAATTTTATCCAAAGATATATGGATGTCTTGGATATAACTCTTCCACAGACACTCCATAGTAAGTCGCCTCATAGTCTGCATCTTCAAGCCAATTTTTCCTCTCCCATTCCTCTTCAATTCTTTTGTACATTCTCTCCTCTTCCAAAACTATTGGAATGCTTCTTCATCCAACTCGGACCGCTCTTCATTTTCCTCCAAATTTGTGTGTTCTTCTTCTTGCTTGTAAAGAGCATTATAAAACTCTTGTTCCATAGTCTTCCTTATATACTCTTCATCCATCCACTTCAAAAGTAATACATTTGCACATCAACTAGAATGTAAACACACTAGAACAATCGTTATACAAATGACAATTAAATGAATACCTGTTGCCTTCGCCATCACAATGCCTTTTTCTACCTCGAACCTTACTTTCCTTTGTTGGTTTTGGTACCGATCCTTGTGACAATTAGACTTATTATGTCCAACAGCTTGACAATTGAGCATTTAATGCATTTACGAGCTCTAGATTTACCCATTTTGACTCAATTTCTCCGAAAGGGTTGGGTTTATGTATTTGAATTCAAATTTGTGGTAAAATGTGAGAATAAAGTGCTTGCTATAAGTTAATGCAAGATAGGATAGGGGACTAAAACACATGTCCCCTACACTCTAAATCTGTTTGACCAAGGACCATAGTTCCACCAACACCCAATACAATCAAAACCATATAACAACTCTCTTAGACGAATACAACAATTAACAACATAATTAACGAATTAAAACACTAGAACATAACATATAGATTCATTAACTTCATATTAAAACACTAGAACATAAATATTCAAGACATATTTTTCCAAAAAAAAATGGGAAAACATAACCATAGCATTTCCTTCTCAACACTTCCTAAGATGATCAAGGAAGTTGTTCTGCCACACACTTGTGAGTGTGTCGACAGATCATCCTCCTTATCTCCAACACCTTCAAGACATTAGCCTTTTGCATGTTGCGAAGATCCTCGATAACCTTGTAGTTCATCACCGTAGTTCGAAAGCCTTCGATCTCGAGATGTATTGTTGGGTTTCCTTCATACCCGAATCAAGTCACCAAAGTGTTTTGGAGTCCTTTAGCAATTTTGATGTCCTTATCGCTTTCTCTCGATAAAGAGAGAAATCGAGTCAAACATGTAGTCGGAGTTCAAGATTTGGCGAGTTCTTCAAGTAATGGGAAGTCGGCCATCGGGAGGTTGTTTCTTGTGATTGTTGGTATGCAAATGATATAGTGTATTAACCAATAAATACCAAAACAACTGGACGCTCCAAATTCGTGGACTAATTGTGAAGTTAGTAAACAGAGAAAAGTCAAGTTTGTGTGACAAAAATACGCGGAATTTTAAGTGCACAAACGGCTAACCGCCAAATTGAGGGACCAATTGTGACATTTTAAACCCGGTACCGCAACTTGGCCTTTTGCCTTCCTTGATACGCATATACACAATTAATGTGGTTGGAATCACCAAAAGAACCCAACTAACAAGATCCGAAACCATAAACACTATCATAATAACCCGACCCATTTAACAAAACCCAATCAAACGAAACCTAACATACATCCACACTCACGCATCAAACACACATCTAGTCAAACCCATTCTTAAAAACCAAAACTAAGAATGAAGGACATAAGCATATTCGCTCCACGCTTAAGGATGTCAAAGAAGAAGAAGAAGGTGAGGTCCTGCTCGTAATCCACTATAATGGGGTTTTTGATTATAGCCCACTCGGTATGAACGAGGTTCATTAATTAACTGTGTGCCTTTACCAATGATAGGGATATATTTAGTTCAAGCCTTGATAATGTGTTATCGAGATTAATGAACAAAATGGGCGTTGTTTTTCGTGATCCTAAACAATCCCTAGAAAATGGTTTGCATTTGATTCATCGATGTTGATTTTCATACTTTGTTTGGAATGGTCAAACAAATGACTCGCTTGATATCTTCATAGCTCACAAGCCCCAAAAGTTAGCACAATTTTACTTAAAAACATCGCTTTTGAAGTTGTGGGTTGGGTAGAGCAGGATGCTAACTTTAGGATGCTTAGTCAAACACCTTTAGGACTACAAGTCAATGGCGGGGATAGCTAAGGAAAAATGCAGGGGTGGAACCAGGACACCAAGAGTGAAAGGTGGGTAGTAATCAAGGACGAAGAAGGGTTGTAGCTAAACAAAGGGACAAAATTAAAGGAAAGGGAAAATGAAAGATGGTTGATGAAGAGGAGGTTTTGCCCGTAAAAAAGGGGAGAAGTTGTTCAAGAATTTAAGCGAGGTTTAGATGGGAAGGGAAGGCCAAAATGGTTGAGTTTGCGGGGTTTGATGTTGAGAACTTGCCTGGTTTGACTTGGAGGGAAGGTGAAAGGGTTGGTGGTGTCTGCTGCAGATGTTTCAAGCGGTGTTAAGACACCCTTTCTGAGCAAAGAAAAGATTACAACTGCGTCCTAGCACTCTTCGCCCAAAGGCGACCCTAGGTGATGTTTCGTTGATGAATACCATGTCATGTGTTAAATTCCATTAACCCGTAACACTACAGCTTCATAACTTATATGTTTGTAATTTGTATACTTGTTTTTGCGCACAAGGTTGCGATAGCATCATCAAGTTAGGCCTAACGCTTTTCTGCTTCAACAGCTTCGGATATCAATCACACTGTAGATCATTTGAAGGTTCATCAGTTGAACGTTTTGAAGTTGGGCCCAAATTCATCTTTTATATTTTGTAACGAATTAGTAAATTAACATGTATCGATAATGACTCCGTGGTATCGCTTAATGTTCCAGCCCATCAAACATCATATATAGTTGATCGTTATAAGTCAACTAGCTAAGTAGTTAATAATGTATAAATTTGTTTGTTAATCCTGGTAAATTTCGTGAGCTATTACTTTCTTTACCAGTTGACTTTTATGAAGTCATACTTAAGTGGTGAGGACTCAGAACACCGATATTATTTGTTCAAACAATATCCCTTTTTGTTTTGGTGGAATAGTTCTTGGGTTAGAATTAACTAGGTTGAGTTATAAATGTGATTGGACTATATTACCCTCCCAGAACTAATGAAAAGAGCCGTTGACATAGGTGTTAGTGGTCGAGGACGAATCGGCGTTTAATAGGCCTTGTTTGGACCCGTGGCGATAAAAAGGGTGAGGTTCGTCCCATCACGATCCTCCGAGACAAGTTTAAGGACCAACGATATTTTAGTCTTTTTTTCTTTAAAAAAATGAAACAAAATGATGTTACATCAATACAAAACTCATTTCAAAATCTCAAAAGACCCATAATTGTTTTCGGTTTGGTTTTAGGACTTTTGGTTACTGTGGGTAACTGGGTATTACCCGAAATGTGAACGGATTTATTTGGATTTTTACTGTGTCACTGACTTTGTGGAACGTGGGCCCAATTTCACGTGGGTTGAAGCTACGTGGAAAAGAATCAAAGATTAGCTACCTAAAAATCTTCCTAACCCATTTTAACCAATCAAATTCATTCTCTCACGTGGAAATGGGACCCACGACCATCATACTATTTTATAGTAATATTTTACTATTTAATGTTAAAATAATAGTTAATTTCCATTATGGGTGCTTTGTCACCTTTTGTTTCTTTCTCTAATGAATGCAAAAAAACAATTAATCCATGTGCTTTACAAATAAATGGTACTCTTTCATATCAAAATAAACGTTGTTCATGTTTAAATGTTTTTTGATTGTTTCAAAACAGATATTTCTGCCCTATATTTTCATCAATTAGTATAAACTTTAATCGAAAGTAATGATATGATTAATTGGTAGAGTGTAACTATGATGAAATTAACAATAGCTATATTTTTTATTAGAAGTTGTAAGCATTAGCAGTTAAAGTAGTTGTTTGATTACAAAATTACCCGGGTAATGTAGGTTTAGCTAAAATTGTAATGCGCAAAAGAAATTAAAGTAGAGTTAATACTTTTTTCAATAGCCTTAGAGAACGTAGCATTTGAAAAATCTTTAAACGTCCTTTTATTCTAGACACGACGCTAGATATTTTAAAATGCTACAAAATGCTCCGCGTCTTGAAACTATTACACAAACACGTCTAGCTTTTAAATACATGGAAAGATTTATCAATGACAAATTGATCACGAGATGAACATTGCAACTTTTGTCAAGATTGCAGAAGATGGAAATTATTATCGTACGTGCTTTTACCATTTCTTAGAAGATCATAAACATATGTTTTTGTTGGAACCTAGAAAAACAATTAATACAAACAACAAAAGTGAAAAGAAGATAACGAGAGAGTTCTATGGATCTATCTACCATATCTTGAAATATTACTTAAATAAATGAAAAGAACTCACCTAAAAGCATGTTTAAGGCTGGGTTTAATTGCAGGAGTTAGACGCGTCCTCCCATTAAGGCGCTTTTGTCACTAAGAGCTTTAAGTAACATAACATCGTAACACCAAAAAGTAAATGCTAAACATTATTACATTTTCATCTTACAAAGTGTTTTACTCACATAATTTTGTCAATTATTAGAATTGACGGTTTCGATGCAGAGAGAGAATGAGTAGAAAAAAACTATAATTGTGGTGTGTAAGAGGATTTGTAGGATAAAATTGTAGGATGTTGTAGCAAAGCTCATACAAAAAAACTGTCATCACCTTAGCATCATGTCACTTCAAAACCAAAATATTTAACATAAAAAAAAAAACACCTTTATCATAACACCACATTTTGGGATCCACTTTAAAAATAAAAATACAAATTACGGTAAGTTGGGCACATAACTTGAGCATAACGCGGGATGGGGTATGGTAACTTGGGCATAACTTGCTTTTCCTCCCAAGTTACTACAATAACTTGAGTTTTAACAGCACCATAACGCAACCTAAGCTGGTATGGTAACACGGCTTTAACATTGTCCACATCAGCCCAACGCACGTTATTATGTTATTGTATTTTGTGCTCTAAATTAAAACACATGCCTCACCCACGCGTTAATGATGACAAAGATGAAGAAGTCGGTCTATGCATAGATCAAGTTGTTCAAATTTGTGTTCAAGTGGTGTATGTTTGTATGATGAAGTTGATTGTCTTATTACACCTTTTTAGTGGTAGAGTGAAAATATGATATAACGCTGAGTTGACGATGGTCATCACTACACTCATTGCCTTGTTGGCACCCCAAGACACGTCCAACACTCTAACATTCATGCATGACCCATACGTTGGTGGAGAAGAAACAACACAAGTTAGTTAATAAAACGACCGACTTGTGAAGTCAGTTATCCGTGTGTGCGTTTTTAATTGGTTTTGTAAGGTATATTTGTATATAAATAAGATATATCTTCTGATAATGAAGTTAATGGTCTTATTAGTTTTTGTTAGTGGTGATATTAGTGGTAGAGTGAAAATATGATGTAACGCTAAGTTAACCTGATTTTCAAACATCTATGAATAAAATACTAAATAAACATGAGAATATATAAGGGTAAAAAGATTTCGTCTTTATTTAGAAGGATTTGCATATTTAAAGGATACCCCATATAAAACCTAGTCAGAATCATCAACTCAACCTACACTATTCTTATTTACTTTCCTCAAGAACCGCCCAGAAAACCCTCTCTCTTTCTCTCTATACTTTAAAAGAGAAACAAAAGTCATTTACTTTGGATATAAAAATATGGCTGATACTTCTGCTTCATACATTCATTTGGTAAGTTTAATTTTTACTTCATTTATTTCTTAACATTTTGCTATGCATCAAGAGTATACATATTTCACATGTATCATATCATATCATAGCCCCATAGGATTTATGCATATGCATGTGAGTGATCTTACATAATTCATATGTATCATTGACATCTAGAGTTGTTTATATGCTTATTATATATGTTTTGATACATGAGTAAGCAATTGTGAAATATGTTTTCTTGAATAATTGATAAGCAACTTTGATGTATAACTTACTAATAGATAAACAACTTTGCAGGTACATCATTTAATAGAAGAATGTTTACTATTCAATATGAGCAAAGAAGAATGCATACAAGCCCTATCTAAGCATGCAAACATCATGCCTGCCATCACTTCTACTGGTACTATAATCCACTCTTTGTAACTACTATTAAAATTCCATATTGTTATATACACCTTAGGAAGAAAACAAGCAATCATATATATTTTAATTTATAAAGTTCACCCATATTTTCTACTACCCTAAAAGAACTCTATTTAGGTTCTAAAGTTCATCCAAATCACAATATATTTGCTTAATTTCAATGTTTTTCTACTAAATATTGCAAGAAGTATTTGAAGTCATAGCATATTTGATAACTTTTGATTGTATGTTGAGTTGTTAATATTAGCTAGCTAGCTAGTGGGAATACTAAACAATACTTTAGTAGTAAATCAGTCTATACAATCAATTGTTTATTGTATAAAATATAATTAATCTGACAGATTTCATGAATGGGTCCTATAAAAAATCATATTAGCTATATTGTTTCTTTATTAGAATGATAATTGTGTTTTATAAACATATGATATAATATTCATCATGCAACAAGTTTTCAATCTTTCGGCTAAATATTACTGTATAAGAACTTGAAAATGAAATAAGATAATGTTTATTAATATAAGTTTCGTTAAAAACTATGGCCTAATAAAACACTTCAACGTATATGTTGATACATATCTCAAAGCAAGTATATATGCTTTTCATTTGTAACAAATTTACTAAAATTTAATTTACCATAGACATAACATTGTTAAGGATACCAGAAGTTAAAAATGGCAAAATAGACAACTTAAAAACAGTGTCGTTGTGATGAAAGGGGTAACAAAACCACTCATAAATATACTAGTTGTTGATTTCCATATATTGTGTTACCATAGAAGCATGTCATTCACATAATAAGTGTTTTTGGTTCCATTTATCTTATGCACATGTTTCATATGCATGTTATGTGAATTTAGTGTGGAGTGAGCTTGAAAAGGAGAACAAAGGCTTCTTTGAGGCATACAATAGCACAAGATCAAGGGATCATGACACGCAATCCATCTCTTATCCATCATCTTCTTCATCGTCGTCTTCATCATAGCAATCATCGTCGAGTTATGTACGATGAAGGATTTAGATATGTTGTGCCTATGTTTTAGAGAGTTTTTTCTAGTTAAGTGTGGTGTAATTTGTGAAGTAGTAGTATTAGTATGCCTAGCTAGATCGTTTCGTGTTGTTTTAATCTCAAATGCTCGTGATCATGTCTTAAAACGGAGTTCTTTTCGGATTGAATGTTATATAGATTGAAGATCAAGTCTCGTAGTAAAGTCTGTACTCGGACTGATTGTATTATGTATCGATTGATAATGTCTTGCGTTTAGTTATCTTTAAGAAAATGTCGTGTGTAATTATGTTTTTGTCTTAATGGTCATGATTCAAGCTTATAAACTCAAATTTTAACAGACACATGTGAGGCCTCTAGGTTCACCTGTGCTAGGTTCACCCTTATCGGATGTTTGAATGCCATATCAACTAGCTTATGATACGTTGCTCCAACATTTTTTAAACCAAATGACATCTTGGTGTAACAAATTAAACACTTATTCCGTGCGGAAAGCAATTTTCTCCTCATCTTCCCCGGCCATTTGGATATGATGGTAACCCTTGTAGGCTTCTAGAAACACTTGTGTAGGAAACTAGGAACCCATGAGCGATTCTATTTTTCAATTAATTTATGGCAAGGGATATAGGTCCTTCGGGCAAGCTTTATTGAGATCCTTGAAGTCTATACACATCCTCCACTCAATCTTCCTTCTTAACCATCATCGGGTTAGCAACACATTTGGAATCTCGCGCCCGCTTCACAATATCTCTGCACGAAGTCTGTCATTCACTTCCCGCTTACCACCTTCCGCCGCTCGGAGAAAGGCTCATTTTTGGACCCTTGGCTCAATGTATAGATAGGTGTTCAAACGATGTTCTATTATAATTAGTGGAATGCTAGTCATATCCACTGAGTCCATGCGAACACGTCCACGTTCTTCTAGAGTGTTTGTATCAACATTTGTTTACACTCATAGACAAATTTCCACCGATAGTAACAAGTCGCTCGGATCGATCGCTTACTACCACTTTTCAACACCGCTAGATTGAGTCGCTCTTTTTCCACCTCATTAGTCTCGCAACGGTTCTTTTCGGCCCTCCGACAACGTATCACTGTCCTCACCGTGTTTCACCTTCATCGAACCGGTGAACTCCTCTCGTTGATCACTTAAGGGTTGTGCGCACCAAACTTGAATCATCACTCTAGCTTACTCGATTTGACTTTGTGATTCTTCAATCTGTCTGCATACCCTGATAGTGTCTCTCGTGGTAGCTATCGTAGCTATTCCGTTTAAAGTTTGAAACTTGATCATCGAGTGAATGGTGGAACCAACAGCCCCCAGGCTCCTCATCCTTGTCCTTCCCACTATCTCATTGTTTGGAGATGAGCTTTTCACTACCACAAATTCATCAAAATTGTCCTTGTTCTATCGTTATCCCCCATGGTGACTTCCAAATCGATGACTCCTACCGGGTAGTTAACTTCTCCGAAGAATCTTGCCAGTGATATCTTGGACTCCTTGAACCTTGATCTTGTTCGATAGCTCAGATTCCAGAAGCAATGCTCGTACATGATTTCTGATGAGTTGCCCCCGTATACATAAATCCTTCGCACCTTGAAGCCTTCGATCAACGCCTCAACCACGATCGGAGTATCAACTAGCCGGTACTGGTGCACGGAGGGAATGCTATTTTGTTATTCATCCAATGTTTAATCATTTCATAGGGCCTCTTTTAGTAACCACAAGACCTCACCATATTGATGACCTTTGCTTTTCTTTTAGCAACTTCTTTATTCCTCTTACCACCCTTCCGGACGTCCTTTACCAAATGATCTAGCTTTCCTGAGGCTACCGCTTCCTCAATCTGCTTTTTTTGGTGATAACAATCATTCGTATTGTGACCCCCATCTCCATGGTAATCACATAATATGTTCATGTTCTGCCTTTCCGGAGTTCCCACCAACGGAATGGGTAGGGGAAATTTACACTATCCATAACTAGTATCTCTTTCGGAGTTTTGATCAAAGAAGTGAACCCATCTTTCTTTGCATAAGGAGCACATGTCCCCATGCTTCGTTTTTGTACTCTCCAATTGTTTTGATTTCTAGACCCACTTTGACCACTGAACCAGACTGATTTGTTCTTTCCCTTGTCCCACTACGGAGACCTGACGATGTAGGTGGTATCAACTACTCTTTCTCCATCGATGAAACCTCTGACTCTTTCAAACATTTTATCCACGGTCTTAGGAATTTTGCCATTCAGCTTCTCGGCCAGCACCCGATGTCTTTGGCCATGCATAAAATTTGATATCCTCAACACCGGAGGCACGCCCTTGATGTGAGAACTTTCTGCTTTAAATCGGTCCATAAACGCTTGAAGTCCCTCATTTGGCTTTCGTTAAATGCCATGGATATCATTCAGATTCTATATCTCTTATGTTTCGAGAATTCCTTTAACAACCTCCTACTCAATTCCTTAAATCCATCCACACTCTTTGGATCCAGTTGTTAAACCGGTTCCTTGCCGTACCCCAAGGTTTGGCGAAAATCTTACACCACACCGACACGTGCCACTCTTCCTACTTTGTCGCAGGGGGAAAAATGCTAGTGTGATCTTCCGGGTCCTTGTTTCCTTCGTACACACGAATGTTTCAAGGGAGCTTCTCCCTCTGATGACATATGAATCGTGTGATTTGAGAGGCGAAGGGCATGAGCTTGGGTCATTTGTAAGGCATGCTCAAGTCATCTGATCTATTTCTAGACAAACTCTCGTACCCCAACTCCGAACTCGACTTCCTTCGGGAAGATCTCGCGGACCAAACCTTGATCTTCTAGTGCTCTTTGTTCATGTCTTGCTCCGGCCCTTTGACCTAACTAACCGATGAGACTTGGAGGTAACCCTTCACCCCGAAGCACTCCTTCGATGATTTCGAGCGGATCTCATTATGCTTCGACTCCTCTCGGACTTGGAAGATCCATTAGAGGAATAACCCTCAACCTTTTCAACCGATAGAATCCTTTGATAGCTTTATGAACCTCCACTCTCCAAATCTCCATAGGAGTCTTTTAGGGGTTGCTTTCTCTTTGCCTCGATTGTCAAGTTCTTTAATCATAGTTCGTAACAATTCAATATTTTCCTTCACATAGGCCAGGGAAATTCCTTATTGAACGGGGTCCAGTGGAAGAGAAGGGTCCTCCAGAAGGAGTTCTCCAGTCCCTTGCACTCCGGCGTTCATGCTTTCCCTTCCTCCAGATGAGAATGCCCCATATGATTAACCGTTAAGTAGAACATGTAGATTAAAATAAAGGTCCCACGGATGGTGCGAATGTTTGAGCAAATTTTCGTAAACGCTCTCTAGTCGCGGTCCTTCGGAGGTCTTAACTATCTTTTTTGTCCCTAGGAAGAAATAAGAAAAGGGATCGTTAGTTCGCCCGGGTTTTTGTTCGAGACCAAACTTGTTAGGTCACTAGTTTTACAACACAAGCTTATAGAGAAGAGATAAGGCGGATGAACAAGCTAAACACACACACACACACGTATAAGTAAAACCGGTTAGGCGTAAGAGTGAGTGAAAGAATAACTTGAACAACCAACCCTCAAATGAGGGTTTACAATAGTTATATAGGCAAGGAGCTAGGGCAACACTCCTCTCCTTCCCTATTCCTTATTGGGCTTGGATCAAGCTTATGGGCCTTCTACATAAGCTTGACCTTAAACAAACATAAAGGCCATAACAAAGCTACCTATTACATATGAAATATAAATACTTGAAATCTTGTTTAGGAGTGATTCCAACAATCTCCCCTCAGTATATATGAATGTAAGCGGTGAAGGCGTTGATGTAATAGTAGGCGTGGCGTCTTCGACATTCTTCTTTCTTGTGAGAGGAATTGTCTTGATTCGAACAATCTCCCGGTGTAGAGATAGTTATCTTTGAGCAGTTATGTTTTGGCGTCATCATTAACTTTGTTCTTTGATCATTGTTCTTTGTGGTGAAAGTGATAGTATGTTGTTATGCGCATCGATGCGCTCAGTGCCTTGTTGCTCCGGTGTCTCCGTCATTCTTCAACATGCTCACACGCTCTTTGGCGTTGGAAATCAATACTTATGAAGTTACGTAAGTCTTTAACTTTGTAGATTCTTTGATTGATGAAGAATCATTACATTGTTGTGTTGCATTCGAATAGAACTTTCATTAGTGATGATGTTGGCGTGAGCATGAGAAGAATCGACACGATCATCCCGCTCAGAGCTTCCATAAGAAAAAACATTTCAAGCGGTTAGTAATAAGCGGTTTCCGGCACTTACAAGTTTGAACTTGAGTGTTAACGACATAGTGTGAAAACACAACTCTAATTCTTACAAAGGCCGTTCTGAGCTGAGTCCCACAAGTGAGATAACGCGATGTGCGAAGTACATCTGATTCGAGATAGTCATTGAGGTACACGAAGCATCACCTCACTGACGTAGACCGTTTGAGACACACTCCGCGTAATCCACGGGGAGTTACCGAAGCGACTTCTTTGTCGAGGCATTTTGATGTTGACCACGGCGGGGTTTCCATTCAATCACGAGGATCACGGATGTGAACCTCTCATAAATGTTCTCGACAGTTGCTAAGATCATGAAGGACTCGATATGAACCATTGAATCATGAAGATCTTATTTGTTGATCAACAAGTGATTAAATGTCAAGTGTTCCTAAGAGATCTTTTGATGAATCTCGTGGCTCTAGACTCAATAGTGCGTTTTGGTTTTCTGGCGGAGACTAGGGAGAGGTCTCCTTCTTCAATACCGGCGATCTCTAAGAAAGCCAATAGTTTATGTAGGGTTCCACAGTGAGAATGAAACAAATTTACATTGAGAGAAACTTGAGTGGCTAAGAAGGTTTAGTGCATGCGTCCTTTGGGTCCATGACGACTTTTAATCTTCAATACCGGTGTCACTAAGTGACAACCATAGCATATGAATTGAACCGATTATGCGCCCTAAGTTGAATAATCGGAGGCTATTTCTTTTCACCCTTTACTTTACATTTCTTTTGATTCTTCAACTCCTTCTTTCTCCGATTCTCATTTTCTCCTTTTATAATCATTCCTAAGGACTTCTAACACTAACTAATGGTAGTGTCCTTGGGTAGATCCCTCCGACTCTGGCGGATCATAGGACAGTTATTCCTAACCTTAGTCACCTTATAACTCCATGACTATCCTATGTTTGCCATTATAACCACTTGTAAGTTAAAATATCTCTCAAAGGGTTTGTAAATGAAAAACATGTTTGAACCACGATGAGAGATAAGTTTTGCATAAATACTCCCCCCACATGTGCTTAATAGTTTTAATGGTTAAATGCACGGTGAGGAAAAGCGCGCACTTTATGAATTGATCCACTAAAGATAGACAATCTCCCGAGACACACGTTCGTTGAATAGTTAAAGAGTTACATTGTCGACTTTTAGGTGACAACTAGCTCTAATAACTACCTTGAAGGTGTAGACAAACCTCGAAAGGTTGTCATACCCGTCGAGTTCATGTCTATCAAGAGCTTCTCGAATGGTACCTTCTACTAAGGCGAGTCCTTTGCGAGACACGTTTACATCACTAGCGAACTAGCTTGAAATTATTACCGTCCGGGACAAGTCTTTTCGAGTTATAGGCAGGTTTAGTACCGTCAATTCGTTGGTTAAGTCGAGGTACAGATTCATTTGCATTGACACAACATATTTCTTATCACACAATTTTCTCCCCTCAAAATGGCATATAAAATGTTATTTTGAAACGGTTGAAATAAATATGACCATTTTGAGTGTTGCGGGAAGAGTGACCACTTGTGAACAATTTGTGAACAAAGTTTTAATCAAATACTCCCCTCGACTAGTGATAAGCGGTTGAGATTTTGAAATCATATGGGAAGTACTTGTCTTTTGAGCAAAACCTTGAAAAATGAAAGGTTTGATAGGTTTTACTCAAAAATAAGAAGCTTTCGCTCCTTTTATAAGGATTGTGGCAGGCGTACCACGGGGTCCTTTCTTGACCATTACGGGTTGTACAACATTATGTGTGCACAAGCCATTCACATATATAAACATACATCCAAAATCATATGAAGGAAACAATTCAAGGGTACCGGGAAGTGCGGTGATGTTCCCGAGTGCGCAGGCGTTGAAAGCGGTGATGTTTATCTGGGTCTACCACCAACATAGCTCTCAGCGTCAGGCGATCCGCCGAACAACCGTTCATCAATCATGGTGATGATCCTTCTCACATCCCTTCTATCACGAGAGTTCCGGTAGCTTAGGATTCCCAACCTTCAGTATATCCTTCAATCATCGCCAATCCATCCCTAACCATCTTCAAGGTATGATCCCGAATTTATGGAGCTCACTACCGCCATTAAGCGGTTCTGCGAAGTTCACTGCGGTAAACAATGCGAAAGGTTTCTTGATGGCGTAAGTTGTTTGAGTGGTTGATGTCGGGAAGATCAGGCGTGGTGGAGTGAAGTTTACGTTTACGATATGATTCAACGACCATCGGATATCTTGACCGTTCTTTGATCACAATCGTCTAATGAAGATGAGAGCCGACTTGATAAATTCACGTTGAATTTCGATCGAATTGTCTCATCGACCACATACTTTGGCAAGGTACATGTCTTGATGTCGTTGGTGACAAGTTCTCAAAGTCGACCTCGAGAATTCATAGTCTTGTTCATCTTGTCGTTTGACTATGATATTCTTCAAGAATGTGTAGTCCCATTTAGACTTGAGATCAATGTGTTTGATGGCTACGATGTTCTTTGAGCAATACACTTCATGTTGAGACTTGAACCGGCGACGACACGTAGTAGATTCTTGACGTTCGGGCCAATGATGAATCCCATACAATGCATCTTGGTCGTATGCTTGCACTTTGTCGAGAAAACAAGTGATTTGCACGTTCCTCGATAGCTATCACGGTTTGAGTAAGTAGCCTGGGGAATGGAAGAGTCAATGATGTAGCGTATTTTCTTGAACCATCGCCACCATGGAGAAGAAATTCAGTCTTTGTTGAAGAAATATCGAAAGGAATCCTTGGTTCATCTGGTTGGCGATTGTTGGTAGAGGTTTGGTCGATCGATGTAGTATGGAGGGTTGTTCCGTTTAGTGAAGTCGATGTTTGCTTGGGTTGAGCCAATCCATGTTGTTAGACATGGCTCGAGCAATGTTTTCAAGGTGATATTCAACCTCGATTGCACTTTCATTTGTTTTTCAACGGAAGGAATCGTCATTCTTGATGCGCTTCAACTCGGTTCGTCATCTTCTTCACACGGAATCTTTCTTGCAAGATTTTGCATGCTCCAAGGTACTACCGTCTACCAATTCTTGACCTTCTTGGGGTAGGGAGTGTCGTTAACAAGAGTGAAAACCATTCAAATTCTGCGGTTGTATCGTCATCTAGCCATGATCGACATCGGTGAGTCGTCTTTTCTTGCTTTTAGAAGGCCTTGATGATGATTCGGGTTTCTTCACTTGTTTGGGAGAGGAGGGTTGTTGTTGGGGCTCGAGGACCTCTTCATCGTCACCACCCGTATACTCAAAGTGATCACCGGTTTTACGAGTCAAGGGTGGTAACTCGGAATCGTCCAGGGTTTATCGGTGGAAGACCGTGGTGGAGACTTTTGTTGAGAAGAAGTTCGATGTGGAGGAGGTGGCATAGATGTAGATTGACGGGCCCTTCGGCGTTTAGGTGCGAGTCCTTATCCTTATCATCGTCATCTCTTGGTCTTTTGGGTTGAGTGGTGACTCCTTGCATGATGATGCGAGTTGATAGTCAAGTAGAATTTGAAAAATTTAGCTTCATCTGAAGTAAGCGTTCGGATCTCTTTGACATTTGCATCACTAGTTTAGCGATTAACTTTCAGTTCGGAGAGATCGACTTCTTTTGCCATTGTATGTTTGACCAATGCTACGATGTTAGGGGTGAGTTATGCGGAAAATACTTCTTTTGTCTGCTGGGGGCGATGTCGAGAAGAAACTTGTGGGTTTGTTCTCTTGCGACTTTTCAGTTCCTTTTGGACTTTTGGAGCGATATCACGAAGGTACTTTTGAGTGTAACCTTCAATCATTTCATTTAGTTCCCCAGCGATGACTTCTCATGAATTCTGAATAGCTTTCCTATCTTTCCGCATCTCATCATTCTCATCATGTAAGTCTTGCATTTGTTCGACATACCAATTAAGTTTTCTTTGAAGCATGTCCTTCTTTCTAACTTGTTTGTGACTTTCACAATTCTTGCATGTGTTTGAGAAATCCAAGACTTTGGTGGTTTCTTCACGGTTTGGATGATGATCTGGTTGACTTAGTTGATGGTGGTGGTGATGAATGAGATGAAGAGTCGATGATGAGGAGACATGAGGAGACTTCATGTCCTTAGGAGTATCGAGGTTTTCTCCTTTGAGTGAGTTGGATTGTCTAGAAGAAACTTTGTATAATCATCCTCGTCATCCTTAGACTTTTCTTTCTCGGTTTCACCTTCTCAAAATCATACTCAATAGTGTCTTCAACGGTTGGTTGTTGTTGCGAGAAGAGTGGTGGCACGGATCCCTTATCGGGTTGATTAACGCATCGGGATCTGGAGAGGTGGGCGACACCACTTGATCCTCGGGGCCACCCATTTGATCTTTAGCAAAATCGGTGACCTTTTGAATGTGTCGGACGTTGTGAAACTTTTTCTGTATGATTTATCAATTGCTCTTCTTCATCTTGAGCTCTCATCATAAGGTACAATAGTTTGAGTCTTCCCTTTTCTTGGGCAATTTGGAGGACTTGGAGGTTTTGTCATTGAGGCGGTGTTTGGTTGCGATTGCGAGTAATGAACCTCTTCATCATCTCGGTATCTTGAGCTCTCATCCCTAAGTTGTCTTTGAGGTTCAAGTGTGGGGATAGGTTCGGCTTCCTTCTGAGAACAATCCTTATAGAAGGAGCTTTCCTTTTAGGAACCTTCCTTTGACTCATGAGAACTTGTTGTGCTTCTGCACTTCTCTTACGGTTCTCTGACGGTGTTCGAAAGATTTTTAAATCAAGATGACCAACTTTGCCTTGTCTAGCGCTTCGAGATATCTTTAGTGCGTTTGAGCTTTCGACATCTTGATTAGAAAAATCGCAATCTGACACCTTGTTTCTTTGTGGGCGTTTCCTTGATTCTAACGGAGAGAATAGGTTCCGTCAACATATCGTGATTATCGGGGTCATTGAGCCTCTTGGGAATATCGGGATGAAGTCCAAGTGCTCTCTGTATCAACAATTTAGTATATCGATGTAGGGAATCTTTGAGCCAAGTTTGTTGAGAAATGACATCATGTCATCCCAAATCGAGCTTGATAGCGATGTGTTTCATGTTGACAAATGCCCAAAATATTTGCGGTTCTATGAGCTTAGGATGCTCATAGCCGCTATCACGACCGAAAGCAGACTTGGTGATGATCATGTAGAGTGTTCTCCATGGTTGAGGAATACTCTTAAGCTCTACGTGAGAGTGCTTGGTGATTACTCCTGTAGCCTCATCATAACCGATGTTGATTAAGAATTGGAGAGTTAACTCTTGACGGTGTGGCATAAAGTTTGGTTGGATTGACTTGAGGAATAAGGAGAGCGACCCTTAAATCTGCGGTGTAATAGTGACTTGTTTGTGGTTTAGAGTCAACATCACGTGATCCTTCCTTTGACCCTTTCCATAGTATTCCGAGGCTGTTGGATGTAGATCTCGGGAATGGTTGCGAGTGAGTAAGCATGTTACGATATGGGTGAGTCCTCGAAATATCGATAGCAATGAGACATGAAGATTCGAGCAAGTGAGAGTCTTGAAGTCAACTCGGAGATTATTCTTTCCAATCTTCATTGGGTAGCCATTAGGGTAGATGTCGACAATGGAGAGAACATTTGGTGCATCCATGTTTGGTTGACGACCATGTCGTGATGCGAAATAATATTAGCCAAAGAACCAACATATCGAAAGACATAATGTTAGTCAACGGAAGGTCTTATTGTCTAGTTATTTAATGTACAACGTCAATGATTATTCTGAGTCCTAAGTCACTTGTATGTCCAATAGTCTAATGGCGTCGTGAAATGTTTAGTGAGTTAGTTAACTTTAAGTTTTAAAGTTTATGTTATCACTTATTGTTCACAACATATCAAGCGTTTTGGTTTATTAGTGACATTATTGGATTCGTGACGTTATGATAAGTTTATTAACAAGTTTTGTACGTAACAATTCATAATGAAGGTCAAAGATGGCTTAAGCGTGGGATTGACAAAGTTACGCGTAAGCGATCGCGACATATGCGTGGCGGCTTATCGTGGGATCCTTTCTTCTGCGTGAAATGTTACAGCGTGGGAAAAGGGGACCTTCGCGTGGAGCTTACGGCGTGGCGTATAAGAACCTTACAGCGTAAGGCTTACTCGTGAGTAGACCTTATGCGTGGGGTCCTTGTTCGCATATCCTTCACGGGATCGCGTGGTCCCATTGTAGAACCTTCGGCGTAATAGTTATGCGTGGGTTTTATTTTACGCATAACATGACTACGGCGTGGGGTAATCCTTATCGTAGAGAGTCTTATGACCTTGATTACGAGTGTTTAAGCGTAGCAAAGCACGAAATAAATTTATCAACTCATCAATGTTCACACAAAACAACAATTTATCACGAGATAACAACATCCTAGTTCATGTTTAAGCATTACGCGTAGAAACTCATATCGCGTAGTCTAAACTCTAGTCTTCTGCGTATGAAATCTAGCCATGGAATGTTCACCGTATTGATTACGGTAGCTCTAGAGTGTTGATAGCTACTTTAGGTCAAGTTATAACATCAAAGCGTTGTGAATCAAAAATACCCAAGTTTATGAACCTTAAACCCTATTTTCGAATTGACAATCAATTTGAGTTTACGGGTGGTTTTCAACAATGGAAATGATCAATTCAAAGCCTTATGACCATATCCCAACATTCATTTTACCAAAAGACTTCTCATTTAGAAAAACCCAATTAGTCATATGAACCTAGTTTTCAAAATTCATCAATTTGAGTTTACGGGTGGATTTTGATGGTAAAATGTTATCCTTGATGCTTAAGAAGCGGTTTGAGACCATCCATTTTACCACAAACATACACACAATGATTGTGTGTTCATACGCTATCGTAGAACACATAATCAGCGTAAAAATGTTTTAGCCGTAGGATTTGAATGAAATAAAAACCTTTGCTTAGAAACATGTTTTACACAAGAAACTACTTACAAAATGAAGATCAAAAGCACAGTTTCTTGAGTGATTGTTAGGCGTAGGATCTTTTGATTTTAAGAAAGCGAATGAGGAGTGAAAGAGTTAGGTGGAGTTTTATTAAAATAGACTTTACCATTTTGTGAGTTTGGTCCCTCCACCATATCTTTTTCAAACAAAGCCATTTAACATCCATTTTGGTTACCACACAAAGATTATTTGAGAAAGAATCATGGCGACACTCCCCTCGGCTTGATAAAATTAAGCGGTTTAAGAGTTTTAGTCAGGGTGTCATTGAGCGAAAAGTCCACCATCATTTGTATAACGAAACAACGAGATATGATAACATGCAAGTACACTTATGATTTGAAGCGGTTAGCGAAAATTTTCTCCCCTCAACACTTGATCGGAAAAATCTTGATAGATGCAAGTGTTGTGGAAAAATGTACTTGCCATGTGAAAGAAAATAGATGAGGAGAATATTTTTGTTGTTTTATCGGGTTTTATATTTTTGTATTTTGTTTTGAAAGATTTTATTTATTTACAAGAGATGTTTTGGTGTTTGTGGGTTTTAAAGGCTGTTTTAGGAGGTCATCAATTCCTCTTGAGTCAAACACCTCATACCAATCCGGTGGACCAACTCATTAAACCTAGCGGGAGGCAAGGCTTTTGTGAGAAGATCGCCAATTGGTATTCGATACCATAAAGTATAATTCAACGGTACCACATTCCACATGGTCCTTGATGAAATGATAGCGTAGATCGATGTGCTTTGATTTAGTCTTGAGCGGGTTGCGAGATTGCAATAACTCCGATTGTCATGATACATCGGGATTCATCAAATACGTAACCATAGTCTTTGAGTTGTGTTCTCATCCAAATGACTTGAGCACAACATGCGGACATGGCTACATATTACCTTGGTTGATGGCGATGATGTACAATCCTGTTCTTTAGATTGCCAAGACACGGTTTATCAGAAATTGTAGAGCTCTGAAGTACTTTTCCTTGAGTCTAAGCATCCTGCGTGATCGGCGTCTGAAAAGCTATTAGTTCAAAACCGAATCCTTGGGATACGGATCCCCAATTAATGGTTCCCTTGATGTATCGGAGGATTCTTTTAGCCTCGAGAGGTGGGTTTCGATTGGTCGCGACGATAGCGGGAGCATAGATAAGCGGCAAAGACAATATCAGTCGCGCTGGTTGTTAGATACATGAGAGACCAATAATACTTGGTATTTGGTAGGGTCAACCAATTTCCCATGTAAATCGACATCTAATTTCTTGGTATGAGCCATTGGTGTGGCATAAGTATCACGGTAATCATTCCAAATTTGTTTAACAGTTCAAGGGCATATTTGGGTGACTCGAGAAAAATACCACGGGGTGATTGATGAACTTGCGGTCCTAGAAAGAGCGTAAGTTCACCCATCATGGACATTTCAAAATTTTTCTTCATTAGTTTTGCAAAGCGATTGAAAACTTTTATGTGTTGACCCAAAATGATGTCATCCGTAAATTTGAACAATTAAGATGTGTGCCCGTGATATTGTATAAAAGAGTTGGGTCAACCGAGCCTTTGGTGAAATTATTGGCAATGAGGAAAGATGATAACTTATCGTACCATGCAGGGGCTTGTTTGAGACCATATAGGGCTTTGTTCGGTTTGTAAACATGGTTCGGGAACTCGGGATCAACGAATCCATCGGTTGGTGACATAGACCGTTTCTTTAAGTTGCCCATTGAGAAGCGCCGTTTTGACATCCATCGATGAACCGTCATGTTCATATGAGCATGACGCGAGAAATATCGAACGACCTCAAGGCGAACAGCAGGAGCAAAAGATTCTTCAAAGTCTATCCCTTCTTCACGGCGATAACCCTTAGCAACTAGGCGTGACTTGTTTGGATGACGTTCCTTGACATCAATTTGTTTTCCAAATCCATTTTAGACCGATGGCGTAGACCCTGTTGGTCTTTCAACCGATTCCATACTTCAAGGCGTTTGAATTGGTTGAGTTCTTCTTGCATGGATTCAATCCGGTTGTCTTTTGTCATTGCATCCTTAATGTTTTAGGTTGATTAGCGGAGCGGTGAGTGCATAAATCGGTGTTCACCATCGAGTGAAGGCGTTGTCTCGTAACGGTTGGTTGATTCGGGTTGCCAATAATATTAGCGGAGGATGGTCTTTAGTCCATCTATGTGTAGAGGTTGATGTTGATATACATTGTGCGATTACGAGGATTCAAATGGTTTGTTGAAGATTCCGCAACATCAGTGCGGCGATCTCATTGGCAAGCGGGTTGAAGAGCATTTGGATCAAAATCTGCGGTGGGGTACTTCATTGAGAATATCATCAATTTGGTTCATCATTGTTGGGCGGTGTGTTCAAGCTGTTGTGTTGGAGTCAATTGGTGTAGGTGCATCTTCAACGATGGTTGTTGTAGCGGTGTATCGGTATAGGAATATTATCGGGTTGTGCGGTGAGCAGCGGATACACGAGAACACGTTCATCAATGTCGTCACGAGCGGAGGAGCAAATAACCTTTCCATTTGTTGTGAGTTAGGCGAGGGCTTTCTTGGTGATGATGGGGTTGAGGAAGTTTAAGCGGTTGTGTCGGGTTCTAAGTTGTTATACTCGAAGCCATTTCCGTGAGTTCATCGAAATGAGCATGAATCGTTTCCATTACCTCCTTGGTTCGGCGATTCAGTTGAAACCTTTAGAATTGTCACGATATCAATAAAGACTCCAATATCGACTTTTGCTTTGAGCTTTCCAAAGTCATCACGATCATTATTCGGATAGCAAAGGGATCCAAATACATGAAAGTGTTTGAGGTTCGGTTTATGGTTGTGGACAAGCTCAAAAGGTGTTTTGTTGTGGCGTTTTGTGATCATAGAGCGGTTTTGAGTATAGCATGCGATGGATCGACACGCCCATAAGTGTCGGGAAGTTTAGCATTGATTAACATTGTTCTTGCGACTTCCACTAACGTTCGGTTTAGTCTTTCAACAACTCCGTTTTGTTCGGTGTCCGTGCAATAGATGTTTGATCTTTGAATTCCACTTTCTCATAAAATTCACGAAGGGTTTTGTTAACAAATTCGGTTCCTTTATGCATTACGATGATTACGGCGGTGTTGCGGGCTGAACACATATCTTTGTGAGAAGGTGATGATCATTTGTGGAGCTTGGTCTTTGCTACGAAGAAAGTAGACCCAAGTCCATCGTGAGTAGTCATCAACAATTACTAAGATGTAGCGTTTGCCATTGATCGTTTGCACGCGTCGGGCCACACAAATCCATGTGAAGAAGATGAAGCACATCTTTGAGGCGTGTTCCACCTTTGAAGGAAAATGAGCACGAGTGCTTTTCCCTTGTTCACGGTGAGCAAAGGTGATCTTTTGAATCTAGGAATCGTGGGAGTCCTTGACTAGTTTGTGTCGAGCAAGGTTGGTGATGGTTTGAAAGTTTAAATGTGATGAGCAGCGGTGCCATAGCCATGATTTTGTAGATGTTGCCTTTGAAAGTAAGCAAATGGGAGAGGAAGCAACCATGTCTTGCATAGAGATAGTGTAGAGACTAGAATTACAGAGCCGGACATAAGGTCGTTTCCTTGTAGATCACGAATGAAACAAGTTTTCTCCACGAAAGCAACCTCCAATCTCCATCACAAAATTGACCTCTTGAAAGCAGTTGTGACCGGGCCTTCCACATAGTAAACCTGCTGATTTCGATGTTCCCATTAACATAATCTCCGTAGCCCATGATGGGCTGCAGTGATCGTTCGAATCGGCGGTGCCAATGAACTTTGCAATAAAGTTTGATAACAGTTTAAGGTTGCTGTCATGTGTCGGGAACATCCGCTATCAACAATCGAGAGAATGATCATATCACTGCATTACACAGGCGACACGGATGGAATAGAAGTAGATGTGGAACCCGAAATGTGAGAGGGTTCGAAGCGATATGTTGAACATACACACATTTATAATTTTAGGCATCCATTTAAATCCTAGTGTGTTATATATCCATTTCGCCATCTATAACTACTCTTTGCTTTAGTCTTAGTGAAAGCACTAGATGATACTACATTCTTAGGAGGTGTAGTGGGAGCTCTTGTGATAGCAATGGTTGCCTTAGAATCTAAAGAAGGTGGTTTACCAAGCACGGACTTAGAATGATTAGTGGGCCTAGAGGTATTCGATTCTTAGGATTCCGTAATCTAGAGATTATAGCTTTAGCAACACATTTGTCATGACAATCGAATTCATACTCTTTTGACAAATATCACAAGGTGCATCGGTGAATATCAAAGGTACTTAACGGTTTAGCATTCGTTACATCACTATTTCTATTACATTTGCGGACCTTGACATCTATAGTGGAAGTAACATGAGTTTTATTGATTCCTAGGGTGTTCTTCTACTTTAGCATTCCTTATTGATCTTTTCTTAGGTGCAACTTCCTATTCTTCGATTGAGTGCTCTAGGGCGTGAAGTGCGGACGTTTGGAAAGATGCAACTATTCTGTTTGATGAGGGAAACACATTAGCAACTTGTGATTTGGCGGTGGGAATTCTAGGTTCACGATTACTAAGTGTGTTGGTGCTAATCTCTTAATCACGATGGCGGGAGTAGTTCATACTTTCCTAACATTTCCGTAACTTAGAGATGGTGTGAATCGGATCTTGATTTTGAGCGAAGATTACCGGCAAAATTCATGACTTCTCTAGTGTGAGCAAGATAGGTGATCAAGTTCGTTTGATGCTTCATCTCGAGTCTTTTGAGTAAATCAAATATGACACCATATTCTTGTTTGACTTTTAAAAGTTCTTGTTCATATTTTGAGATTTGACTTTTCAAAGACACGTTTTGATCATCCAGATGCTCAATTTTAGTATCAGAAGATTTTGCACTCAATTGAGCGATTTTCTTTTGAAAACTAAGTTGATGGTTGTGAATATCTTTTTCACACCAATGTAGACGTCGTTTTGCATTGTAAATTTCCGTGTGTAATCGTTTATTTTCAGCTTTTAAAGACTCGATCTGAAGCACATTATCGGTGTTCTCAACAGTAACAACAGTTTCAACAATATCGGCGAGATATGATCGGATGCATATGGCAGCGAATAGAATAGCACAACATTATGGATATCGGCGAGATAACATCTTCCAAGAGTCGATCAACATCTTTTCTCAATAGTTTCTTTTTGCGTTTTGTGTTAGTAATAGATGTTTACATTTTCTCGGCGTTTTCATTACCCCAAGTTCCTTATGAAAATCCTTTTCCGAGCAATTGCACAACTTTTCAAGTTTTAACATTAGGTAAAGATTTTTACGAAAAATGTCTCTTTGTTCTCGCGCGGAGGCGATTGAAAATGTTCAACTTTGATTTCGGATCGATATTCTATCTCATGTTGTAAAATTTTGAGGTCGACCATGAAAATGTCAAAATATCGAAGAATTTTTCGATTTTCGGGTTTTGAGTTTACTTCACTAATGGAAGGTAAAGGACCATAAGTTTGTGCAAGGGCTGTTTTGGGATTAACAATAGAAGACTCGGGTGTTTGATGATAACCCTTGGTGTGTTAGAAGAATCCGTTGGTGTGTGAAAGTGACCGCGTTTTATAATTAAAGGTTTGTTGTAAACAACATTTTTAATTTTGATCGACTCTCGTCTTACGCATCTAATTCCTCTTGTGATGGTATTCAACAACACTCATGTGATATTATCAATTTTGTATTTTGCCTTTGGACACTTGAGAGTTGGTTTGAATGTTTTAGTGAAAGCTTTGGTTTATGTCGGCTAGATTTTTCCATATCCATTTGGATTAGGTTTTAAGGTAAACTTTTCTATAGTTATTCTTGATTCACCATGTTTGTAAACAACATTTTAAACTCTTTAATTTTGTTTTGCAAACCGAGAATTTACGCAAGAAGGTCATCTACCGATTCGTTGAATGCTTTTGTATCACGGAGCTGTTTTTTGACAATTTAACAACTCGACCTTAGCTTTTGATTTTCTAAGGTGAGGCGTTAATTTGCTTTTTATGTTCATGTTTGATTGTTCTAATTCGGACAACAAAGCATTCTTGAGTGGCTAGATCACGCATCTGTCTCTCTAAATATTTTTCGTTTTGATGAGATTTTGCAAAGCGGCTTCAAAACCTTTTCCTGAGTTTTCTTGAGTTTTGAAAAAGTTGAGTTGCATTTGTAAACATTCAAAATCCTTGGTTAACATGCATTTTACTTTTAAGGATTGATTTAATGCATAACATTCCTCCATTTTGATTTTATGGTCTTGAATTAACAAGCAAAATCCGGATGAGGCAGCGGATCATCTTGTTCAACGTGAGTCTCAACATGATCATTCTTTAGATCCTCGAAATGCGACCACGAGTCAATTTGATTATCAAAGGGACCATAAGGTCATCTTGATCGTCAAATGTAACTACTGAGGTTAATTTGAAAATCATCGAGAGAGGATGTAGAAGACTCATTTTGAGCAGTTTGATCCGTGCGGATTCGAGATATTGGCGGAGATATTAGTTCGAGATATGATGATGGTTTGTTGGTGTACAGAGACAAGCCATCGATGTCCTCTGAGGCTGTATCACTCATGTGCGGCTCATGCATATTAGCCATCAACATAACGGTTTGCATTAGCACTGCAAGTCCTCCATATCATCATCACAGTGCATACGCCATAAAGCTCATTCTTTGTTTGTGAGAGATCCACCGACTTCATCCTTAAGAGCCAAAAGTAATGCCTCTTTGAAATAAGCCTTGCCCGAGTCCTTGGCTTTGGGCATGCATTAGCCAGTGTCCTTCTCATTGCGGTTGTAGCATCTAAGACCATTTAACCGATTACGAGCATTTCCTGTTCCACCACTTGAGCTGTTGTTATTCCTACCCGACATTAAACCCTTGACCACCGCCCATCGGCGACCATAATCACGATTACGAACTTCAACCGTCCATTGTTCTAGCGACTTGAGTCCGTGTGTTAGATGAGGAGCGAATCGATTGTTGGATTTGTTGGTGTATGACCAAAAGCATTAGCAATCATCACAAATCCTTGTTGCAATGCTTGAGCGGATCTGTTTCCTCGGTAGCTTCAACGACATATGCTTGAGCATTGTTCTTTGTATGGGACCAATTGATTTTGTTGAGGTTGAGGTTGTTCTTTGTGAAGGTGTGTTGGAAGCGATTGGTTGAGTTCTTTGGTTGAGAGGATAATTACATTGAGCATACAAGGCAAGTTGTTGATTGTCCGGTTGTGATTGTTTAGCAATTTGAGCACGGAGAATCCTTTCGATCAACTTCCTTTTCATGAGGCTTCAAGTAATCGTACAACAATCCATAAGTAGAATGATGCATATTCTTAAGCAGCGGAGAAAAATGACATACTTCTCCCATTACGGACCAAGACTACTCGGGAACTTAGTATTCACGCAATTCTTGGCATGATGATGTTGTGTTTATCCAAATCATTGATGATATCGAAAATCGATGATGATAGGACTCTAGTGTCTCTCGGGTTCAATCATGAAGTGTTCATAAGCCAAGTAAATTTTGGATTCCAAATCCTCACGATTGAGTCTGAGATCCTTCCATAAGAAGGCGAATATGATCCCACATTTTTTGTGCGATCTTTTGAGCATCAACACTACGAAGAATTGGGTTTGGTAATCCTAAAGGATGTATTCCATTGCAAGTTCATCGACTTCATAGTGTAGAAGTTACGTAGGATTTAAATGCACTGCAGTAGCAATGTTGGTTTGTTCATCTCTTGGTGGAGCTGCGTTTGGATCTCCGGGTACAATGACGGTGGGCATCTCAAATGGACCTTCAAGATAACCTTCTTTAAGAACTTTCCATGTGGCTTCTTGGATCACGAACCTAAAGAACCTTATCACCCATTGATCGTAGTTTCTGGAGTGAGCATTGGAGGTCTATCAAGTGATCGACTTCATGAATTGATTGTTGGTGCTTAAAGCTTCACACATCTTTGCAAACCAAGTGGGTTCCTTCATAGTGCTTCGTGATGGATGTTGATTGAAATCGTTTGTGTAGGGTAGAGTTTGAAGACTTGGTGGTGGTTGAACCATTTGTGGTTGTGGAATTGCACCAAGTTGTGGAGTATGTTCTTGATTAAATTGTTGTTGATAAATGGCTTGTTGTTGATTCCATTGTTGATGTTGTGGAGTTAATTGTTGTTGTTGTTGATGATTATAAGTGTGAGGAAGTAGTTAGAGTATGGTGGTTGAGACATGATGATAAACTTGTGTAGTAAGAATGGATCTTTGTAGTCGAATGAACCTTTGTTGATGAAGTATCCTTAGGCGTAGAAATGACAAGAACCAAGTAGCACTTATGCGTAAAAACACCAAAAGTTACGCGTAACAAGAATAGTTCTGCGTAGGATTTAGCTTCTGCGTGGCGGGAAAAAGACTAATGTTATCGTAAGCGATAAGTTAGGCGTGAAAGTTAGGCGTGGGATTACCTTATCGTGGGACTAAGTCTCGCGTAAGATGAATCTTAAGCGTAATATTTTCTGGCGTAAGCTTATCTTAAGCGTAAGATTAGGGTTTTATCCCAAGTGATCTTTACACTTCACGGTGCAAAGATATCCAAAGTCGACGTATTTTCGGACTTATCCAAGTAAGAAAACACGGAATAAACCGAGAAAATTGAAGATCAAACCAAGGAAAGTCTTACAGCGTAATTTTAGGGTTTTGTTCGCGTAAGATTACTCGTAACTTTGATTCTATCCAAATGTGTTTCTAAACCGGTTTTGTGTGTTGAAATAGCTTCAATAACACCAAAATAACACAAAAGTGTGAAACTTGATGATCAAAGCACTTAAAAGCGATTCTGGCGTGGGATAACACTTGCGTACAAAACAAGCTTAAAAACAAGGAAAAACACGTAAAGTTCCAAACTTTTGCCAAAACCAATAGTTTAACACCTAATAACGTTGAAAGTACAAGAATCTTGGATTCAAAGTGTAAAAATTAGTTTTAAGCGAACCAAAGATTGTGTTATCTTTACGCGTAAGACCCAAAACAAAACTTCAAAAACAAAGTGTACACCCAACTATTTGGCGATTGATACCTTTGTTAGGTCACTAGTTTTACAACACAAGCTTATAGAGAAGAGATAAGGCGATTGAACAAGCTAAACACACACACACACATATAAGTAAAACCGGTTAGGCGTGAGAGTGAGTGAAAGAATAACGAACAACCAACCCTCGAATGAGGGTTTACAATAGTTATATAGGCAAGGAGCTAGGGCAACACTCCTCTCCTTCCCTATTCCTTATTGAGCTTGGATCAAGCTTATGGGCCTTCTACATAAGCTTGACCTTAAACAAACATAAAGGCCATAACAAAGCTACCTATTACATATGAAATATAAATACTTGAAATCTTGTTTAGGAGTGATTCCAACACTATTACTTCCGTACTACATCATACATTGGTTGTCGACATATGCTTGCCAAGATCCGGAGGAGACTATGCTCCCTACGCCATTGCCTTGAACCTAACATAACTTTCGTAACCCTAGCTTTTTAGAAGACCGTTCCGGTAGTAGACTTGGGATTAACCTAACTCTTTCAAAATATCCGGAGAAGAATATACTGTATTCTACAATGAGCAAAACATACAAGCGATTTAACAAAAAAGTTAACATAAGCGGGACCAATTTGCTCAAAAGTACCCAAATGGTTATCAAATAGACAACACATAAATCTATTAACATGTCAACACATTTCTCTTAATACAAGTAAAATTGAATTGGATCACCTTTGTGGTTTGTTTTTCGAGCTTTTACCTCTTCATCACGCAAATCATATACGCAAAGAAGATGTACATTTAAGCTCTTCATCTGCAAGAAAAACACCGTTTGTTTTTGTGCTATTGAGTACTTCTTTCCTTTTTCTTCTTTTATTTTTTTTTCTTTTCTTTTCACTAGTATTTTTGTGCTATTGAGTAACTTTTTTTCCTTTTTACGTTTTCGTCGGTGTTTTATTTGGTATTTTTACGTTTAGTCGTTTCGTCCATTTTACGTTTTCGTCTATTTTTACGTTTTCATCTGTTTTTTTTACGTTTTGTATCATTTTACGCTTTCATATGTTTTAACGTTTTCCACCATTTTTTTACATTTATTTGTTTCTTTATTTTTTCGTTTTCCTCCATTTTATGTTTTAATACATTTTTAACGTTTTCGTCCGTTTTTACATTTAGTCTATTTTCTTCGTTTTCCTCCGGTTTTACGTTGGTTTTTATCACTCACTAAACCTTAATCAAGTGTTTGTAATTAATATGTAATAGTTAGCTTTATTATGGTCTTTATGTTTGTTATTAGCCTTAGGCTTGTGTAGAAGGCCCATGAGCCTAGGCCTTAGTCCATTAAGGAAAGGATGGAAACTAGGGTGTTGCCTAGCTTTCCTCCTATAAATACTCTTGTAAACCCTCATTTGAAGGTTGGTTGTTCAAGTTTTCTCATCACATATCCTACGCCTAACCGTATTATTGTTTTGTATGTGTGTGTGTTTACTTGTTCAATCGCCTTATCTCTTTCTATATTACTTGTGTTTGTAAAACTAGTGACCTAACGATGGTATCAATCGCCTAATAGTTGAGTGAATCGTATTGTTTTTGAAGTGAGTTTTGGTCCTACGCTTAAAACTTGCGTTCCTTACTTTGGCTTGATCAAAACTTGTTTTTACACTTTTAATCCAAGATTCTTGTACTTTCAACGTTATAAGGTGTTAAACTACTTGTTTTTGGCAAAAGTTTGGAACTTTATCGTGGATCATTGTTTTCATCTAGTTTTTGAGCGAGGTTTCATCCTACTCGTAACCGTTTTAGAGGCTTTGGTTCATCAAGTTTCACACTTTTGTGTCTTTTGGTGTTATTGAAGCTATTTCATCACACAAAAGCTGGTTTAGAAACATCTTTGGGCAAAATCAAAATTACGAGTAATCCTCGCGTAGCAAAACCCTAAAACTACGCGTAAGATTATCCTTGGTTTGATCTTCATTTTAGTGGTTTACTCCGTGTTTTCTTACTTGGATAAGTCGAAAATCGTCGACTTTGGATATCTTTTGCCTTTGTGAAGTGTAAAGATCACAGAGATAAAACCTAAAATTACGCATAAGCATAAGCTTACGGCGTGAAATCCCACATAAGATTTTCTTACGCTAAGCCCGGTCTTACGCATAAGATAATCCTCGCCTAACTTTCTCGCCTAACTTTTGTCTCGCATAACTTTAGCGTCTTTTCCATACTTACGCGTAAGCTAAATCTCGCATAACTTCTTATTGTTACGCGTAACTTTGGTGTTTTACGCATAAGTGCTACTTGGCTATTGTGATTTCTCGCCTAAGGATACTTCTTCATCAAAGGTTCATTCGACTACAAAGATCCATTTTACCAACACAAGTTTTCAACATGTCTCAACCACCATACTCTAACTATTTCCTTACACTTATCCTCAACGACAACAACAACTAAGTCCACAACATCAACAATGGAATCAACAACAAGCAATTTATCAACAACAATTTAATCAACAACATACTCCACAACTTGGTGCAATTCCCCACCACAAATGGTTCAAACACCGCCAAGTCTTCAAGTTCAACCCTACACAAATGAATTCAATCAACATCCATCAAGGAACACTATGAAGGAACCCACTTGGTTTGCAAAGATGTGTGAAGCGTTAAGCGACCAACAATCAATTCATGAAGTGGATCACTGATAGACCTCAATGCTCACTCGAAACTACGATCAATGGGTGATAAGGTTCTTTAGGTTTTGTGATCACGAAGAAGCCACATGGAAAGTTCTTAAAGAAGGTTATCTTGGAAGGTCCATTTGAGATGCCTCTTGTCATTGTGCCGGAGATCCTCTGCTACTCCACCAAGAGATGAACAAACAAACATTGCTACATTGCGGATCTAAATCCATGAACTTCTACACTATGAAGTGATGAGCTTGCAATGCAATATATCCTTTTAGGATTACCTAACCCAATTCTTCAAAGTGTTGATGCTCAAAAGGCGCAAAGGAAATGTGGGACCATATTCATCTTCTTATGGAAGGATCTGTACTCAATCGGGAGGATTTGGAATCCAAAATTTACTTGGCTTATGAACACTTCATGATTGAACACGGAGAGACACTAGAGTCTTATCATCATCGATTTTCGAGACATCATCAATGATTTGGATAAACACAACATCATCATGCCAAGAATTGCGGTGAATACTAAGTTCTGAGTAGTCTTGGTCACGAATGGGAGAAGTATGTCATTTTCTCCGTCAAGCGAAGAATATGCATCATTCTACATATGGATTGTTGTACGATTACTTGAAACCTCATGAAAAGGAAGTTGATCGGGAAAGGATTCTCCGTGCTCAAATTGCTCAACCTACACATCCGGAAAATCAACAACTTGCCTTATATGCTCAACAAAGTTATCCTCCTCAACAAGCAACTCAACCAAGCGCCTCGGTCACACCAAACGATCCATCACGGTAACCTCAACAAAATCAATTGATTCCTTACAACAACAACAATGATCAAGCACTTCATAGTCAAACTAATGAGGAATCGATCCGTTCGAAACATTGCAGCGAGGGTTTGTTATGATTGCTAATGCTTTTAGCCGTTATACCAACAATCGTATTCGTTCCTCATCCAATACGAAATCGGTTTGTTGTGAACAATGGGCGAGTTGAAGTTGAGAATCGTGGTTATGGTGCGTCAAATGGGAGGTGGTCAAGGGTTTAATGCTATGGGTAGGAATAACAACGAGCTCAAGTGGTGGAGCAGGAAATGCTCGAGAATGGGTTGAATGGTCTTGATGCTACAAGCGCAATGAGAAGGACATCGGCTAATGCATGCCCAAAGCCAGGACTAGGGGCGGTGCTTACTTCAAAGAGGCTCTTCTTTTGGCTTTTAAGGATGAAGTGGTGGATCTCTCACAAACAAAGAACGAGCTTTATGGCGGATCACGAGACTCGGATGATGATATGGAGGACTTGCGAGGCCAATCACGGTTATTATGTTGATGGCTAATATGCATGAGTTACACATAGGTGACACAGGCCCAATGTATGACAACGATGGCTTGTCTCGGTGCCGAACAAACCATCATTATATCGAACTAATATCTCCGCCAATATCTGAATCCGGCGCGGATCGGTATTCAAAATGAGTCATCTACATCTCATTCGATGATTTTCAAGTTAACCACAGTTACATTTGGCGATCATGATGACCTTATGGTTTCCTTTGATAATCAAATTGACTCGTGGTTGTACTTGAGGATCTAAATAATGATCATGTTGTGACTCACGTTGAACAAGTTGAATTATTGCCTCTTCCGTTTTGCTCGTTTAATTCAAGACCATCAAATCAAAATGGAGGAATGTTATGCATTAAATAAGGACTTAAAAGCAAAAATGCTTTGTTAACCAAGGATTTTGAATGCTTACAAATGCAACTCAACTTTTCAAAACTCAAGAAAATCGTGAAAAAGGTTTTGAAGCCGCTTTGCTAAATCTCATCAAAGCGAAAAATATTTAGAGACGGATCGTGATCTAGCCGCTTGAAGAATGCTTTGTTATGCGAAATAGAACAAGCGAAACATGAACATAAAAAGCAAATTAACGCTCTCACCTTGGAAAATCAAAATGCTAAGGTGAGTTGTTAAATTGTCAAAACAATTCTCGACATACAAAAAGCATTCAACGAATCGGGTAGATGACCATCTTGCGAAATTATTGGCTTGCAACACAAAATTAAAGAGTTTAAAGCTGTTGTTTACAAACATGGTGAATCGATATGACTATTGAAAAGTTTACTTTAAAACCCAATCAAAAGGATATGGACCAAATCTAGGCGATTACAAACCAAAACTTTCACTCAAAACATTCAAACCAAATCACGAAGTTTCGGTCACGAATATCAAATTAATGATCTTGTTATGAGTGTTGTTGAATATCATCGTCAAGAGGAATTAGATGCGAGAAGGCGAGTCGATCAAAATTAAAAGCAGTTGTTTACAACAAACCTTTTAATTATTCAAAACCGGTCACTTCGTCACACCAACGGATTCTTCTAACACACCAAGGGTTATCATCAAAACACACGAGTCTTCTAATGTTAATCCCCAACCGGACTATGCACAAATTTATGGTCCTTTACCTTCAATCGATGAAGTAAACTCAAAACACGAAAATCGCAAAATTCTTAGATACTTTGATATTTTCATGGTGACCTCAAAACTTTAGAACATGAGATAGAACATCATTACGAAATCAAAGTTCAACACTTTCAATCGCCTTTAGCGGCGAGAACAAAGAGACATTTTTCAAAAATCTTTTACCAAATGTTAAAATTTGAAAAGTTGTGCATTAGCTTGGGAAAAGGATTTTCATAAGGAACTTGGAGTGATGAAGGTCGTTTTCGAGAAAAGCTGAAACATCTATTTCTAATACTAAGCAAAAAGAAAATGTTGAGAAAAGATGTTGATCGACTCTTGGAAGATGTTATACGTCTTGATATCCATAATGTTGTGTTATTCTATTCTTTGCCACATGCATCGATTATATCTCTGCGATAATGTTGACTCTGTGGTAGCTGTTGAGAATCTTGATAATGTGCTTCGGATCGAGTCTTTAAAAGCGAAAATAAACAATTACTCAACGAACTTTACAATGCAAAGCGTCGTCTTCATTGGTGTGAAAAGATATTCACACTCATCAACTTAGTTTTCAAAAGAAAATCGCTCGGTTGAGTGCAAAATCTTGATCCTAAAATTGAGCAGCTGGATGATCAAAGCGTGTCTTTGAAAAGTCAAATCTCAAAATATGAACAAGAACTTGTAAGCGTTAAGCAGAATATGGTGTCATATTTGATTTACTCAATAAGACTCGTCATGAAGCATCAAGCGAACTTGATCACTATCTTGCTCACACTAGAGAAGTCATGAATTTTCTTTGGTAATATTGATCTAAAAATCAAGATTTGATTCACACTATCTCTAAGCTAAGAGAAATGTTAGGAAAGTATGAACATCTTCCGCCAACCATCATTAAGAGATTAGCACCGGTCACACTTAGTAATCGTGCACCTAGAATCCCTACTTGCCAAATCACAAGTTGCTAACGTGCTTCCTTCTCTTGAAACAGGAATAGTTGCGTCTTTTCCAAGCGTCCGCACTTCACGACCTAGGAGCACTCAATCGAAGAATAGGAAGTTGCGACCTAAGAAAAGATCAATAAGGAATGCTAAAGTGAAGAACACCCTAGGACTATGAATAAGACTCACGTTGCTTCCACTATAGATGTTGCGTCGGCAAATGTAATAGAAATAGTGATGTAGCGAATGCTAAACCTTTAAGCACTTTTGATATTCGATCGATGCACCTTGTGTTATTTGTCGTAAAAGTATGAATTCGATTGTCATGACAAATGTGTTGCTAAAGCTATAATCTCTCGTTTACGGAATCCTAAGAATCGGAATACCTCTAGGCCCACTAATCATTCTAAGTCGTGGCAGGTAGACCGCCTTCTTTAGATTCTAAGGCAAACATTCTTTGTCATTTGTAGCTCGGTTTCACCTCCTAAGAATGTAGTACCACCTAGTGCATTCACTAAGACTAAAGCAAAGAGTAGTTATAGATGGCGAAATGGATATATAACACACTAGGTTTAAATGGATGCCTAAAGTCATTAATGTGTGCATGTCTCATATACACTTGGAACCCTCAACATTTCTCCACATCTACTTCTATTCCATCGTATCGTATGTGTGTAATGGGTGATCTGAGATCATTCTCTGGATTGTTGATAGCGGATGTTCCCGACACATGACAGCAACCTTAAGCGTTATCAAACTTTATTGCAAAGTTCATTGCCTTTGTCGAGTTCGGGAATGATCACTTGCAGCTATCATGGGCTACGGAGATTATGTCAATGGGAACATCGAAATCGTGAGGTTTACTATGTGGAAGGCCTCGGTCATGTCTGTTTTCGATGGGTCGGTTTTGTGATGGAGATTTGGAGGTTGCTTTCGGGAGAAAACTTGTTTCATTCGTGATCTACAAGGAAATGACCTTATGTACGCTCGCGTAATTCTAGTCTCTACACTATCTCTTTGCAAGACATGGTTGCTTCATCTCCCATCTACTTACTTTCAAAGGCAACATCAACAAAATCACGGCTGTAACACCAATCGTCTCTCACATCTAAACTTTCAAACCATCACCAACCTTGCTCGACACAAACTAGTTGAAGGTCTCCCGATTCCGGTATTCAAAAGATCACCTTTGCTCGACTGTGAACAAGGGAAAAGCACTCGTGCTCATTTTCCTTCAAGGGTGGAACACGACTCTCAACATGTGCTTCATCTTCTTCACATGGATTTGTGTGGCCCGATGCGGCGTGCAAACTATCAATGGCAAGCGCTACATCTTAGTAATTGTTGATGACTATTCACGATGGACTTGGGTCTACTTTCTTGAAGCAAAGACCAAGCTCCACAAATGATCATCACCTTTCTCACAAAATACGAGTTCGACTCCGCAACACCGTCAGGCTAATCGAGGCCGACAAAGGCTGAATTTGTTAACCAAACCCTTCGTGAATTTTATGAGAAGTGGAATTCAACATCAAACATCTATTGCACGTGCACCCGAACAAAGCGGAGTTGTTGAAAGCGAAACCGAGCGTTAGTGGGCTGCAGAACAATGTTAATCAATGCTAAACTTCCGGATTACTTGTGGGCGAAGCCGTATCTCGCATGCTATACTCAAAACCGTTCTATGATCACAAACGCATACAACAAAACACCTTTCGAGCTTGTCCACAACCATAAACCGAATCTCAAACACTTTCATGTATTTGGATCCCTTTGCTATCCGAATAATGATCGTGATGATTTTGGAAAGCTCAAAGCCAAAGCCGACATTGGGTCTTTATTGGATATTGTGAGAATTCTAAAGGTTACGGATCGGAATCGTCGTACAAAGCGGTGATGGAAGCGATTCATGCTCATTTGATGAACTCACGGAAATGGCTTACGAGTATAACGACTTAGAACCGGTCACAACCATTTAAACTTCCCTCAACCCCATCATCGGTGAACAAAGCCCCGACTAACTCGTCAACAAATGGAAAGGTTATTTGCTCCTACGTTACGTGGCGATATTGATGAGCGTGCTCGGTGTATCCATTGTTTCATTGCACAACGATAATATTCCTATACTTGATACACACTACAACAACTCTTGTTGAAGATGCACCTACACGATTGACTCAAACACAACATTGAACATACCGCTTCCAACAATGATGAACCGGTGATGATATTACGAATGATGTACCCCACACGAAGATTTTGATCCAAATCGTTCTTTAACCCGTTTGCTAATGAGGCTGCGCACGGATGTCGCGGAATCTTCAACAAACCATTTGAATCCTCGAAATCGCACAATGTATACCAACATCAACCTCTACACATCGATGGACAAAAGACCATCCTCGGCTAATATTATTGGCAACCCGAATCAACCGATCGTTACAAGACAACGTCTTCGCACGAGATGGTGAACATTGCATTTATGCACTCACTGTCCTTGCCAATCGAGCCTAAAAACATTAAAGGCGCAATGACAAAAGACAATGGATTGAATCCATGCAAGAAGAACTCAACCAATTCAAGCGTCTTGAAGTATGGGAGCTGGTTGAAAGACCAACGGTCTCGTCATTGGTCTCAAATGGATTGGAAAAACAAATTGGATCTTTGAAGGGCGTAATCCGCAACAAGTCACGGCTAGTTGCTAAGGGTTATCGTCGGGAAGAGGATATCGACTTTGAAGAATCTTTTGCTCGGTTGCTCGTCTTGAGGTTTTTTCGGATATTTCTCGCGTTCGCGGCTCATATGAACATGACGGTCTTTCAAATGGATGTCAAAGCTGCGTTTCTCAATGGACAAGCGAAAAGCGGTTTATGTCGACCAACCCGAAGGATTCGTTGATCGAGTGCCGAACCATGTCTACAAAGCTGAACAAAGCTCTTTATGGTCTCAAACAAGCCCTCGGGCATGGTGCGATAAGCTATCATCTTTCCTCATTGCTAATAATTTCACCAAAGGCTGGGCATGGTACGATAAGCTATCATCTTTCCTCATTGCTAATAATTTCACCAAAGGCTCGGTTGACCCAACTCTTTTATACAATATCACGGGCACATATCTTAATTGTTCAAATTCGTGGATGACATCATTTTGGGTCTACACATAAAAGTTTTCAACCGCTTTTGCAAAACTAATGAAGAAAAATTTTGAAATGTCCATGATGGGTGAACTCATGTTCTTTCTAGGATCGCAAGTTCATCAATCACCCGTGGTATTTTCTTGAGTCGGTCCAAATATGCCCTTGAGCTGTTAAACAAATTTGGAATGACAACTGTGACACTTATGCCACACCAATGGCTCATACCAAGAAGCTAGATCTTTGATTTACATGGCAAATTAGTTGACCTACCAAATACCAAAGTATTATTGGGTCTCTCATGTATCTAACGACTAGCGAGACTGATATTGTCTTTGCCATTTATCTATGCTCCCGTTATCGATCGCGACCAAGCTGAAACCCACCTCTACGAGGCTAAAAGGATCCTCCGATACATCAAGGGAACCATTAACTTGGGGATCCGGTATCAGAAGGATTACGGTTTTGAACTAATCGCTTTTGAGACGACGACCACGCGGGATGCTTAGACTCGAGGAAAAGTACTTGAGAGCTCTACAATTTCTTGGTGATAAAGCGGTGTCTTGGCAATCAAAGAAGCGAGGATTGTACATCGTTGTCATCAACAGAGCGAGAATATGTAGCCATATCCGCATGTTGTGCTCAAGTCATATGGATGAGAACACAACTCAAAGACTATGGTTACGTGTTTGTGAGAATCCGATGTCTTTGCGACAATCGGTGCCATTGCGATCTCGTGCAACTCGATTCGACACTCGAAATCAAAGCACATCGATCTTCGCTATCATTTCATCAAGGACCACGTGGAGCAGTGCCGTTGAATTATACTTTGTGGAGTGCAGAATACCAATTGGCGGATCTTCTCACCAAAGCCTTGCCTCCCGCTAGGTTTAATGAGTTGATCCACGGTTGGTATGAGGTGTTTGACTCAAGAGGAATTGGATGACCTCTTAAAAGCAGTCTTAAAAACACATCAAACACCAAAACATCTTTTGTAAATAATTTTCAAAACAAAATACAAAAATATAAAATCTTATAAAACAACAAAAATATTCTTCTAATCTAATTTTCTTTCAACATGGCAAGTACATTTCTTCCTTCAACACTATAATCTTTCAAAATTCGGTATTTTTACGATCAAGTGTTGAGGGAGAAAATTATCATAAGCTGTTTCAAAACATCATGTACTTGCATGTTATCATATCCCGGTTGTTTCTTTTATCAATGGTGGTAAATGTTTACGGTTAAATGACACTCCTCGGACTAAAATTTATAACCTTTCATTATTTCTTAAGTCGAGGGGAGTGTCGTCAAGTTTCTTTCTTAAAATCTTTGTTTGATAACCAAAATGGAAGTTAAATGGCTTTGTTTGAAAAAGGAAAAGGTGGAGGGACCAAAGCGTCAAAAGATGAAAGTCATTTTCAATAAAGTCCTCCACCTAACTTCCACTTCACATTTATTACTCTAAACCTAACAAGATCCTAGCCTAAAATTCGTTCATCCATCATGTTTTGATCATCAAGCGTAAGTGGATTAATGTTTCTAACATGTTTTAAACATTGGTTTTGATTTTCAAATAAATCCAGCGGTCAAATCTACTTATATGGGTGATTGTGTGTTCTTCGCATCGGCGTAAGAACACATGATCATGTGTTATGTGTTTGTGGCTAAAAGATAATGTCAAAATGTTTTAATAACATCAATGATATGTTTTCTATCCTCAAAACAAACCCGAAACTTCGAATTGAATGATTTTGAAAATTAGGGTTTATCGTGGTTTTGGGTGTTTTCAAATGTGTATGTTTACGGTCAAAAGGTTGTTGTGAATTGTTTATATCATCTTGTATTAAAGATTTCCGACCTATAACTACCCGGATACACTAATTTAGTCGAATTAGAAATTAGGGTTTAAAGTTGTTGAGTTTGGGTATTTTTGATTCACCACGATTTAGATGTTATAACTTGGTTTATAGACTCTCACAACATCTTAGAACTACCGGTATTGAATTGGTGCTAATCCATGGTTAAAACTCTTATCGTAATTCATAACCCTTAGGGTTTTGACCTACAGCGTAAGTGTTTCTCGCTAAATGTTTAAATAAGCTTTCATGCCATGATTTGATATTAGAATGAATATATAAGTGTCAAAATTGATGTTATGATGTTTTATTTCGGGCTTGTTACTCGTAAAACTCATAATCAAGGTCATTGAATTTCTACGCATAAGGATCACCTTACAGCGTGGAAGTTATCGTGAAGAGAAATCCTACGGCGTAACTACTACGCATAAGGTTCTACAATGGGACTACGGCGTATCACGTGAAGGATATGCGTGGCGATGACTCTCGCGCATAAGGTCTACTCTTACGAGTAAGCCTTGTCGTAAGGTCTTTATCGCCTCTGGCGTAAGCCCTACGCATAAGGTCCCCTTTCCTCACGCGTAACATTTCTTACGCGTAAGTTAGGATCCTATCGTAGCTTTAGTCTCTGGCATATATCATTTCATTTAAACAACTTTGCCAAATCTACGCCTAAGCCTTGATTGACCTTCATTATGAATTGTTACGTGTACAAACTTGTAAATAAACTAATCATAACGTCACGAATCCAATAATGTCACTAATAAACTTAATCATTTGATATGTTGTGAACAATAAGTGATAACATAAACTTTAAAACTTAAAGTTAACTAACTCATGAAACATTTCACGATGTCATTAGACTATTGGACAAACAAGTGACTTAGGACTCGTAACAATCATTGACCTTTGTATATTCAATAACTAGACAATAAAACCTTACATTGACTAACATTATGTCTTTTGATATGTTGGTTCTTTTGGCTAATGTTATTTCGAGATCACGACATGGTACTCGAATGAATGTGGATGCACGAGGTTCTCACTATTGCGATATCTTCCCAAATGGCTATCAGAAAGATTGGAAAGAATAACCTTAGGGTTGATTTTGAAACCCTCACTTGTTTCTTACTCATTGTTGTGGAATCTTCTTGTCTCATTGCTTTGTGGATATTCTAAGGAATCATCCATACCACAAACAAGTCAACATGCTCTCACACTTCTCATTCTGAAATCAACCAGCGACTTCTTTGCCACACCTACCGAAGAGGCGGTTTGTAAATCTATATTCGATTTGAATTACGGAACTCTATGAAGAGGATCACAAAGCAGTGTCATTGTCAAAGTCTTATGTGGGCATCTCTCCGTGACACTGTCACAATCACAAACAAGTCACCATCACTCATGCCGACTTTGTCCGCTTTGCGTAGGCTCGTTTGCTTCTCATTCAAGAAATCGAGCTAAGCTCCATGACTTCTTTGCCACACCGTTGTGTCATTGAGGCGAATGTTATCTTATGAGCCCGACATCTCTCGAGCGATTCTTGCTTGATATTGCCTATGATGAAGCTTCAGGGGTTATCTCTAAGCATTCTCATGTGGAGCTTAAGAACATTCCACAACCGTGGAGAACCCTCTACCTCATCATCACCAAATCGGTCTCTGGTCGTGATAGTGGTT
Source organism: Chrysanthemum lavandulifolium (assembly GCA_022545495.1). Classification (NCBI taxonomy): domain Eukaryota; kingdom Viridiplantae; phylum Streptophyta; class Magnoliopsida; order Asterales; family Asteraceae; genus Chrysanthemum; species Chrysanthemum lavandulifolium. The sequence goes on along the minus strand of CM040240.1, from coordinate 69,529,687 downwards.
ATGAGCATCCAAAGCTCATGGAACTGCAAATCTTCTGGTCTCTGATCAATAAGAAGGACATCGAAATCGAAGCACTGATATGGGAGGACATGATGCTATTTCACAAGAAACTTGGCTCAAAGATTCCCTATGTCAGATACACAAAGCTTTTGATCCAAAGAGCACTTGGACTTAATCCCGATATTCCACAAAGGCTCAATGACCCAGATAATCACGATATGTTGACTGAACCTACACTATCAGTCAGAATCAAGGAATCGACAACAAAGAAACGGTCTTGTCTTGCTGATCACCTTCTATCTAAAGAACTCAAGAAGCTTGAAACATACAAAAGGTATCTAGTAGCGGTTAAAGAAGGCAAAGTTGGTCATCTTGATGAAAAATTCGGGAACTCTACTCGGAGAACCGAAGAGGAAGTCTTTGGAAGTGCGATAAGTTTTGAAAGTTATAGGAAGCTTCCCAAAGGAATCCTCATCATAAAAGGATTGTTCCGTAAAGGAAGTTGAACCTATTCCCACACCGAACCGCAAATAAAGCTTTTGGATGAAAGCTCGAAGGTCTTGACACGAGATGAAGAGATTATCTACTCAAAGCGCAATGGATGACAATCCTTCCGTACCAAAACATCCAAGTCCTCAATCGATAAAGGAAAGGAAGACTCCGCACTTGTGCCCTATGATGAGAGCTCGAAGATGAAGAAGAGCTCTTGGATCAATCCTACGGAAGAAGCTTAAATTAAGTCGGTCACCTTCAAAAGTGAAGAATTTGCAAAAGACCAAATGGGTGGCCGGGAGGATCAAGTGGTCTTGCCTACTCTTCACCGGTCTGATGCGGTTAATCGACCCGATAAGGGATGCGGTGCCACCACTCTTCGCAACAACAAAAGCTTGTGGAGGATACTATCGAATATGAGTTTGAGAACCACAGGCGAAAAGTGAGAAAGATAAAGATCTTGATTATGACAAGTTGCTTACGGAAAGTCCTACGATCACGAAGGAAACTTGAACCGCCCAGGACCCCGAGTCTCCTCACGTCTCATCCTCATCGGATTCTTCTTCTCATTCATCACCACCACCATCAAAGAGATCAACCAAATCATCATCCAATCGGTGAAGAAACCACCTCGTTCTTGGATATCTCATGCTCATAAGCGAATTGGGAATCTTTGTCAAACAAATAAGAAAGAAAGACATTCTCCAAAAGTTGAATTTCTTTCTTGATCACATCTGACATCGTATGACGAGCATGAAAAGATGAAAGGAGAAAGGAAGTTTATTCGAAATTCATGAAAAGTCATCGTCAAGAGGAATGAACGAAATGATCGAAGGTTACACTAACAAGTACCTTGGGATATCGTTCCTAAAGTCACAAAGGAGATGTTTACAGACAACTATATCCGAATCTTATGCGGATAGCCAAGCAAACTATAAGATCAACACCTTTAACCGTCACAATCAATCCATCGATCTGTTGTTTTCTCGGATAATGAATTGGTGGCCAAGCTTGTCACACAAATGTTCACACGATCGGGACATTTACTTAGGAAGGAAAATTGTTTCAAGCATTGTTGGACTACCAACTCAAAGAAGCATGTAGATTCGATGAAAAGTCTAAGCGTCCTAGAGGCGATGAAGACAAGGATCGGGATAAGCATGATAAAGCTAAGCGTCGGAAGAAGTGCGGTGAATCATCTTCTATGTTACCTCCTCTCCAGCGGACTCCTACTCGACAAAGGTCCCTCCTCGTTCTTCTACGGATAAACCTCGGGACGATTCCGAGTTACCACCCGACTCGAAAAACCGGTGATCAATTTGAGTATCTGGGTGGTGACGATGAAGAGGTCCTTGAGCCCCTACAACAACCCACCTCTCCCAACAAGTTCGAAACCGGAATCATCATCTAGGCCTTGAAAATGAAGAAGAAGAAGGAACCCATGGTGGGCGTCGTATCTTGGCTAGATGGCGATAAAGCGAAGAATTTGAATGGTTCTCTACTCTTGTTAACAACACTCCTACCACGAAGAAGGTCGGGTTTGGTCGCGGTAATACATTGGAGCATGCAAAACTTACGCAAGAAAAGTTCCATGTGAAGAAGATGGCGAAATCCGAGTTGAAGCGAATCAAAATGAAGCATTTCAAGCTGTTAAAGACACGACTCGAAAGTGCCATCGAGGTTGAATATCACCTTGAGAACATTGCTCGAGCCATGTCTAACAACATGGATTGGCTCAACCGAAGCAACGTCGACTTCACTAAGCAGGACAACCTCCATATTACACCGATGGTCAAGACCTCTACCAACAATTGGCGAACAAGCGAACCTAGGATTCCATTCGGATATTTTTCAACAAAGACACGGAATTTCTTCTACATGGTGGCGATGGTTCAAGAAATCGCTACATCGTTGACACTTCCATTTCCGGCTATATACTCGAGCGCATAGCCATTGAGGAGCGTGCTAAACACTTGTTCTCGACAAAGTGGAAGCATCGACCGAGATGCAATGTCTGAGATTCATCATTGGCGGGCGTATGCCATCAAACATGTCGAGTTGAAGTCTCAACATGCGGTGTTCGATTACTAAGGACATCGTTGCCATCAAACATGTTGCTCTATCATCTAAGTGGGACTACACCTTCCTAAAGAATATCGTGGTCAAGCGACAAGATGAAAGGGACTATGCTTTCTCTGAAGGCGACTTTGAGAATTTGTCTATCAATGACATCGAAGACATGTACCTTGCCAAAGTACAAGGTCGCATGAGACAATTTTCAACGAAGTACAACGTGAATTCATCAAGTCATTGCTCATCTTCATCAGACGCATAGTCATCAAAGAGCGTGTTGAAGATCTTGACTAGCAGTTGAATCTTATCGGACCGTGTCAACTTCACACCACCTCGGCTAGATCTTCCGACATCAACCGGCTCTCACAATATACACTCATCGACCAAACCTTTGGCGTCGTTTACCGTAGTGAACTACAAAGAAATTGCTTAATGGCGTGTAGTAAACTTCACAAGTTTGGAGATCACACCTTGAAGATGGTTAGGGACGGATTGACATATAGGTTGAAGGACATCGTCAAAGATTGGGTCTCTAGCGATGGAATTCTCGGGATCGCGAGGATGTGAGGAGGATCATCGAATGATTGATGAAAGGTTGTTTGAAGGGATCGATTGAACGTTGGAAAGCTTTGTTGGTGGTCGACCAGGATTAACATCACCGGCTATCAATGCCTATTCGCACTCTGGCGACATCCTTGGACTTCACGGTACCCTTGATTTGGTTCTTTCATTATAAATTTGGATGTGTGATTATATATGTCAATGGCTTGTGCACACATAATAGTGTACAACCGTAATTGTCAAGAAAGGACCACGTAGTGCGCTTGATTGCCACAATCCTTATAAAAGGAGCGAAAGCTTCTTACTTTTGAGTAAAACCTATTAAACCTTTCATTTTCAAGGTTTTGCTCAAAGAACAAGTACTTCCCCATATGATTTTCAAAACCTCAACCGTTTATATCACTAGTTGAGGGGTATTTGAATTAAACTTTGTTCACAAATTGTTCATAGTGGTCATCTTCCATGACACTCGAAATGGTCATATTTATTGTCAACATTTCAAAAATAACATTTTATATGCCATTTTGAGGGAAAAATTATGTGATAAAAATATGTTGTGCAAAATGCAAATGAATCATGTACTTGAGACTTAACCAACGAATTGACGGTACTAAAGCGTTTGTAACTCGAAAAGACTTGTCTGGACGGGTAATAATTTCAAACTAGTTCGCTAGTAATGTAAACGTGTCTCATGAAAGGACTTGTCCAAGTAGAAAGTACCATTCGAGACACTCTTGGTAGACATGAACTCGTGGGTATGACAACCTTTCGAGGTTTGTCTACACCTTCAAGGTAGTTATTAGAGCTAGTTGTCACCTAAAAGGCGACAATGTAACTCTTTAACTATACAACGTAACCGTGTCTCGCGGGGATTGTCTATCTCCAGTGGATCAATTCAAAATGTGCGCTCTTTCCTCACTTGTGCATTTAAACCATTAAAACTCTTAAGCACATGTGGAGGGTATTTATGCAAAATCTTATCTCTCACGATGGTTCAAACATGTTTTTCATTTACAAACCCTTTGAGAGATTCTTCACAATGATGATTTTAATGGCAACATAGGTTAGTCATGGGTTATAAGGTGACTAAGGTTAGGAATAACAGTCTATGATCCTTGAGCCGGATGGATCTACCCAAGGACATCACAAATAGTTAGTACTTAGAAGTCCTTAGGTATGATTATAAAAAGGAGAAAATGAGAATCGGAGAAAGAAGAGTTGAAGAATCAAAAGAAATGCAAAGAAAAGGGTGAAAAGAAATAGCCCTCAGTTATTCAACTTAGGCGGACAAGGGTTCAATTCATATACTCTTGGTTGTCACTTAGTGACACGGTATTGAAGATTAAAAGTCGTCATGGACCCGGTGGCGCATGCACTAAACCTTCTTAGCCACTCAAGTTTCTCTCAGCGAAGCTTGTTTCATTCTCACAGGGAACCCTCGTAAACTATTGGCTTTCTCTTGAGATCGTTGGTATTGAAGAAGGAGACCCTCTCCTAGTCTTCGCTCGGAAAACCAAAGCACACTATTGAGTCTAGAGCCATGAGATTCATCAAAGATCTCTTAGGTACACTTGACGTTTCATCACTTGTTGATCACCAAATAAGATTATTAGTGGTTCATATCGAGTCCTTCACGGATCTTAGCAATCATCTAGAACATTTATGAGAGGTTCTGGCTGTGATCCTCGGTGATTGAATGGAAACTCACCGGGGTCAACATCAACGACCACGGCGGTCAGTCACGGTAACTCCCGTGGATTACGCGAGTGTGTCTCAAACGGTCTGATCGTGAGGTGATGCTTGGTGTACCTCGGCGACTCATCTGAGCTGTAGATGTACTTGGTACATCGCGTTATCTCACTTGTGGGACTCCAGTTCGAGGCGGCCTTTGTAGAATTAGAGTTGTGTTTTCACACTATCTTGTTAACACTCTCGAAGTTCAAACTTGTATGTGCGGAATCCGCTTATTACTAACCGTTTGAAATGTTTTCTTCTTATGGAAGCTCCGGAGCGGGATGATCGTCTTGATTCTTCTCATGCTCACGTCAACATCATCACTAATGGAGTTCTATTCGGAGCAACACAACAATCGAAATGATTCTTCGTCAAATCAAAGAATCTACAAAGTTAAAGACTTAAAGAACTTCATCATTGTTGAATTCCAACGTCAAAGGCGTGTGAGCATGTTGAAGAATGGCGTGGAACCTTTGGGCGATGAAGCGGACACGAGGCGAGACTTGATGCGAGACTACAACATACTATCACTTTCATCACAAAGAACAATGATCAAAGAACAAAGTTAAAGATGACGTCAATGCATAACTGTTCAAAGACAACTATCTCTACTACTGGGAGATTGTTCGAATCGAGGCAATTCTTCTCACAAGAAGAAGAATGTCGGAAGATGTCGAGCTACTATTACATCAACGCCTTCACCGTTCATCACCAACACTTGAGGGAGATTGTTGGAATCACTCTAAACCATAATCAAGTGTTTGTAATTAATATGTAATAGTTAGCTTTATTATGGCCTTTATGTTTGCAATTAGCCTTGAAGCTTATGTAGAAGGCCCATGAGCCTAGGCCTTAGTCCATTAAGGAAAGGATGGAAACTAGGAGTGTTGCCTAGCTTTCCTCTATAAATCTCTTGTAAACCTTCATTTGAAGGTTGGTTGTTCAAGTTTTCTCATCACATACACCTACACCTAACCATATTATTGTATTGTGTGTGTGTGTGTTTACTTGTTCAATCGCCTTATCTCTTTCTTTATTACTTGTGTTTGTAAAACTAGTGACCTAACACGTATGTTTTTACGTTTTCTTAGTTTTTACGTTTTAGTCCGTTTCTTACGTTTTCGTCCGTTTTCATCTTTTTTTACGTTTTAAATGCCTTTTAAGTTTTCGATCGTTTTTACGTTTCGTCTTTTTCGTTTTGAATTTTTACGTTTTATTGTTTTTGCGTTTTATGCATTTTCTTTCGATTTCATCCGGATCTTACATTATCTTACGTTTTGTTAGGATAAAATAAAATAACGCGATAAAAGCGGATGGCGTAAAACGCAGACGGCGTCGCGAAAACGTAAGAAAACGCGAAAACGTAATAAAGGGCGGCGCTAAAAACCGGCGAAAACATAAGCGAACGAATACGTAAAAGCGGCGTAAGTAAACGGATGAAAAGCGACAGCGTGAAGATATGATCAAAACGTAAAAAGCGGGTGAAAATGGACGAAACGGACAAAAGCGTAAGATAGCGGACGAAACTTAAAAAGCAGGCGAAACGTAAAATCGGATGAATAAGTAAAAAGCAGCGAAAACATAAAAGCGAGCGTAAGCGTAATAAAGCGGACGAAAACAGGCGAAATTGTAAGAAAGCGGACGAAACGTAAAAGGGACGAAACGTGAAAGCAGTGACGTAAAAAGCGGACGACGTAAAAATAGCGGCGTAAAAAGAGGCGAAAAAGTAAAATGGGCGGCGTAAAAGAGCGGATGAAAACGTTACATAAAAAGGCGGACGAAGCGTAAAGAGATGTAAGATATTGAGAAAAGATGTAGGGTTGTGAAAGAAGAGGTAAAGAAGTGAATGATAATATACGAAATTTAGAAGAGGAAAGAAGTGAAAAGAATCACTTATTTCGCAAAAACAAACAAACCTCTCGCCTTCTACGACAAAAAGTGAAAAAAAAGAAAAAAAAGTGATTATTGGGAAAAAGCAAACGACACCTACAATTATACGGTTATATCTAACAATGTTTGTGGATAACATTAAAATGGTCCTATATTTATGAATAACGTTATTTCAGAACGACAAAATTTCTAATTAAATGTAAGTAAAGTATTTTCATGATAGCTTTCGATCTTGATCACTTGTAAATATATCTTAGAGAGGAGGGTGGTCGCTAATACACTGGGTCTTGCATCACCTCTATCCGATAAAACCAATCTGTTCCAAACTACCCAATTTTACCCTGTCACTACCCTAAGTGGAGGGTAGTAACCGATCCTCTGATTCTACCCTAACCCCATAAAAACACATACACTCACACAAACAACCCTTCATCAAGCTCGGCCAGATTATCGAAATTGCTACCCAATTTTGCTACCCTAGGTGGTGGCGGTGTTTCTGCTTCGGGTAAGTCTAGAATCACTTCTAGAGACCAGCTCCTCCTCCCTTAGTGAACTAACAACAAGACAAGAAATAATGGAGAATTAACAAGAAGCCAACAGGAGATGACGTATTGTGCCTGTCCAAGGTTTATGGGCATAGGTACGCGTGGTGATTGCATGTCATGCGTTTATCCTATGTACGATGACACATGCAAACATGCATGTCTCACATACCTCTTTTCAATGTCTTATTATATATTGTCAGTGAAAATCCAATTCATTGTCTTGCATTGGCTTATAGATTTTTTTGTGTGTCCAACGGATGATGATTACATATCCATATAGGAATTTTTTAGTAGTTTTTAAACTACATGAAACTTTAAAAAGTATAAGTTAGAAAAATAGAAAACATGTACAACTTATAAGTAGAAAGAGATTTCTTAAGGAGTGGAATATAATTAGCTTTAAAATTTAGTTATTTCTAGAAGATCAAAAGTGTAACTTTATTTATTTTTTTAATTTTTTGCCTATACTACACGCAAGATTTGCATCATAAGCATTTACAAGCAAATGTCATTTTCCCTTCACAATAAGTTATACATTTTCAGGAAAATTAGATGAAAGTTGTTGACTTCTCTATCCACATGACTCTTTTATCACATTAATTTGAAGGGTTGTTTTGGCTAGATTGTATCTAATCATAGTATGCTCCCAACACATTTCGCCGTAGTTCCATGTTAGGTAATAGTTTTCATAGGATTAGCATAACTTCTTTCGCCGATCAAGTGAGTGTTTCAAATGTTGTTGAATCATTTCACATTGTTCAGTCTCGTGTAATCTGTATATATCGATTGCAACTTTGTTGAAACTTGATTCTTTCTTAACATATTAATCAAGTTTACAAATACGGCCTTATGTATACGAAATTACTTCAAGTTTCAACATTGATATGGTGGACTAAAGCTCGTGTAGCTGAAGCCCATATTGAAGTATTGAACTATTTTGTTATTATTGGGTTAATACTTGTTTGGGCCAATTTGATAAAAGTGAACAGTCGAACTTATTAAACTCATACTATGGATGTAATTTTTTTTAGTTCAACGCTAGAAGTATCTCGCGGCATTGACGAGTAGGGAGAAGACAGAGATAGTAAAACGATTGTACAATTACGATGGTTTAACAACGTAGATGTAGTGATTCTTCTATCAGGCAAGGGCAGAGACGGAAACCAAGATTTTAATTAAAGGAGTCAAACTAAACTTAACATAAGAATTATAGTAATAAAAATCGCTCAAAAAATGAATCCATAAAAATTTTAACCCATGATTCAACTAAACACCACAATAATTATTAACCAAGTTAAATTTTAAAAAAAATAATTAACAAGCAAATTTATTTTAATGTCATCTCTAAGTGGTTAAGCTATTAGAAATTTCAGTAGGAAACTTGTAAGAAATGGAGTAGTTACGAATGTCAAGAAAGGGGTGAGGTTTTATTACAAGCAATTCCTAGTGAAGCAGTTTAAAAACAATTATGTGGTCCAAAGTGGTGAAATCGATCTATTTCAGAATGTATAAAGGGGTGTTTGGGTTAAGTGGTTTAATGCAGATGGCTAGTATCTTGGGGCATCTCTATATTATGGATAATCTTAAAATTGATCTTATGTATCTAGTTGCGATAGCATGACAGTTTTAGGCTTTTCCAAACTGTGTAGTTATGTCCCCATAAGGTAGTATCTTGCATAGTGTATATCTAGTGGTCTTTTAAACTGGATATGGTTGGTGTCCTATCTTAAGGAATGGAAATTTAAGATGTCTTTTGTACAGTTTATACCTCCATTATTGTTGACACCATATTTAAAATACAAAGCTTTGGTTTGTATCAGCAGAGGTGAGATTCAAGTTTCTTTGCAAGTTATGGCTTTGAAACCAAAGACTCAAATTATCTGAAATATTTATTGAGTCTAAGTTTTAAAACTCACTACAAAATGATGGCCTTATATCTTGGATCCTTATAACTTGTCACTGTATGTTTCCATTTAGGTACATCATATGGCCTTTGTTAGGTTCCGTGGTCCTAATTGGTTCCATATCAGTTACAAGTTATTAAATGATACATAATGTAGGTTTCTATCTGTGAAGGGAAAGTGAGTTTGGAGGGCAATGTATAAAGCTTGGAATAGTGATGAGTGAAAGATGAGCCTACTTGGTCCAAGCTATACATTGCTAAAGGAGGTTAGTATGGTTCTCCCTCAAGGTGAGTGTTCCTAGGTTTCTGAAGCCATTTCTCAAGATGGAAATGTAGGAGGCTTGGTATAGCCCTTGACTAGAATGGTAATGGGTGGCTATAACCAACACAATGATGCCTTTCCACCTTTCCATTTAATCATTATGGATGATAGTTGAATGGTCATGAAAGATAGGTGGTTGGAAATGTAGTTGTGAGGTTATGGTCTTGGTGCATATATGGGTGAATTCTTGGAATTGATCTCTGAAGATTCTCAGTGATATTGATATGTGCAATTGAATGCTAGGCATTCTGCAAATAGTATGTTGTGTCTGATATTGGTCAAGGCTTGTCAGAGTTATTATATAGCGGTGTCTGATATTGGATAGAAAAAATATGGCTTTTTTGATTTGTTTTCTCTGGATGGGTATGTCCATACCAGTGTTTGTGAAATGTTGTAACTTGTGATTGGTATTAATATAATTTTCACCCTTTGCATAAAAGAAAAAAAAGCGAGGGAATAATGGTGGGTTAATTGCAAAGAGAATTGGCTCATAAGCTATATGCCTAATGAATAAAGCGGGTTGATTAAAGATGACCTAACACCCACCAATCACTCTACTATCTTCGCCGCCTCATGACGAGGGTGTGGCGCATTTGTAAAGTTATGTAAAAAGAGAAGAAATATCGAAATCATCGTGAGTGTAATTTGCAATAACCTAACATTGTTCTTACGCTTTGAACCCTCGATAATCTTGTCTTAGAAACTTATAAATAAATAAAGTGATCTTTGTATAAACATAATAAATACATAGGCTTAAACCATTTGTGGAAAACTAGAAGGGGGATTGAATAGTTTTACCGATTAAAACTTCGTTTTAGTATATTTAGATCGACTTATGTCAATCTATTTAAATGTGTATGTTGGATGTTGATAGATAGATATGTAAGTATGTAATGCAAAGGTAAAGAGTAAGAAACACAAAACCACGACACGAGTGTTTATAGTGGTTCGCTACAAGGACACCTTCCTTGCCTACTCCACTCCCGAGTCACTACTCGAGAGTCCGTAATCACTACAAGACACAAAACTCCTTATGGCGGAGGAGCCTTCACAACATCGCCTATTCTTTTTCCGATACAAGGCTAGACACGGGTTCTTCCACGGTGGAACCAAACCTATCTGGCGTCGCCTACACTTTATACGGTACAAGGCTGAATACAGGTTCCATTACAAAGGAGGAACTACTACCTAACACTACACAACACCTATCCCAAAGGAGACCCACTCCTTATGACAACATCAACAAGGATGTCAATATCCTTTGACCCAATACTAATCTATCTTGTACATCGACACACCATATCGAATGTACACCCTAGGCATCTTTCACTAATGCCTTTGACTCGACTTCTAGGCACCCTTCACTAATGCCTTTAACACGGACTTCGGCACCCTTCACTAATGCCTTTGACACGGATCTTGACACCTTTCACTAATGCCTTTGATCGACTCTTGACACCTTTCACTAATGTCTTCGTCTTTGACCCTTTAGACATCTTTCACTATGTCTTGACACAACACTTCTAATGAGAAAGAAGAACTATCAACAAGATACCATCGATAGTATTGATGATGACAAAGCTTGGCAACCCATGGACTTGAGCTTGCTCGACTTCAAGTGGTGATCTAAGCCTTTAAGAGGAACCTAGAGAATCACACAAACACAAAACTACATAGAAAGATCCCTTGGATGCGAGGTTATAGAGTTTACAATACTAAGAGAAAATGTGTGTGAAAGGGTGAGTTACAATGAAGAAATGACTCACTATTTATAGACAAAATATACTCTTGTTCCACGGATCCCACGGATCCCTTGTTGGAGGATCCGTCTAGTGTATTCGGGGATCCGTGAGGCGTTCCTCATTACCCATGAGTTATGGGTCATGGGTCATGGGTTATGGGTCATGGGTCCTAGACTTTGGACCATGGGTATCAGTAGATACAATGTATCTAGAAGATGCAATGCATCTATTCCATGGGTTATGGGTTAGCTTCATGGGTCATGGATAATACCCACTATGACTTATGCATGATGTCATGCAATGGGTCATGGGTTATGCTCCATGGGTATGGGTCATAGACTTTGGGTTTTACCCAACTATATTTAGTGTATTAAGTCAATGGGTTAAATACTTAAACTTCTACCTATTCTATTACTCATTATAATACATACTAAGTATGTATTATGTAAACACTAGTTGTTGTACCATATGCATTACTAAATCATGAAAGCACTATTACTTGTTTAGTGTTTTGTAAGTGTGTTAGTAAACTATTGGCTCAAACCATTTACGCATTTTATTTGTTTCGTTAAAATGATTTTCGTTTGTTATCGACAAAACATTAGAAGATCGTAAAATATAAATAAGCGTTTTTACGGCTTATTTGTATTAACAATCTCTCCTTTTGTTGATGACAAAACAAAAGATTATTTTAAGGAAAAACTAAAATTTGTGAGTTTGAATTGAGTTTTACTCTCTTCTCCCCACTTTTGTCGAAACAAAAAGAGCGTCGAAAAAGAAACTAACACATTGTTTTAAGAAAACATGTGAAAAGAAAGAAAAATGAAAATAGAGAGTAAGTGAGGAGAAGTATTCTTGACTTAGCTCCCCTTGACGAGTCCATCCCTTTGTGAGGCGTCAGTAAGAAGAAATACTAAACTAGTGCATTGCAATTATGTTTGCAAATGGTTTCGTCTTTGTGACAAATATGCTCCCCTTGATGATTGCACCTTTGCAAAAGGGCGCCATGTAATGCAATCCTATGTGAATGATATTGCAAATGATTTTGCAATGTTTTGCTTCGACAAGAAACTCCCCCTAGCTAAGGGTGTCAAAGTCTTCATGTGTGTATTGAAAATATACAAAACAAAGGTTAGAAAACAAGTATATAGAGCATAATTTCCTGCAAATAAAACTCAAGTTAGTAGTAAACAAGTCTTCTGTTGTACGGATCCCACGGTTCCCTCTTTGGAGAGACCCGTCTAAGCTAAACTGAGGGATCCGTCTGTTTGTTGGCTTAAGACAGCAATGGTGATGTAAAATGTGATATTAACATCAAAATGAGATATGCATTAAGGCACGAAACATATTCTCAAGACAATATGGCATATAACATGTAATTTTATTCAATAAAAAATACGAAATGATCTATATATATCTAAAACTAAGAGAATGACTTAAACATGAAATATGATTCCTAAACTATCTAAGTTAAGATTAAGACTAGGACACGCTTGAATCCTTAAGCTCGAGGTTGTTTAGGTTTGTTGACCTCGTCGAAGCGTTCGAGGAGGTGATAAAACATGAAACGTTGCTCTTCACGTACTTCATGTATCAAGCCTTCAACATGTTGACAATGATAACAATCTTTGTCATGGCTAAGAAATGGTGGTGGTAGAAATGGAATAGCTTGAAATGGAAGGTTTGGTTGAGGTTCCACAAAAGGAGGAAGGTTAAGTGAGGAAGGTTGAGGATTCTCAAAAGAAAGAGGAATTTGTGGAGGAGGTTCAACCAAAGGTGGTGGTGGTGGAATATGTGATGAGGATGGTGGTAGAGAGGTATCTACTTCCATGTGATCGGGTGGTTGACTTTGATGATTCCTCATAATCCAAAAGGGAATATTTGAGGGTGACGGAGAAAAAGATGCCGGAGCTGGTGTTGATTCAACACCTTGATTTTGTTGTGCTATTCTTTCTATTGATAAGAATGTTGGTAATGGTGGAGGATGAGATGGCCTAGGAGGCAAGTCCTCTAGATTGTAGAGGTGTGGTGATGAGGTGGAGTGGTGAATGATATGGCTCTAGGTACTAAGGGTGATGGTTTAGTGGAAATAGGGTGTTTGGTTTAGGAGGTATGGTGGTGTTTGGCATTGGTAGTTTTGTGGGAACAATCCTTTTGGGAATTGGTTTGATAGGTGGAGGGGAGATCCTAGCATTTGTGGATTTAACGGGAGATGATTCGGTTGAATAAATTTCGTGAATAACACGAACAAGTTTCTTGGGTGGTCCTTTGGTGGATGAGTTACCACTAGTAGCATTCCTCATGATGAGATAACAAAAAGGTGAGTGAGATAGAAGTTTCTAGTTGCAGAGAATTAAGTTGTGGATGGTGACTAAGAAGTCCTAACAAGGTGGCTTATAAAGGAAGGATTTGACAAGTGTATTCAAGGCTTAAACTACTAAGATCCTTTTGTAATGCAATGATTTGCATGCACAAGAGGCGACTTGAGTTGCAGATCAAGGAGGTTAATTAAGACAAGATGGAGTGTTCAAGTTAGCAAGGAGAGCTTGAAATGATTGTTTTAGCTAGAATTAATTGAAACGTCGATCAGTTCCCGGTTCCTCCAATGAGGGATCCGTCTAGGCTAATCCTAGGGATCCGGATCTCGGTAGCCAAGAAAGAGGAAAAATGATGTTTGTAAGGTCTAGTATCTATACATCTTGAGTGTTTACGTCTTCTTAAGTGTCTTAAATAGTTAAATGAAAGGGACTTAAATGATCGAGGGCAATGAGTGATGATAGCTAATGATTGCCTTTTGTGGAAGAAAATGGGACTTTATGAGCACCAATGGGTGATCAAAGATGACACTAAGAGATATGAGAGTTTCAAGTGGTGTTAAATGATCCTAGAGATTAGATGGCAACTTAGTATAAATTTGGAAAATTCCTTAAAAATTATAAGTAATGAAAAACTAGTTTTTGACCCATTTTGAGGTAGGGATGACTAAAATCAATTTGCTAAAATTGAGAGAATTATAAAACTAGATGTGTTGACATGTGAGAAATGATGTGTGAGTATAGGAGCGGAAGGATGATGAGTTTTGGTGAAATAATAAAGCAAAAAGCACCTTGAGTGTGATCCTAAATGAGCTATGAGTGAGTGTGAAACTTACTGAGTCTTGAGGAAGACTTAAGTGGTCCTAAGGCATTATGTTTAGCTAGTGTGAAGTGGTCTAGTGGGCTGGTTTGATGTGTGGAGGTTTGCATTGCATTTATGTCTCCCTGGATCCCACGGATCCCTAAAAGGAGGGATCCGTCTAGTACAAATTGAGGGATCCGGCAACTGCAGATCAATAGCATCATAGAAGATGTGCAGTTTTTTGCACTATACTATGCATACTAATTGCTATTAGTCTCTACTGTAAATGAACATCAAAACAAGTAAATATCTCATAATCCATAACATAAATACGAGTAGTAGAGATAATATCCAAACAAACAAGGTAAAACATCCACAAACATGATCATCCATTGCAAAATAAAATATATGTCTAAAAACAACCATAATCCTAATGTCTCTTTTGTTAATTTTTTCTCTTCCTCTTTCCCGACGTCATGAGGTGGTTAGTTAGGCATTGGATCATACCCTTCAATTGTTTGAATTCTTCGGACTCGTTTGGAAGAGTTGGAAGTTGTTCAAAGTAGGTTATGGGGTCCAAGTTGATGTTGGCAATGGGGTTGACATTTACTTCTTCTTCGTCCGAGGAGTCCGAGAGAGCACGAGGCCTTTTTCCATTGATGATGAACCGTTTAGAAGGTTGTTTGGTGAGTGGTACCATGACGTGATCGGAAAGGAAATGATCATCGTTGATAGGGGAAGGTTGCATTGCACTAACATACTCACGGAGTCGTGTTAGGAGCATACCATAGGGAAGTACCATGTCGTTGGCTTTGAATACACCGGCCATTCTTTTCACCATGTAATAGGCAAGGTTAAATGGTCTTTGGTGAATGAGGCAATAGATCATTTGGACAAGACATGCATTTGGATGGTCTTTGTTTCCAACCAAACTAATGACATTTTCCCTAAGATGTTAGGAATTGGAAATTCCATGTTAAAGTGTCGGTCACCCCAAATATTATCTTGCATAGTTTAGCTTGTAGACTTGTCGTTAGTTACGTTATTTAGTAGCTTATTAGTTAGTTTGTAGCGTAGTTTAGTTTAGTGTAACACCGTGGAGGAAGGACGGTCTTTACCCATCAGACACCGATCCATCTTGATAGGAGGTCGTGTGATACAGTAACTATAAATACCCTTCCATCCATGTAAGGGTGGTGCTTTCAATCTAACCTTTCCTTTGTGTAAACCCAGTCTCTAGCAAGAACACCCTCTCTACTTTCTCTCTCTAAAATGGTAAACATGTATTTTGATCATCCAAGACCACCCGAATCATCAACACAATAAATATATCAATCCTACAAATGGCATCAGAGCCAAGGTTATGGTGTTGTGTTGATTCTTTGTGGTTTTGATTCTTGTAAAAAACTGTTTTTTGTACTTTATGATGGCCGGAATAATTTTTTCGAGTTTACTTTGGTTAACAGTTTTTTACATGCTTTAGTATCTCGATTTGGTTCAAAATGTGTCATGGTGTCATCTTTATATCTGTCGTGTGTCAAATTCTAGTCCCTTTTTGTGTCAAACACTTGTTTTTTTTGCACCTTAAGTGAGTTTATTAAGCATCATATGGTTGAACTGCTTGTCATATGGTCATATTATTCAAAGTCAAGCGGGTCAAAATGAAGTATTTTTTCATAAGTCATCATTTTTACGGGTTAATATGAAGATGGCCGGAAAAACATCGCCGGAATAAAGTGTAATAATCTTGCTAGCGACTTGTATTATTCTGTCCAGATTCATTGTATATTGTAGCTACTTACCCTTAAGTCACCTAGCGACTTGTTTCATCTACTGGTGGCGACTTGTCTTTACAAGTTGTCCTAGCGAGTTGGTCATTGTGGTAGCGACTTGTTTTTTTAACAAGTAGCGATTTGTATTAAAGGGGTAGCGACTTGGTATAATGACCTAGGCTAGCGACTTGACTTATAACCAAATTACACTAGCGACTTGACATGACAGAAAAGAAGATGAACATGATTGACGACAACAAGACCATGACCACAACAAAAATTAAATCAAATGCCATCTAGACTCATGACCTCAGGTATTAATCATCATCAGTCCAATCCCTACTGAAAACGAAAATAACCAATCTACAATCAAGACTCAAACCATATCATCTATCCTAAATCCCATATTCAACCTTCTGCTTCACTCGAACCAAAATGAAAAATTTATTACATGATCTCAGCTCATTATATCGTGGCATATAAAGAAACATCAAGAGGATTCAAAGAGTTTGACACGAATTAAAATCTTCATCGATCAATTTTTTTCGAAGGTTGACTTCGTTAATATCCGAATAATTAAAGAATGATTGATAACTATTTTGTTATAATCACTCTTTTTTTAATTCGTTCATAGACCCAAAGCAAAATGAAAAACACATCACACCTACCTGAGATCTTTAATTAAAGACCTTGAACCGTGTCCTTCACCTTGAAGCCATCCCTGTGGCGAGGTCAATATGGAAGATGGATGTGATTTCCTTGTATGAGTTCTAATAAGCAAGTAAAGGGTTGCGTTCAAGGGCTTGTTTATGGGTCTAGACATTATCGATGATGACTAATTTGTTTGTGAGATTCGTAATACTAATGATTGAGAGGCGAAATATTACGATATGAGATGCGTTTTGATTGTATATGGAATCGTTTTTCTTCTCGAATCTTGAGAGAAAAATCTGGTGGGAGGCAATGTTTTCTAATATGTGATTTAGGGTTATGATGGAATGACCTAAAAATTAGGATATCACATTTATATAACCGGTTTCTAGTTTTTAGAATGGATTGGGTTTTTTGTTGGGTTGAATACTCCAATGGGCTACATGGAATTCCACATGGGATGATGTATTTGGAAAAAGGACTTGGGTCGTTTGATTAATATGCTGGTGTTGAGAGTGGGATAAATATGTTATTCATCCGATTACATTATCAGATTACATTGAATGTATTCATCCGAATGTCATGTTTGGATAAATATGTTAGGATAATTACTGGTATATTGGATGGTATTTTTGGTATGGTAAAATTTTCACGGAAAGATACAAAATTCACGGCTTGAGCGATAAAGTGAAAAATGACTACGGGGTTTTTGTACGGTATTATTGATGCGAATTTGAAGAGATATTTCATGGGTGATCTTCTTTATCTTTGAGATGATGATTGGTTGGTTGCAAGTCTCAAGATAACTTGTTGGGGGCATAACTATCACTTTAAGTGATTATGAATTGACAATCTGGTTATAACTGATATAAGGAGCTACGACGCCGTGCTCACAGTGTATAACTATCATCTTAAGGAAGTTGTAGTACTTAGTGTCACACGGAGTTGTGGATTGTTCAAAAATATAGAACAAGCAGTAAGTCACTAAGTTGGGATGTCTCCTTTCTTTTCAAGTTAGTTGTATCGGGTTATCTCCATATGTGGTCATTACTATTAGCCGATGAATAATTGGAGGTTCAATTTGACAATTCTCATAAGATATTCGACCCACATAATGTTAATGATACTTCACGATCTAATCAAAATCTTTCAAGAATCTTGACGTTTATGATTTATTTCAAGATGTTTGCTTATGACAAGAACTTCGTGCGAAATGGTCGTACACGTTATGATGCTTCCGAAAGTTCGAAACCATCATGGGGATAAACGTGTACTACGATGCTTTACGGTTAACCTCGGGAAAAAGGAGTTTAATACTACTTGACTTAGTATGGTTTGTGAAGTTGTCTACATATGGGTTAAGAATTGTTGATGATAAAGATGAACCGCTAATGAACCGTGCATGTTCCCTAAAGCAGATACTCACGAAACCAAAGTTGTCATAACTCATTCAAGTGACATTGTTTACGGTTTTGTCTTGATTTTGTAAAATCCCGCGAAAGAACCTATTTCTCGGTTTAAATCATAGACTTGTAAAATCCGTGACAATGGAAACATCCTAGTAATAGTAAAGTGCATTTCGGATCTATCTTATGGTTTATTCTTGGTTTTGTAAAATCCATAAAAGAAACTATTTCTCGGTTTAAACTATAGAATTGTAAAATCCCGTAATGATGGATTCATCCTGGAGAACGGAAAGTGTATTTCGGGATCTTATTTGATGCTGGTGTTGCAGTTTCTACTTCGAAGAAGGGATAAAAGGGGGTACTTCATGAATTGGATGTGTGTTTGGATTTTCTTCATGACGGTTTGGTTACTTCAAAGTTTTATGGGGATATGCTCATTAAACCATGGTCAGGATGAAAACCATTATCAAAGTTCATTTAAATGTCAAAGAAGGCTAGATTTGAGTTTTTAACAAGAAGATGTGACAACGGCGTTAATTGATATTATTTATTTGAGGTTGAAGTGAAATATCACGGCAAGTGTACTTAGTATCCGAAGGTATCGGGATGGTTGGATGAAGATTCTTCAAGATCCTTGTTCGAGCTTATTATCAAAAACAAAGACTTGGAAATCTAGTTATTGTTGGGTGTCTTTTACCTTTTCTTTTACCACTTGGGGAATTAGGCTCATACCACCACAAAATAACTATCACTTTAAGGAGTTACGATGTAGTGCTCGGTGTCACATTCAATTGTGGATTTTCAAGAGGTAATGTCGTCTTATACTTGATGGTTGGTTGGTTGAAGAGTATAGAGTACATAGAGTACTTAGAGATGCTAATGGAAATCGGCACCGCTCTTTGTTACATATGTGCAAGTTTAAGTCACGAGTTCGGGTAGTTTACTTGAGGTCAAATTCATCATATTGGGTTTTCTCCATCAGTTGTCACGACAAATAGCCTCTGAGAATGATAATGGGGATGATTACATGTTTTGCTAAGAGAGCGAGAAAAGAGAGATTATGGCGTACATTCACATCGGTTCATGCCTCGTACTCGAAAGAAAAGAAATGTGCGTTTGATCGCATTATCTTCGAAGAAGAAATCTTCTTATGACATATGAACACAACGATTCATGCCTCGTTACTCAAAGAAAAGAAAAGTGTACGTGTCAGTGCGCTTTATCTTCTGAAGAAGAGAAATCTTCTTATTATGACCATTCTCATCAACATGCTTCATACTTTTTCCATGCGCTTTAGTCATCAAGTGAACCGGGCTATCATTGATTGTTTTCTCATTCCACTTGCTCGATTACAATGAAGATGGCGACATCATGTGCTTATTTTGCGGAAGAGAAGTGTGAATAGAACATTCGGATGATTTTCACTTATTTAATCAAGAATGGCATCTCCGTATGCAATTCTTGAGGGGGAGAAGAAGTATGATAATTCTGCATGGTTGATTGTTATCTGAGAATAAATGGTCAAACGGCTCCAAACTCATGTAAGAACCGAGCTTCTTCTTATCGGGTCATCTTTACATGGAGTTTCTTCTAAGAGTCGTTG
Organism: Chrysanthemum lavandulifolium; assembly: GCA_022545495.1. Classification (NCBI taxonomy): domain Eukaryota; kingdom Viridiplantae; phylum Streptophyta; class Magnoliopsida; order Asterales; family Asteraceae; genus Chrysanthemum; species Chrysanthemum lavandulifolium. The sequence goes on along the minus strand of CM040240.1, from coordinate 69,509,876 downwards.
GTTGACATCTTCACTCGGATTGATGAGTATATCGACAAAGTGCTTCGGTTAATGCTTCACGTATACATCAACATGATGATTCGAACAATCTCTGTTCTTGTTTGATGTGATTGGTAGTTTGGTGTTACCATCTTGTGTGTTCGTTGCGGCACGATTCTTGATTTCCTTGATGAACATCTTTCTGTTCTTGTTTGATTGGGAGGATTTTAGTTAAGGGATTTGCAAGATGTAAGTTAATCGGGATGCTTTTGGTGGGATGCTTTTGGTGTGAGTTGAAGATGTTAACTATCTATTCCCCAACCGCACAATCTTGAAGAGGGTCGAGTCTGATCATTCTACATTTTCTGCTGCATGTTAGAAGACTAAAGACGAGTTGCATTTGATTATCCAAAGATTTCTTCATATTCGGCATTGTCGGTTTAGGGAGAGCACTAATTGGGGAGGGTGAAATGTCGATTTAATCCCGGTTAGACTTGCTCATTCATTCTTGAACAAGTTGATTCTCACAAGATTTCTAATGTTCTTCTCAAAAGATTTCAGTATATGGGTCGATAAGATGTTGCGATTCGATGTGTCAAAACCGGCAAGGGGAAGGAGACAAGCATCTAGCGAGTAAACATTGATGAGCTTAATACTTCTAAGTGATTGAAGATATCCCGGGAAGGCGAATGCCATTACCGCAGAGACACTCAAGGTTTGACTCATGGTGTTTAGTGTTCTTATTCCAACTATGTGGGGGAAGAGATGGAAGAGTTAGTTTTTGATGATAAAAAGAGGTACACAAGTGTGTGATGATGCTATCGCATTCATCAGGGGAGAGAGATTGTGTACATTGGGGATGCTCAGCTATTTCACTTGAGGGCTTAATCAGTGATTCGGAGATGTAATCACTTATTCCAGAGTGGACATCCGCAGAGATAATCAGTGATTCGGCCTGCTTCTTCAATGTTATCGGTTATTCTCTCTTTAGGCATTCGGTGCCGGGTTCTTGAGCTTCATGAACTTTCTTGAGGGAGAGAAAGTATACATCGGGGTTATTCTTTGGCTATTGGACTTAATTTGCTACTTGATGGTATAAGTTTCTTTGTCTTGGGTTTGTGTGTTCGTGTTAAGTGAGCTCTACTCTAAGAGGCCGACCGCATCATTTCAACTACTCGGGAAGTGGTCTCTTGACACCTTTTGGAATGGATTGCGTCGGACTTGATGGTTATGAAATTTGAGAAGATTATTTATGTGTGGGATGATACGTTGCTATTCTTATGGTTGATATAACCCCGAGCGAAGAATCACGGTGATTATTCTTAAAAGGAGCAAAGAAGTTCGATGATAATGGTGTGCTTCTTTGTGCACTGCTAAGGAAGCTTGTAAGAAAGCTTTGAATCACTTTCATTAAAGATTTACGGTTTGGGGAAGCTACCAAAGTCTCACTTTCAAGTGGCTCAATTTCTCTCTTGATTCAAGAGTCTTGGAAGCTTTTGTGGTGAATGTTTAAGAGATGGCGAATTCTATCTTCTACGACGTCTTTTCGATATCCTTATCTCGGTACTCGTATCATCATTCTCTTATACTATATCATCTAATCTATCTCTGTATATATTTTTTAGAAAAACAAAATACAAAAATATAAAACCTACAAAAGAAAATAGAAAATTATAAAATCTTCAAAAACCCATAAAAATCTGAAAAATTTGAAAATACCAAAAATATTGTTTTTCAAGACATGTCTTCTGGTATCGATAACATCTGCGGTCTTAGAAATGTCATTCAATAATGGCACGGGACCATAGATGAAGTTCGAGCGAGAGGTGTAAATATTCTTTTCAAAACATGTCTCAAAATATGGCTTCAGTTAATTGATTGTGACCGCGCTTAAACCATGGCTTGCTAATATTTGAGATAGCAACCCGTTCTTTTAAAGGAAGGAAAGTCTTGCGCTAAACCTATTTTCAAAATATTTCGTGCACTTATCCTAAAACAATTTGAGGAAAGTATGTCGAAGGATGCTTTGTTCCTACACAAATGTTTTCCGTCTAAAATTCTTGAGAAAAATATTTGTTGTTTTCAAAATTGGTGGTAAATGAGTTGCTTTAAAAACAATCGATTCGAGTTTTATAAAATTGAAAACTCAATCAATGACTTCGCTTTTTAAACTTTTCGGATATTTAAGTCATTGATTAAGGGGGAGAATGTTTTCAAATCTGTATCATCTAACGAGATTATCTTAATCATCCTACGTGCTTATCTATAAAATACAATTGCCTATGTTGAAGGACTAGGTTTCTAGGATGTGATTGTTAGGTTTAGATGATTAGAGTTTGATGAAAACATAAATCCCATACCTTATATGATCTGATTGATATGTTGCATTGACTTTTATTAGTCTATTGCTGTTTGGGTGATGTCGACCACCATATATCTGTATGTATGTTCACTAACGTATGCAGATATCATGGATATAAGAATGTTCCCGATCCGGATCCCACTAATGAAGATGATTGGATTCCGAAAGGAAAGGGTAACTATTTCTTGGGTTGAAAAATGAAGAAAGCGAGCTTTATTGGACTTCAATGGAGTTGGCATAAATGCAACGTAAGAGGTCTCACCGCATCGAGATAGTTTTCTTAAGTGATTGTAGAAGCGAGCTTAATTTGACCTCGGTTGGCATTCAAATGCAGCGTAAGAAGAAGTCTCACTTTGCATCTGCAGACGGTTTTCTTCAAGCCCTACAGCAACAACGAAACTTCTCAACCACCTAACGTATCTTTGTGCGGGATACCATTTTAAACAATTTTGAATAATTTGATTAAATTGTTTTAAAAGTGAAAAATATTGTTTTGAAAATGAATCGATTCAAAGTTTTGAAATCAACCGGACTTTATTTTGTCAAATCTTGGTGATTTTAAATTAAATATTTTCAAGCGATATTTCATCAAAAGGTCCGTGTGTACGTTAAAATGTGGTGATCTAAAGATTTAATGTTATGTCATGGTATGATTTTCTTTAAAACTCAAAGATCATCAAAATGAAATTTTTACATTCTTGTTTGATTGTGAAATTGTTTTATTTTACTTAAAGATCTCTTAAAACAATCATACGACACTAACAATCTTTAATGTCTTAATTTGTTCCCTATCATCATTTTTCAAAATTAAATCTTGCCACGTCTTTCCCCAAACTCTTTTAAATGATTTAAATCAATTGGGATCACAAATCTCAAAAGGTTTGAAATTTTGATCGGGGAGAGATCGTGATTTAAATCTCAAATCTGTTTAATGGAATCGGTTTAGTCCTTTATAGGCACTCCTGTCTCCATGTGCCAAGCGATTTCAAATACACAATGCACATGTTGAGGAGGAGGATTTATCAAAAACCGGATGAGTATTTAAACAAGGCCACTTTTCTCCCATGTTTTCTAAACCGTATTAAATCACTTGGGATCCAAAATCTCAAAGGGTTTGATATTTTTGATCGGGAGAATTTGTGATTTAATAATGAAATTTGATAAAGGTGATTGTTTGATTCAATTGTGCAGTGCTTCTCTCATATGTGCTAAACGCTTTCGAATCTCGAAGCACATATTGAGGGGGAGCATTTCAAAAGAAAATAAACTATCAAGGTACAAAGATTTATATGTTTCAAAATAAAGTATCTTGATTGATTTTGTGGAAAACTAGAAAGGGGGGGGGTTGAATAGTTTTACCAATTAAAACTTCCTTTTAAACTATTTAGATCAACTTATGTCAATCTATTTGATTGTGTGTGTTGGATGTTGATAAACAAGCATATAAAGATATGTAATGAAAAGATAAGAGTAAGAAGCACAAAACCACAATGCAGTATTTATAGTGGTTCGGATACAAGGACACCTTCCTTGCCTACTCCACTCCCGAGTCACCTACTCGAGTTTGTAATCACTACACCAATATCCTTATGGCGGAGAAGCCTTCACAACGTAAGCAACCTTTTTCGGTACAAAGCTAAATACCGAGTTCTTTCACACCAAGGCGAACCACACCTAACACAACGTCGCCTACCCTTTATACGGTGCTAGGCTAACCACAGAGTTCTTTCACACCTTAGGAGAACTAATCCTATCACAACATCGCCTACCCTTTATTAGGTACTAGGCTAAGCACCTAGTTCCATTGCAATGGAGGAACTACTACCACACTACACCAACGACTAATCCCAAAGGAGATCTACTCCTTTACAACATCATCAAGGACATCAATATCCTTGGATCTAATGCTAGTCTATCTAGTACATCGAAACACACCATATCGAATGTACATCTAAGGCACCTTTCACTAATGCCTTTGATTAGATCTACAAGATACCTTTCACTAATGTCTTTGATTAGATCTACAAGACACCTTTCACTAATGTCTTGTGTCTTCACTTCTAAGCACCTTTCACTAATGCTTCTTGTCTTGACTTCTAAGCACCTACCACAAGTGCTTATCCTATAGAGCGATAGATACCCTTCACTAATATCTTCGTCTTGACACTTGAGACATCTTTCACTAATGTCTTTAACACTACGCTTCTTTGAAGAAATAAAGGGATCATCAACAAGAGGACTTCAATAGCCTTGATGATGAGGAAGCTTAGCAACTCATGGACTTGAGCTTGCTCGACTTCAAAGGTGGTGATCTTCCCTTTAAGAGGAACCTAAAGATCACACAAAACAAAACTACAAACATAGATCTCTTGGATCTAAGGTTAGTGAGATTTAACTCGAGGAGAAAGTATGTTAGAGAGGGTGAGATATAATGAAGAAATGGCTCACTATTTATAGAGGAAAAACCCTCTGTTTCCGGATCCCACGGATCCCTTCCATGGGATCCGGCTAGCACAAAGCTAGGGATCCGTGGTCATCCTCTTTGCCCATGGGTATTTTTGGTTATGGGTCATGGGTCATGGGTTATGGGTTGATCCATGGTTTTCTTTCTAGATACAATGTACTTGGTTAAGTGGTATATATAAAACCATGGGTTATGGGTCAAAACCATTTGCTAGTATTTACCCTTTTGTATATACTTGTATTTACCCAATTTAGCATACACTTAGTTTTTACCCATTTTAGTATACTTAGCTTAAGTATGTGTTAGCTCAATATATAAACACTAGTTGTTGTACATATATATCTAAATCATAGAAACACTTATACTTGTTAAGCCAATATGTAAACACTAGTTGTTGTACATATATATATATATATATATATATATATATATATATATATATATATATATATATATATATATATATATATATATATATATATATAGACTTGGGTTATTATGAAAAGATGTTTAAAATGAAAAGAATGGGAAGCCACCACAATGCGCCATGTGTCCCATCTTCACCCCTCCCTTTTTTTTACTCTCAAGGGCATTGTGGTAATTTCACCACAAAATAAAAGGTATATAAGGTTTTTCTTCTCTGTTTTTCACGTTTCTTTCATCTCAACTTCTTCTGCTCCTCTTAAACGACGATCTCCACCACCGTCCTTCTCCTCTGAAACCACCGTGATCTGCACCACCGTCGTTCTCCTCTGTCATCACGACCGTCCTTCAACAATAACGAGTTCATCTTCACCGTGATCTTCACCGTGATCAACAATGAATACCGTTTGTTCATCTTCAAGCAATAACGAGTGTTCTTCTTCAATCAATAACGAGTGTTCATCATCATCATCAATGAATATTGATAGTAAGATTTTAATTTTATATTTTTCTTTTATTATTTTTAATTTAATTTTGATATACTTTTCTTATTATGTTTATGATTTTAAGCGATTATACTAGTAGTAGTTTACATTGATAAATTTGTATTTTGATTGATGCACATTGGTGTTTGATGTTTAGTTATAATTATCTTTGCAGTTGAAATATAACTATCTTTGCGATGAACATATGAGTATCTGAATTATTAACTTAAGAGTTTGATTTTAGTTACATATAGGTATATGATGCACTAGTTGTTAGACTAAGAAGAATAATTATCTAATTATGATGTATTATTATGATGCGATAGTTTTAAGAATATGATGATTAGATATATAAGTATGATTTAGTAGTTTGTGTTGTAGATTATAATATTATGATGTAGTAGTTGTAAGAGTAGTTATAAGTTTATGATGCGATACATTAGGTCTATGATTCATTAGTTTTAAGACTACGATGAATACTACTTTAGATTTATAAGATTATGATGCATTAGTTTTAAGATTAGTTATAAGTTTATGATGCATTACATATTGTATTATGATGCATTACATATTGTATTACTAATTTTTAGACTATGAAGAATAGATATGTAAGTATGATCTAGTAGATTATAAGATTATGATTTTGTAGTTTTTAGATTAGTTATAAGTTTATGATGCATTACATATTGTATTATGATGCAGTAGTTTTAAGAATTAGATGAATAGATATATAAGTATGATGTAGTAGTTTTAAGATTAGTTATAAGTTTATGATGCAGTATATTAGGTCTATGATGCATTAGTTTTAAGACTGATGAATACTACTTAAGAATTGAAACATACTTGCTCAATCTATGATTAATGAAAGCTTAATGTATTATTAATGTTAATTATTGTTATATTTAGTTACAAATGATAGACTTTAGAAGCTATGAATAAGGTACTTGAAAGATGTAGTGCCATTCTTTTCATTTTAAAATTATAACTGTGGATATGTACCAATAATTGAGGGGTGATTATTCTAATCTTAAAGATGCGAGATGGTTATTGATGTTAATGTAGATGGAAGTAGGAATGAGGAAGGATTCACGATGGCTACTAGTAACAAAACACTGCTAGTCATTGCACATTTGAATTGGTTTAGTATGGTATGCACACACATATGATAGTCATAGGATTATATAGGATTAGCGTAGGGGATATGGTCATGGTTTTAAGATTTGTTATAAGTTTATGATGCAATACATATTATATTATGATGCGATACATATTAGATTATGATGCATTATTTTTAGTATATCACGATAGTAGTTTTAAGATTAGTTATAAGTTTATGATGCGGTACATATTATATTATGATGCGGTACATATTAGATTATGATGCAATTGATTAGTACAACTGCGGTATATTTATATGAGTAGGATTACTAGTGTTTTAGGGTATTCTCGGTTTTATATGTGTATGCTTGATTGTGTTTGATGTTTAGTATAAATATGAATATGATTATTAGACTTTTAGTAGATGGTGCAATAGATTCATGTCTATATGAATCATTAACTCAAAATGTTTGATCACGGTATATTTAGGATTATGTATTTTGATTACTATATAATTATGATTTAGTAATTTTTGCGATGAGATTTTAATATTATGATGCATTAGTTTTACATATCTTAACTTAAACTCATATGCCACAAAGAAGTCTCTTTGCATTAATACATTAATACATTTGGATAGATAGCACATAAACACACATTAAAAGCAGTTTTCGACAACTAAAAACTAATATGATACTAAAAACATAAATGACCATCATCATAAACTACTTTTTAGTTCGAGCTCTCTCCTTGCTTTTCTTATTTGCTTTGAGTCGTTGAAACAGTTTTCAAGACTACTAATCCTATTTTCCAAATTATAAATATCTTCAAATAATGTAGGATTATTCACTTGTTGCTCCACTTCGTTTTATCATCTTCCTCGGTTTGTTGCACCACCTCGCTTTCTTGCATCACCTCACTTTGAAACTCTTCCTCCACCTCATTTCTTTTCTATCGACCTTCTTTGCACCATTTCACCTTCTTGCACCACCTCGCTTTCGACCTCCTCCTCATTCTCTAGATCTTCCTCATCTTCATCTTCTTCCTCCTCTTCCCATCAAGTCCATAAATCTCATCCCGGTAGAAGTCTTGGCGGCGCAGCCAAGTAAGGATATTGTCCTCATCCACACACTCACTTGCCTATATGAACCATATTCGACATTGGTTCTTCGCCAAAAGCATCTAACAACTGCGTCAAAAGCAAATAGTTGTTTAAGACAAACTCATACTCTTCTTCATCATTTTGAAAGTTTCCATTTGGTCTTGCCATTGTTATTGAGTGAGAATAAGAGAATAAAGTGAGTGTGTGTGATAATTACTGAGCGAAAAATAGGAAAATTTTATGTAGTAGGATATGGAGTAGAGTACATTATATAAGTAGTAACAAGAATCTTATCTTTTACATTGTGTTGTACTTGAGTGAGAATAAAATATTGTCTCAAAGAATCTTGTCAAAAAGTAAAATGTATTAGCGATACCAAGACTTATCCTTTACCTTTGTGTAAAGATTCTTATATTATCTTTACCTTGTCAAAAGTAAAATGTGATTTATAATTTGTATGTTCAGACATTTAAATGGCAATGTTTTATAATTTAGATGTTTCAGACATTTAAGTGTTTAGGGACTGAGCAGATTGGACTGAAATCAGTTAAAAGTGTTGTGAGACATAAGTTTGTAACTAGTGAAGCTAATAGATATTTATTTGATTGCTAATGCTAACTGAAAACGATAGTGTCAGTTTTTAAAAATAATAGTATCGCTAGCGATGCACTATTTTATATATGTGATGCACTATTTTTTCACATTCTTTTTGTTAAACATACAGGTGCAGATGTTGAAGCTGTTCGAATTAGAGATCATGTTGGTTTTATGTTTGTGGAAAAGATGGAAGTAGAACTTGGTATCTGATTGCCTTGAAAAACCTATAGAAGGATGTCGGTTTATTTCAATAGATCAGGCCTATAATTTTTATGTGGCGTATGGTAAAAGGCGGTTTGTTGTAGAAGAGGTGGCGATTACAAGGCAAAGGTTTTTCGGATGCAACGTTGAAGTATTTCTATTGTTCTAGACAAGCTTTAAATGAAGATTCTAATGGTAAATCGGTGATTACATTCGATAATGATATAAGTGGACAAAGTGAAATCGGTGATGATTCGTATAGGTTTGGTGATGTTAAGAAAAAGCAAACTAGGAAGAGGACTTCATTTAGGTGTGGTTGTTCGACATCACTCACAATTAATAAAAAAAACATTTATGAAGTTCTGAAGTTTGAAGATGGACATAACCACCGCTAGTAGTGAAAAGATATGATTTTTGAAAAATTCAAGGAAGATGGGTTATACAAAGCAACATTTTCTTTACCAAGTTTCAAATGCAAATTTTGGTCCTATTTGTTGGGTTTAGATTGATGAAACAAGTCTATGGTGGCTTTGATGAGTTGGAACAACGATTATTGATTGTAAGAATCGAAGAAGAAAATTAGTGTTTTATTGGGGATCGAGATGCTCAAATGGTGTTGAGAAGTTGTTGAGTCGAAAACTTCATTCTCACGGTTTCTATGTTAATTATTATAAAGGTGATGCGTATATTCTTTAGTTCATTAAATTTTTAATATATGTTTGCATCATAGTTATTTTTTATGTGCATCATAGTGTCAATATTTGGTGCATCACATTATTAAATTTTAATATCTGTTGCATCATAGTTATATTGTAGGTGCATCACTTTTATAATTATTGGTGTATTGTATTGTCAATATATGGTGCATCACATTATTAAGTTCACATTTATTATAGTTTAATTTTTTTTAGGTGATGATGATAAGTTGGTTGGGCTTTTTGGGTGATGAAGAAGCTATTAAAGACTATGCTTCTTTTGGTGATATAGTTTCTTTTGATCGACATTTCGATCAAACAAGTATAATCTTTTGCTTATGATAAATAATATTTTAAATATATTTCTATTTTAAAGAGATTTTGATTAAATAAGTATAATTTTTTATAGGTATGAGATGGTATTTGTTCCTTTTCTTGGTATCAACCATCATAACCGTTGCCTTACATTTGCCTCGGGTTTGCTTCGATGAGAGTGCGGTGCTTACATATGGTTACTTGAACAATTCAAAGAAGCTTTTGGGAAAGAACCGAAGTTGTTATTCTTGATCAAGATCCATCAATGAAAATTGCTATTGAAGAGTGCTTCCCAATCTGAGGCATCGTTTGTGTATGTGGCATATAATGCAAAATTGACTACAAAGGTATTTTTATATCCATTTTATGATGCGATTGATTTAAAATTCTAATGCGATTAATTTTGTATATTCCATTCAATTTAACTTAAGATGCACTATTTTTTAAAGCGAAGCGGTTGAATTTTGTATTAACATTTTTTTTTTTTTTTATAGGTTGGTGCGCACTTTGTAATAGGAATGATTTTAAACAACAATTTGTGATATTGTGTGGACGGACCAAATATTGCTTGGGAAGAATTTGAGGCAGTGGGATAGGATGATTAATGATTTTGAACTATCGATAACAAATGGTTAGGTGATATGTTTAATATGAGGAAAGATGGATACTGCGTATTTACGTGATGTGCATATGGCGGGACTTATCGTACTACTTCAAGATCGAAAGTGAGAACCATTTTTTGGTAAATGGACCAGCCCTCACCTTACTCTAGTTGAGTTCTTAAGTCATTACGATCTGCTATTGAGTATCAAAGGTACATTGAGCGTAAGAATGACCATGATTCAAGATATAAAACTCAAAATTCAAAGCAGAGCATCCTATGGAGAAAGAAGCATGTAAGCTATATACTAGGACCTTTGTTCTTTGGCGTGCGGGATGAGATTCTTGGTTCTTATAAGTATTGTATTGGATTGAGTGTTGTTCAAGGCGATAATATGGAGAAATATGAAATCCGTGATCTTGAGTTTGAGAATAGAAAGAGTGGTGACAATGATTTTCTTTGTTTATCGGTATGTAAGCGTGATGCACTAAAATTAACATTGTGATGCACTATAAGCGATAATATTATATCTTGTAATGCACTTTTAATTAACATTGTGATGCACTATTTTTATACATTTTAATGCACTAGTATTTTATATAAATTTATCTACTAGTGCATCACATCATCATATCTATTGCATTATGTACTATTGCATTATCACACCATCATTATCTTAATTTATTGTATCATATTGTAAATATTTCTTTATTTGTTTTCATTTATTTTTTGTAGGTTGATTTACGTAAGTGCGAGATGATTGTTCAATGTTCTTGTAATCGGTATGAGTCGTATGGGCTTTTATGTCGTCATGCATTCTATGTTCTAAGGATGAACAATGTCAAGGAGTTTCCTCGAAATTACTTAAAAAGAGGTGGTTAAAGAATACCAAGCCTTCAAGATCTGCTATTCCAAGAATAATTGGTGCATCGATTTAGTGCGGAATGAAGTTCTAGATATGTATGAGATTTTTGAATCTCTTGTTGATCGTTTGGTACATGATTTGAGTAAGATGCATATATACAAAGACAAGTTGCAAGAGTTATTCAATCAAGGCGTAATTGATATTCCAGAGTTCCAAAGTGTGATGGGAAAGGCATGATGAGTTCTATGTTAGGTGTGAAAGAACACGAAAAAAGACAATGAACAATCCGGGCAAGAGTAAAACTAAAGGCTGGTTGTTTTCAAGGTTTAAGCCTATAGTGAAGTATCTGTTGAAGAACTATCAAAGAAGGGACGTTTGGGGTATGCGGACAAAGGAAGGCCATAATTCTAGGACTTGTACAAGGCAAATGGTAGAAACTACCCCATCAAAGAAAAAAAGACACAAAACGACCAAGAAGAAGGTTTGAGACAATCTAAGCGTAAAATTGATTATTCTTTTCTATATTCAAAGCACCGTAAAACATGAGTATTCTTTTTCTTACCTTTTTTTTTTAAAAATAAAGCACTTGATGAATTGTAAAGAAAGATAGGTATAGCATACGGTTTTAATTGAAGATTATATTAATTCTGATATTTTTGTTGTTTATCATTTTGCAGTAAATTTTACTTTGTGATGCAATAGGTTTAACACAATGATGCAATAGGTTTTACATTTGTGATGCACTATGCATACATATTATAATGCATAATTTTTCTAATGTCGTTTGATTCACATATGAAGGTGGATACTTCAATCATCTTAAACTTACAAACATCACCAACAAGTAGATAATTCATGTTTAATATATACTTTGTTTGCTGATGTTTTTGTTTAAATTGATTCATGAGTTTTTAAAAAGCATCTGATAGTGTCCACCTTCCATTTACGGGAAACATTTCAAGTAGATATTTAAAGGCGGTGCAATAGCGAATAACGATGAGAATATGAACTTTGATGCGGTAAAGATAAAAATTGATGCGATAAGTATTAAATATAAACTTGATGTTACCCTTTGTATTGTTGGTATTACGATGGGATATGAACTTGATGTTACCATTGTATGTTGTTATTCTGACTTAGTAGTACCGACAAGCTGTTTTCCCTCTGACTACCGTCGGCTACAAATCGCGGTAGTCATCATTTTATATGTAAGAAACAACCAATAGCGATGTCATTTCGGTCAAATCTGCTAATGTAGGATGTAAACTAATGTACATTCCTTGTAATCACATTATTTATATAAATATTTTCATGATTTCAAGCGTTATGTACATTCTATATGACATTTGCATTATTGGCCCATTTCATGGACACTATCACGAGATACATCAGTGTCGTTATTTTCAAGCACAACATTTAGTTCGAGAACGATTACTATCTATTGTCTTTGAAATAACGATATGACAAAAATACTTTTATCGAAACAAGTCGAAAACCAATGACAAATTTTTAGCAAATATAAATGTCATGTGAATACACATTAGCCTAATATACAAACAAGTAATGGTGCCGCGATCATAAGCCAACCTTAAATCACCAAGCGGCAACAAACCATGTGTAATACTCAACACAAATCGGTCTAACACACAGATTCAAACAAAACAAATAACCATAACAACAATTTAAACATACATAAAAACCAACACTTATATTAACATACTACACGTACAGAGACTGAAAGTACATAAACACTAACATCCAACAACTACAATTACATACTTTATCCACAACCTACACCAGCAAAACTACCAAACACATACTTTATTCTAGATAACCAACTAAGACAAACAACTACATGAACATGCCCAGTTTTTTCCAAAAAAAAAGCATAAAAACCCATTCGACATCTAATCACTGTCATCATCATAATAATCCATGATACTGATGTGCCTCTCCTTCTCTTCCATAGCCTCCCTAGCCTCTGCCAATGCTTTTTCCAAGTTGTCAAGCATCTCGCGCTGCCTTTGTTGAGTATCATAAATGCAATCAATGATGTCATTAGCAAGATCGTGAGATGCACCAAAAGTTTCAAGCTCAAGCACTATTTCCTCATCCTTCTCGATCTTCATTTGTAAATTGTTGCAGTCCTGTTCAAGCTTTTGAATATAGCATTCTTGTTCAGTCGTTTCTTGAGTGAAATAAAACTTGAAACATTTTTGGAGCTCATCAGATCCGGACAGCCGCTTGAGCTCATTCAAGTTTGGACGATTGGACATGGCTTATCAGCAATGGTAATATGTGAAATGGCGGCTAAGAGAAGATGTAAAACCTAGAAAACCTAAAATTGCTATTTATAACCACTCACAAAACCCTAATCCTTTGAACTAAATTACTACTGATTGTGACCGGTAACCATACAAGCAGTAGTAACCGATTATATTTCCATGCATAAAATAATACTCCCTATGTCTATTTTGGTATGTCTCAAATTTATTTGTCCCTTCTATAAATGTGTAATCAATATAAATAAAGTTTACCATATATTTTTATTGTCCATGTTTCTATAAACACTTATTAAAGTAGATTTTAAAATTTGTGCGATAAAGTTAAATATTGATGCGATAAGTATTAAATATAATTTCAAGTATAATTCTTGCATCAACGTGTTTATTCTTACGCATCATTATTTTACTACTATATCATTTACTTGATAAATGTAATCAAATTCAAATAATAGACAAAATCAATAACAAAGACCGATCATTATAAGTAAAAGTACTTAGTTTTCAACATCCATTAACTAAAAGTAAAAGTACCATACAACTCTTGATCCTTTTGATTAATCTAAGCGAAATTTCACATTAGCCTTCAATTGTCTTTTCGAGTTTCTTTAAACTTTTGCATCAAATTTTGATCCTTTTTACATCAATATGGCTTAAGATCTTAAATGTTTTCCTTGATTCTTTGCAAATGCTTGTTGCTTTCATTACTTCCTTCTTTTTGAGATTTAGATCTTTGAGTAATATCTTTGCCAAGTACTTTCTTGAAGCATTTTGATTGTCCTCTTTGAGCTTGACTTCCTGTTTAGTTCATCCAAAATACTTCTTGACCAATATAGGTTTCCATATGCCTCATGACAAAGATACCACGATCGACACTATTGTTGATTGTCTTCCATTTATATCCACTAACCTTGGTCCATGATAAAATCTCTTCAATTTTGGGTGGTTTTCCTTTATAGGTAATTGATAAATGAATCAATCATGAAAATAATACGATCTGATTAATTTAATTTTAGTTTCTTAAATGCTCAATATATATAAATATGATGCGATAAAATTTTGAAATTTAGTAGTTTATAACACTTTGATGCGATAGGAAAACATTCTTTGTATTTATAGTTATACTTACCACGACATTTGCATAATCCCGTATCTATCGATTTATTTTCTATCTGTCGTCGATGTTGTCAAGGATGTCTATATCACCATTCTTGATTAAAGCGGATGAGATAGTAATGATTTGATCCATTTTCAATCATCTTTATACAAGGAAAGAAAACACATTGTCATTTTAATGCATTAACATCATTGAAATTCATGTTAAGAATAAAATCAACGAAACTTGAAATAATAAATCTATTTTTATCTTACCAAATTAACATCATTGAAATCCTTCACTCTTGCGATTCTAAAACACTTTTAACATTTTCATCAAAACTTTATTTCTTTTCTCCACATCCTTTCCATCTTCAACCACATGATGAAATTTGTTTTCATAAACATGAAATGTTTTATAAGCATTAAAAGTGTGAACTAAATTTAGCTATATTATTTAGATAAATTTCTCACGAATCGTTGTACTACAATAAACATTTGTTTCGAGAAAGTTTGTCTCGAATTGCTCTTCATCGTTTAGCACAATGCTCCATACATCAATTATACTTGAAGCAACTCTCATTTCGGGATAAAGGCTCAAGAAAAGCACATTTAATTCTAATCCTTTTCCATGGAAAACAATCTCCTTTGCGTTTATGATTCGATAACATTTTAGTATTTAATGCGGTAACATATAATTATTGATGCGATATAATCTAAGCGATGATGAAGTAACATATATACATTGATGCGATAAAATATAGGTATTGATGCGATTAATAATATAAGCGATGATGCGATAACACATGAATATATATGCGATAATTATCAAATATATGTATAATTAAATTTACCGTCGGGACACTTGTCACTCCATATGTATTCAACAAGCTTCATATTTGCTTGATCCATTTTTGAAAATCACGACTTTTCTATCATAGAATGGTGATACCATAGCACTAGAGGGCTTACTTATCGCTTTTCATTAATTATTTCAACCTCTTTAGCTTCTTCCATAGCTTTTGCGCCTCTTTTTAGCCTCTTTTAGGTTTTTCGAATCCACTTTCAGATTTAGGCTCGGCTTTTTGTTGGAGCCTTTCTAACTTTACCATTGCCCTTTTGCTGTTCTTTGTTTGTTTCTGCGTTTTACTCACTTCTTTTGATTTTGTTGCGACATCGATGTATCACATTTCCTTGTATTTGATTTTGTTGCGACATGATTTTTCCTTCGATTTTTACGAATGGGAATGTATTTTATTAGCGCAACAGATCTCACGGGACCGCATCAAGCACATTAACGATTGATTCCTTTCTTTGCATCGTGATAACCCTTTGGTGCATCTGTGATATCGCTAGAACACAATAATGGCGGTTTCATCACTTTGTTAATCATCTCATTCGTTCAAGATAGCCGCTGCAAATGGAACAATAGCATTTTCAAATGGAACAACATCATTAAGTTTCTCCCCATCGCTAGTTTTTCTCCGGTGAATCTTCTCAAAGCCATCTTTTTGTTGTTTCCTTGATTCATCATTCTTTTCATTTCGGTTCTTTCTTTGTTCCCATCATTATCATTATTTCCACCATCTAAATTTTTACGTCTACCCATTTTATCATTACGATCATTTTCATCATCTCGATCATTATGATTATCCCCACCATTTCCATCATTATCCTCATCAATGTCATCTTTCTCATCTTCTCCATCATCACCATCTTTATACTCATCGTTCTCATCTTTATCATCATTTTATCTCCATTTTATCCCCATCTTCCTTATCTTTATAACCATCGTGCTCATTTTTTACCACCTTCATCAACATTATCCCCATCCTCCTTATCTTTATCACCATGTTCCTCATCAACAATTTCCTCATCAACATTTTTATCATAATTTTTTCTCCATCTTTATCCGCATCTTCCTCATCTTTATCACCTTGACAACATTATCGTTCTCAACTTTATCGTCCATTTTTTTTACCACCTTCATCAACATTATCCCCATCTTTATCCCGTCCTCCTTATCTTTATCACCATGTCCCTCATCAACAATTTCTTTATCAAAGCTATCTTCTTTATATGAATTAGCAAACAAATCCTCTCTTATTTGAATCAATTTCTTCATCTCCTCGTCCTTGGGGTTTAATCTCAAGCTATCCTCAACTTGTAATCGGTATGCAACATCAATGATTACATAATATCATGTCTCTTATATCACCTTCATTTCCTATATATTTTAAAAGAAACAAAGTTAGCTAAATGCATTATAGTTTTTAATTCAATTATATTGCACCAAAGTGTATTAATGTAATGCATGTTAATTTATTACTAGTGCATCAAAATTGAAATTCTTGCATCATATTTCTTAAAGTTTAAATGAATTATATACGTGTTCAAAATCTAGTGCATCACGGTACAATGCTTTTAATTAATAATACCTCAAAGATTTTGCTTGGAATTCTCTATTTGCTTCATCTATATCAATTGTTCCATATAGTCTGTTAATAAATCAACATAGAATTCAATTAGAAATAAACAACTTTTACAAAATTAAATAAATTTTTATTTAATATACTGTTTCATTCTTATTACATTTTTAATCAATTTCTTTTTTTTGAGCCCTTTCTATCTTTGGTTCAATCACCTCCACACCTACGCAATTGGTAGACAACCAAAACCCAATTTAAGCTCTTCTTTTTGTCTTTGATACAACAGTCTTGAACTCCATGTTTTGAAAATTTGGAGCAGTTTTCTCAACTTTTATGGTCTCGGATGTTGTTGAATTAACGTATATGATCGCAAAAAATAAATGAGTATTAAAATATGATAGAAAGTGTATTTTTTGTTTAATATGTATTACGACACGCAGTTTAACATTTAGTGCATGATAGTGTCAAATTTAGTGCATCAATGTTTTATGTCTCTTGCATCATAGAGTCATAATCATCAATCGAGTTTTTATATTTCTTGCATCCTAGTGTCATAATCGGTGGCTAATACTTTTTATTACTAGTGCAATTAATGATAAAAACTTCTGACCGACAAAAGTAATGGTCCTTTGTAATATGAAGTTGGTTTAAACCGGTACACTCCTTCACCATACACTCTAAAACATATGAGCACCAATCCATCTTTGAAACATTATCGGTGTTAGAGAATTGGTATAATTCTCTCATTTACACCCCCATCTTTGTTTCCTTGACCAAAAGCAGAGAAGAAGAGGACAAGGAAACAAACTTGAAATTCAACCAACTTCTTTTATAGCACTCAAATGTTCCTCCAACCTTTGTATATAAATTTTGTTGTTCACAACAATACTATCAACATTCTCTCCATTTTGCGATAGTCTCTTCTAATAGATTTTCTCTTCAAGTGCTTCAACTTTTATCTCCCCATTGGAATTCCAAGCATATCACGATCGGTTCTCGAGTAATTTTGATCTTTCTTCCATTTTCATTTTTATCGAGCAAGTTTACGTATCGAAATTTCTAACAACCCACATTCCTAATTGTGGCGGTATTGAATCAAAATGGAAATTTTATAAAATTACCAAACCCAGTTTTCTAATTCCTTAACACGAGGTCCTCAATGTCTCAAGAACTTTTGTAGATTTCTAGGTGACATTACATTCTTGATAGATATGGGTTCGTTCTTTCTAACCACTTCTTTTATATCTTCATCCTCCTTCTAACCTTCTTTTTTTTTTAGTTGGGTTGTATCGAATCTGAATCCAAATCTGCGGCGGATCTTTACCATAAATTTCCTTTTACTTGTCTTTGATTTACATTGCGGATCTTTTCCCTTTAAATCGGCACCTTTAGTTTTCTTCCTCGATGTTACGAAACAAAGTGGTAAATAATTCATTCCATTTCTTTGCGATACTAAGCGGGATCAATTAATGTGGTCTCTTCTTCATCATTTCTTGCTCATCTATTTCAATATGATCAATTGTAACTTTCGGTTCAACTTTTAGTACATCACGAAACCATCAAGCATACAAAATCTCTTTTCTACATCACATAGGCAAGCTACATTTATACTACTTCTACGCACATCTGCAAATTAAAGCTCTTGCATCTCAATTCAACCACTAGTACATCACATAAAAACACATAGGCAAATTAAAGCCTATTGCATCTCACTTCAATCACTATAGGCTACAATTATTATATCTTACACACACGCCGTTAATTAAAGCCTATTGCATCTCACTTCAATCACTATAACATCTCGGTACAAACACTAGTACATTACAAAAGCAGTCAAGCATTCAAAATTTCTTTCTCACTTCACATGTGCTTCATTTATCGTGTATTCTGTGAGACATTCTTCAAAATTAAAAGCTCTTGCATCGGTCTAACTACATTTAACCAAAATTAAAAGTTATAGCAGATTAAAATCTATTGCATCACATTTCAATTCCTAGTGCATCACATAAGGTACATTTAACCAAAATTATGCTCATATTTCAATTCCTAGACACATAAGAACTCATATTGAATTATATTATTTAAACCGGTATTATAAGTCATTAATTCATTAATCCTCTGCATTTGGTACAAAACCCAATGCATCTTTCATACGACAATGCAAACAACCTTAACTCATGCACATAAATTAAAAACTAGTACATAGACTACATCAACCTTAACTCATACTCATACGCGCAAATTAAAAGCTATTGCATCTCGGTTCAGCTGCTAGTGCATCATATAAAAATCAAACATAAAACTCATTCTAGCACATGTCACGGACCACATCTATCTAACTAATACTCATCGCCGCAAATTAAAAGCTATTGCATCTCGGTTCAACTGCTAGTGCATCATATAAAAATCAAACATAAAAACTCATTCTAGCACATGACATAAACTACATCAACCTTAACTCATACTCATCGCCGCAAATTAAAAGCTATTGCATCTCGGTTCAGCGCTCGCATCGGATAAAAATCAAACATAAAACTCATTCTAGCACATGTCACGGACCACATCTTTCCTAACTCAAACTCATACGCGCAAATTAAAAGCAATTGCATCTCGGTTCAGCGCTAGTGCATCATATAAAAATCAAACATAAAACTCATTCTAGCACATGACATAGACTACATCAACCTTAACTCATACTCATCGCGCAAATTAAAAGCAATTGCATCTCGGTTCAGCGCTAGTGCATCATATAAAAATCAAACATAAAACTCATTCTAGCACATGTCACGGACCACATCTATCTAACTAATACTCATACACATAAATTAAAAGCTATTGCATCTCGGTTCAACGCTAGTGCATCATATAAAAATCAAACATAAAAACTCATTCTAGCACATGACATAAACTACATCAACCTTAACTTTCGTACTCATACGCGCAAATTAAAATCTATTGCATCTCGGTTCAAGCTGCTCTTGCATCGGATAAAAACCCGATAGTTCGACAATGCAAACAAACACGTTTTTGATACATAACATCAAACAAACAAACTACCTTCAACCTTATTCATCCTTATACATCATAAACACTATATCTCATAAATTTAAAACTTAATTGATTTTACGCTTCAACTTGTTTTTATCTTTTTTCTTTTTCAACAATGATCGTCTTTACGCTCTTTTATTTTCTAAATTTATTAAAAATAAACTATTTTAGAAATTTAAAAACATTTTTGATGAAGAAAATCATGATTATCGATTAAAATACACTTACTTGGTGGTGAATTATCTGTTGCTTTCTTTTCCTCATTGAAAATCGGTAATTTTTGATAATTGTTTTAGGGTTTGAGTTTTTGAGAGTGCGAGAGAGCGATAGAGAGAGAGAAAAAAAAGTGGTTGGCGTGTTTTTGTTAAATTTGATTGAGCGATTTTTCTTATTAGTGTTTTTGATGTTATAAGATAGTGCATCTTTGCCCTCAAGTTTTCAATGTTTTACAAAATTCACTAGTATTCATAATTATCTTTTTGCGGATAGGCAAACTTTTTAATAACACAAATTTCATTGTGATGCATCACTTTTTAAACTGTCTTTGCACTTGATATAAGCATTAAACGACATTATTTAAATTTAATAAATATCAAAACGACTTTCTTCATTAAAGTATTATAATTGATATTTAAAATTTAGTGATCAAACTATTACAATCAAAATTTAAAACATCCAATAGTATTTTATCAAAATTACTTAATAATCTAACATCTTTAATACCGTTCATTCATTGTTTTGAACATCTCTTGAGAAACTTTGACATTATCGTCCATTATGATTTTAAAGGCCTTTGGTTGTTTCTTCACATATTCTTACCTTCTTTCAAAACTTTTGGCTTTTCTTCATTAAAATCCATAAGGATTATCTTCGTCAAGTACTGCGCGCAACAACTTTAGTTGTACTTTTTGTCAACGCTTTCTTTCTTTAACTCGTTCAAAAATTGCCACGGCCGACATATGTTTCCATATGTCTCATCAAAATATACCACGATCCGAACTATTGAATGTCGTTCTCGAATGCATATTTATAATTGTAGAGTACTGACTATCAAGAAATCGACATATCTAGGATGGTCTACTCTTCCCGGTGGTTAACAAATGCGAATATCGTAAGAAATATAAAAAAATATAAAGTCAATGATGCACTAAATTTATAACGATGATGCGGTGATTTTCAATAAGTTCGATAACTTTATAACTTTTGTTGCACTAAGCATGTCTGATAATATTTTTTATAGGCGTGATGCGAAATGTTATGTAACATTTTTACGGTAACTTTTGTTTCAACTCGATTGAATAAGAAAAAGAATTGTATTATACTTTCCACGGTGTTTGCATAAGCACCATATCTTCGTCTAAATCTTCAAGATCATTATCTATGTTGTCAATGATATCTATTTCCACGATCTTCAAATTAAAGCAAATCGGATAGAAATGATGTGATTCTTTCGATATCTTTATCATAGGGAAGAAAACACATGATATTTTAAAGCGCATCAACATTTTTAAACTCATAATTAATAGAATATACGTATCAAATTAATAAGAATACTTACCAAATCAACATCACTTAAACTCTTGTGAGCGATTGTCTCAAAGCAGACATGCATGTTTTCATCCATTAGTTTTGATATCTTCTCTTTTGGCGGTTTACTTTCAATCGGTGATGAAATTGTTTTAATCAATAAATTATTATGACACACAAGTATGGGATGTAATAAAAGTCTATGATGCACTAAAATTTATAAGCGAGATGCATTAACTTTATAATTGAGATCCGATAACTTTATCCGATGACTTGTATATGTGATGCGGTACATTTAAGTTTCTTAAAGATAAACCCTTCAACGAAATGGCTAAAGTTACAGTTTACAATTTCTTATATAGTGTATTTAAATCACTCACCAACATTACGGAATGACAATATACATTTGCACCTCGTGAAATCTTGTCTCTGTATCGCTCTTCGTGGTTTAGTACAAGGCTCCATATGTCAAGTATATTTGCGACAACTTGGACATCGGGATAAAAGCTTTGAAAAATGTCCACTCCATTTCCATGTCTTTTTCTTAAAAACAATTTCCTTTGTGATTCAAGTAAAAATAAAGTAATTGACATTCAACAAATTATTGACATTCAACAAATTATTGACATTCAACAAATTGATATGCGAACATTAATTATAGTATGCGATAATAACAATAAGGTGATGCGGTACTAAATAAAGCGTGATGCGATGCGAGTTGTGAAATTTTTATACCTTCCATCATTACTTGTGCTCCATATGTATTCAAGTACTCTTTTTCTTCTTGAGAAAATGGTTTGTACAAGATAACTTTCCTTTCATAAAATGGAGAAACTAAAGCACCGGAAGGGTTAACTTCCGTTTCTCCTTTGAATTCAATTGCGGGAGGAGCAATTTGTTATTGGAGATGCATCAACAAAATCTTCATTCTCAATAACCACGTGTTTTCCGTTTACATGCGGTGGGTTTTTAACTTTGGTGATTTAGAATTCCTTCCTTGATTTTGAATTTTCCTTTGAAGTTGCTTTTTTGCACATTTGACTTTTATCTTTTCCACTTTTGGTTTCTCGACTTGTTTCTTTTCAACTTGTTTCTTTTTGGCTTACGCCTTTTAGCTCTGCCTTTTCCACATTTGGCTTTTCGACTTGTTTCTTTTCGTGCGTGGCTTTTTAGCTTTTGGTCTTTCTTCCTTTGACTTTTCTTCTTGTTGTTTTTAGCTTCTCTTTTTTTGCTTTGTGGCTTTTAACATCTTCGCTTTTATTAGTTGACGATCTACCTTGTGCTTCATCGGTTTGTCTTTATAAAACTTTAGCTTCACGCTTTCAAAGATTCCTTCTTTGTTTTCACTAACCTTAATTTGGTACCATTAGATGTTTACGTAGTGCCTTCTTTACGTATTTCGGTGAATATCGAATCTCACTTGGTAAATCTTCTTGTCTCTCTTTTGAATAGGTGCGGTGATTTGATAGTATGTTCTTCACACACTCTAGATCATTTACATCCAACTTCAACTTTATACTATGAAAAGATTTTGGGATTCCTTGATTTTGTTTTTCAATAATTTTTCGCATCTCACCGACAAATCCTTGTGTTTGCAGATTTTCTTGGGTACACATAAATGGGCCATCTTTTTGCAGATTTTCATGGGTACACAGTGGTGGTGGCTGCAGAAGAGAATCTACTAGATCCATTCTAAATCTTTTCATTGAAGGATTTTTCATTTTTGGAATTTCCATTGAAGCTTCTTCAGAAAGGATTTCATTCAAAATTCCATCAATCTTATTTGAAACTAAATCATACTATAATCTTCTACAAATCCATCATCTGTTTCAAAGATGATCAAAATTATGATAAATAGAATCGATAACCAAGTACATTTGATCACGATAACCAAGTAAATGTGATGCGATAACCGGTATATGATAAATAAATAGGTTTGATGTAGTAACCAAGAATATGTAAAAGTTTAAATTTTCATAAAATTTTATTCGATTACAAATTTTGATGCACTTTTTAATTTTTTTCTTGTGATGCGATAAATAAATAACCATGATTCAAAAATATTATAATAATCTTGCATCATATCTAAAATTCAACGCATCACGATTATAAAGTTTAAAGCCTAATAGTTTATTTTATCCTAAAACTTTAAGCAAATTATATATCCAAAATTAGAATTACGGTTTTTCGAAATTCTAATAGTTAAATTAGTATTAGTTAAGTTATTACACATATCAAATTTAGATAAGTTATTACACATTACTACATATTTTTATAATTGTCTTTGATGAAGTGAAATTATTTCACTTCTTGAGTTTCGATTTCAATACTTTTATCTATGATCCCACCTTCATCGGACCCTTGTTTTCTTGACCTTCATCACACCCAATCTTTGCTTCACTTTCATCGGCCAAGCAATGCTTGAACTTCATCATACCAAGCAATGCTTGGCGCTCTCTTGTGATGTCGAGATGAATCGAGAAAAGATGAATCATACACAACAATAGCAAGATTTTTGTCAGATTCTGTTTGATTTCCATCGACCTTCTGTTTGTCTTCTTCTTTTTGAAGATTGCCGGTTTCAACATCGTATGCATTCTTAACTCCATCCATAACATTCTCAGATTGAACAAGATTTTCAGCATCTCCTGTAACGTTTTCTTCTTCATCATTATCTTCTGTATCATTCTTAACTCCATCGATAACATTCTCGGATTGAACAAGATTTTCGGCATTTCTGTAACGTTTTCTTCTTCATCATTATCTTACGTATCATCTTGAACATCATTACCTCTATCGGTATCTTACGAAATCATTATAAGCGATGCATCAAGATACTTGTTGATAAGTGTATTTCTCTCCATAAAATTTTGTTGATATTCTTATCTTACGGATATTTTCCAATGCTAACATCGACTTATCATTGAGTGCGCATCATTAAATCTTTGCTCTACGCCCAAATATCTTGTAAGCGATCATCATTTCTGCATGTTAAATTTTTTTAGTTTAATGCATCACAATATATTAATTCTTGCATCGGTACTTATAGATATAATGCATCACAATGATACATGCATCACAATATATTAATCTACTACATCAATTTGTTTTAAATGTATTGCATCATAATATATTCAAAATACCTCTATCGATTTTGTCTTGAAATCTTCAAGTTACGCATCTCGGTTCATTTTCTATCATTCTCCTCTGTTATTATTTTAAAAAGAATAAACAATAATTAGTACTATATTATTTTATGTTTTAATGCACTGATTTAACAATAATATTTACAAATTTATTTTTATAATTTATACTGTTTCAATCGTCTTGTTTTCTTTTTTCAAATTCTTCTTTTGTTTTTCTTTGGAGTTTCAATAAATTGCATTCCTTCAACAATTGGAAGTTGACCAAATCCTCCTGCAACTTCTTCTTTCTCCCTTTGTTTCAACAACTTTGAACTCAAGCTAGGAAGCTTTGTCTTTATTCTATCCACCCTTGTAGTCTCGAAGCAGTTGAATTGGCGTAGATAAGCTTCAAAATAAAAGAAAAAAAAAAACATATATTAGATTTAGAAAAGATATATTGCGATAAAGAAAAACTATGATCGATGGTTATAAAAGCTTTAAATAAATTCTTGTTCTTGAATCGACAAAAGTAATAATGAATATTACGATGCATCACAATATATTAAAACTAATTGCAAGTATAAGTCATTGCATCACTATATTATTATCTTGCATCACATTATATTTCTCTTGCATCACATTATTATCTGATAACAATTAAAGGGAGATGCGATAAAATGAATTTTTATAACTACCGTCAAAAGAAGAATTGGTCTGAGAAAAATAATCTCGGTTTAAAATTCTTAAATGAATCTTCGAGACATTCAAGGCAGTAAGAGCACCAATCAAACTTCTAATATTATCAACGTCTTCAACGGATGGTAGAAACCTTTGATTCTTGATCCATCTTTGTTACCATATCCAAATATAGTGAAGAAAATTACCAAAGCTACTTTGAATGCCCGACCATCATCATACTTTCACAAATATATGTTTCTAACACCTTATTGGGATTTTCTTTTTATGTGAAGGTCCATCGGGATCATATACTTCTAAAGGTAGTGTTTGCCTCCATTTCTTGTTGTTGCATCTGCTTGTTGTTGTTTCGGGAAGAGCATCAACCTTTGTATTCCCATTGGAATTCCAAGAATTTCATGAATTAGATCCACAGTGATCTTAATCTTTCTTTCATCACTCAAAACCAAACAACAACTTTACGAATCAAAATTTTTACATAACCACATTGCTAATACTCACGGTGTTTGTTCAAATTTGAATTCTCCACAATAATGTCCAAACCCATCTCTTCTAAAGTTGTAAAGCGACTAGTTGTACAACTTCCAATAACATTCTGCAAAACTTTTGGAGACCCTCTTATTTATGATTTGCGAGTTCATACTTTTACCATCTTCTCCTTTTGATTCTACAATTTCGATTCACATTTTTACGTTTCTTTCTGACGGTATTTTAACATTGATCTTCTTTTTGGAGTCGTTTTCTTGATTCTTTTTATCAACATGACTACAATGCTTTTATCGATATGATTCAATGACTTTTCCTTTAATCTTCTTTTTGAGTTTATTTGATTCCTCTTCTATATCAAACATTTCCTTAATTTCCTCTCTTGTTCTTTTACCTTTGATTTTACTACTTACTTGACTTGTTCATTTGTTTGATCTTCATTAGTTCTACACAGTAAAATTAAAGCTACGGCATCAAATCATGAAAACATATTTAAAATAAAAATAACTTCATTCAATAACTTCATTAGAACTCTTGCATCACTTTACAAATTCTCTTGCATCACTTCATCATTATATCTTTATAATTGTATCGAATAACTTAAACTAAACTCATACCCACATTAAAATTACAATTGCATTAAACCAATTTCATTAATAGCACAAAAAGACTTTTCCAATTGCATCAATAACACATCATCATAAATTTTCATCTTAATCTCTACTATATAAACACATACTATTTTACGAGACATGCGTAGAAACATTTTTGAGACATCAAAAAGCTCGCTTACCCTTAATGACTAGATCACATTCCCGACA
Organism: Chrysanthemum lavandulifolium; assembly: GCA_022545495.1. Lineage (NCBI taxonomy): Eukaryota > Viridiplantae > Streptophyta > Magnoliopsida > Asterales > Asteraceae > Chrysanthemum > Chrysanthemum lavandulifolium. The sequence goes on along the minus strand of CM040240.1, from coordinate 69,483,180 downwards.
AGTGAAGTTAAAAATACATCCCTTCGGACTACCCCGGGATGTTTCTTTTCGGTACTTTTTAGATTTTTCTCTTATTACATCCACAATTCCGGTTTACGTATCAAGTACAACTCCTTCATTAACTAATCTCAAAATAACATCATTCACTTTTAAATCATAAACTACTTAATCTCTTATTTTAAATCACTTCATTTTGCATTCATAAATTCATTCTAGTAGATTTAAAAACAAGGGTTAATGAAACATATTCATTTCAAATTCATTTTCATGCGAGGCGTAGACTACATCTAACATAACTCATGCTCATCGTTGCAAATTAAAAGTTCTGACATCGAATTAAAAACTAGTACATGATATTAACAATCATGCATACAACGTCAAATTTAAACATAACAAAGACTACATCAACCTATCTCATTCTTATATCTTTGCAAATTAAAAGCTATTGCATCTCGGTTAAGCGCTCTTGCATCGGATAAAAAATCAAACATAAAACTCATTCTAGCACATGTCACGGACCACATCTATCCTAACTAATACTCATACACGGCAAATTAAAAGCTATTGCATCTCGGTTAAGCGCTCTTGCATCGGATAAAAATCAAACATAAAAACTCATTCTAGCACATGTCACGGACCACATCTATTCTAACTAATACTCATACACATAAATTAAAAGCTATTGCATCTCGGTTCAAGCTGCTAGTGCATCATATAAAAATCAAACATAAAAACTCATTCTAGCACATGACATAAACTACATCTATCTAACTCATACTCATACGCGCAAATTAAAAGCTATTGCATCTCGGTTAAGCTGCTACTACATCGGATAAAAATCAAACATAAAACTCATTCTAGCACATGTCACGAGACCACATCTATCTAACTAATACTCATACCGGCAAATTAAAAGCTATTGCATCTCGGTTCAGCGCTCTGCATCGATATAAAAATCAAACATAAAACTCATTCTAGCACATATCACGGACCACATCTTTCCTAACTCAAACTCATACGCGCAAATTAAAAGCAATTGCATCTCGGTTCAACTGCTAGTGCATCATATAAAAATCAAACATAAAACTCATTCTAGCACATGACATAGACTACATCAACCTTAACTCATACTCATACGCGCAAATTAAAAGCTATTGCATCTCGGTTAAGCGCTCTTGCATCATATAAAAATCAAACATAAAAACTCATTCTAGCACATGTCATGAGACCACATCTATCCTAACTCATACTCATACGCCGCAAATTAAAAGCAATTGCATCTCGGTTAAGCGCTAGTGCATCATATAAAAATCAAACATAAAAACTCATTCTAGCACATGACATAGACTACATCAACCTTAACTCATACTCATCGCGCGCAAATTAAAAGCTATTGCATCTCGGTTCAAGCGCTCTTGCATCGAGACAAATTTTTTAACCTAACTCATACTCATACGTAACAAAACATAGTCTCTGTATAACCTAATTCATGTACATTATAGTATACAAAACATAAGCTAATGCATCTCTTCTTTACTTGTACTGCATTAATCTTTCAAAAACACATACATGCACATTTACATAACTAAATCTCATTATGCTAGTATAAAACTTACATATACTTTGCAAAACAAAAGCTATTGCATCACTTCTTTAATACTACTGCATTAATCTATCAAAAACACATACACGCATATTTACACAGCTAAAACTTATTATACTAGTCTAAAACTTAAATATACTTTTCAAAGATAAGCTCTTGCATTAATTATTCAAAGACACATTCACGCATATTCACAATTAAAACTCAATATGCTAGTCTAAATCATACATTATACTTTACAAAATAAAATCTAATGCATCTCTTCTTAAGTATTATTGCATTAATCATTCGATTGTACTTCTGTCGGAGATAGTAATAGTTTTTCGGAGATGTTTGATTTTTCTTACATATCCACCAGTGACAATTAATCTACCACTTTTTCTAGTAGCTAAATCGAAAAATTAAGAAACGATTTGATAAATTAAAATCACTATGATGCGATGGATTATAAAAATTAAAAAGGATTTGACAACTTACGAGGGTATAAACTTTTTCATAATACTTTTCATCGATCGTAAATTTGATTGCGTCAATTTGATGCGATGTCTTGAAAATGAGATCTAGGGTTTTGATTTTGTTTTGTCGGTTTGATTAAGCGTACACAAAAGATACTAGCGTTTGTTGTTTGTTTAGATTTACGCCAAGTTTCCAATATTTACAAATATGCCACTCCGCGTTTTTAAGATTGAAATCTAATCCAATGGTTGAGATGGCTTCTCATTCTTTTCATTTTAAACATCTTTTCATTTTAACCCCACCTATATATATATATATATATATATATATATATATATATATATATATATATATATATATATATATATCTAGATCATAAAATCACTTATACTTGTTTTAGTGTTTTATGTGAATATGTTAGAAAACTATTAGTTCAAACCATTTCGTATTTTATTTGTTTCGTTAATATGATTTTACTTTTATTATCGACAAAACATTAGAAGATCGTAAAATATAAATAAACGTTTTCGGCTTATTTGTATTAACAATCTCCCCTTTTGTTGATGACAAAACATAAAATTATTTTAAGGAAAAGCTAAAATTAAATAGCGTTTAATTTGTAGTTTTACTTTCTTCCCCTTTTGTCGAAACAAAAGTGTTTGAAGAAAAGCAACACATCGTTTTAAGAAAAAACATGTGAAAGAAAAATAAAGAAGAAATAAAGAGCAAGTAGCAGGAATAGATCTCGTCTTTGCTCCCCTTGACGAGTCCATCCCTAAGTAAGGCGTCAAGAAAATAATTCTAATCTAGTTCATTTGCAACTAACTTATGCAAAGATTACGTCAATATGATGGTGTCCTCCCCTAGATGATTGCGGTATTTGCAACGCGGGAAGTCATGAAATTTAAATCAAATATTGCAAGTAATTATACAGCGTATTGTTTTGACACCAAGCTCCCCACAGCTTTAGGATGTCAAATACTTTATGTGTTTATTGAATAAGCGCAAAACAAGGGTTAGAAAACAAGTATAATTCACAATTTCACCAAATGTGATAAAGAAAAACATTCGACTTCACGGATCACGGTTCCCTCTAGTAGGGATCCGTCTATGCTATCTTGAGGATCCGTCCGCTTTGATGACTAAAATCGACAAAGGTGATATAACAAGTAATGTTATCACATAAATGAGATATGAATACATATTCTCAGAAAAATAACAAGTAGCATGTAATTCCATTTAATAAAACAAGAGTTATGATATACATGACTCTAAAAATAAGAATTTAGACAATACATGACTAGGAATTTCTAGGTTGTCTAACGCTTGATGCTAGGACACCACTAAAATCTTCTAACTCAAGTTTTGTTTAGGTTTCATCTCGTCGAAACGTTCGAGGAGATGATAGAACATGAAACGTTGGTCTTCTCGTACTTCATGTATCAAACTTTCAACATGTTGACAATGATAGCAATCTTTGTCATGGCTGAAGTAGTGGTGGTGGAGGAAATAAAATGGCTTGATGCGAAGGATCAAGTGAGGCGGCTTCAGAGCTTCAAGCGAAGGAGGAATTGGTGGAGGTGCATTTGAAAATGCCTCGATCAAGAATGATGGTGATGGTAAAGAAGTGTAAACTTCCATATGGTGGGTGGTTGACTTTGATGATTTCTCATAATCAAATAGGATTATATGATGGAGGCAATGAAAAGGAAGCCGAAGCAAGTGTTGACTCAACACCTTGATTTTGAATCATTATTCCTCCTAATGAGGAGAATGTTGTCGATGGAAGCGGATGAGACGGCCTAGGTGGCAAGTCCTCTAAATTGTAGAGGTGTGGTGATGATTGTGGGGATGTAAATGAGATAGCTCTAGGAGCCAATGGTGATGGTTTAGTGGAGATGATATTTTTTGGCCTAGGAGGTATGGTGGTGTTTGGCATTGGTAGTTTTGTGGGTACTATCCTTTTAGGAATTGGTTTGATTGGAAGAGGAGGATCCTATCATTTGTTGGCTTGACGGAGATGTTTCGGTTGAAGAGATTTCGTGTATAACACGGGCCCTTTTAAATGGGTGGTTCTTTGGTGGATAAGTTACTACTTGGGTTTTCTCATGATGAAATGATTTCAAGAGTGAAAGTTAGAGTGAGAGTGATGACTATGGAGGTCCTAACAAGGTGGTTTATAAACTAAGAGTTTTGGCAAGTGCATTTAAGCTTTAAGCCACTAGGATTCATTGGAATGTGATGATTGACATGCATAAGAGTCATCTTGAGAGGATGGACTGATCTAGGAACTCATTTAAGATGAGATGGAGTGTTTGAGTTAGGAAGATGAGTTGAAATGATTGTTTTAGCAAGATTTGACCTATCTTGTCATCCGGATCCCACGGTTCCTTTCATAGGGATCCGTATAGGCTAATCCTAGGATCCGACTATCGTGACTATGAAAAGTGGAAATGATGTTTCTAAGATCTAAGACCTATAATATCTTGAGTGTTTCAGTTTTCCTAAGTGTCTTAAATTAAGGGGTGCTTAAGTACTTGAAGGTGGTGAGTGATGTAGCTAATGATTGTCTTTTATGGAAGGATTTGGAACTTTCATGAGTACCAATGAGTGAGCAAGGATGACACTAAAGATGAGAGTGTTTAATTGAAGCTAAGTGATCCTAGAGATCAGGTGGTGACTTAGGATTGTGTTTTGGAAAATATCCTAATGGTTTTGAGATGAAAAAAGTTTGATCAACTTTGATCAATGTTGAGTGAGGTTGATTAATGATCAATATTGTCATAATCGAAGGATTTCTAACCTAGTTGTGAGGATCAAGTAAAATTGAAATGTGAGTTTTGAGGCGGAAGAGGGTGATCTATGTGAGTTGGAATGAGTGGGAAAGGTCAACCTATCTTTGATAAAGTCTTAATCGGTCTTAAGACACTATGTTTAGCTTAGTGTAAGGTGTTCAAAAGGTGTGTTTGACATATAATGCTTGCAATTGCATTTTCTGTTTCTTAGGATCCCGGTTCCCTAAATGTAGGGATCCGTTTAGTACAACATTTGGGATCCGTCTATACGCTAGACAGAACCTTTACTAAAGGTATGCAATGATCTTTGACAATGCATTATATTCCAAGTTTTGTTTAAAGGAGTTCTAAAACTAAGATATCAAGTGTAAGATGTTTTATTTCATGAAAGAAATAGGATTACATTGATAAATAATGAGTAGAGTAGAATTGATCCTATTTGACTATTCTAGGTTCCTTTAGTGTCTTCGCTAGGAGGATCATTATGTGGTTGATGGGTATTGGTGGAATCAGGAATGAAGAAAGTATTCATGAGAGATATGTTTAGCGGTTCCATCATCTTGTTCACAAGTACATACAACGGACTTTGAAATTAAGGATGGAAGTGCATAACATTGTGATAAAGGCGTGTCAAGAACATTCCATAAGGGATGAGTTTATTCTTGGAGCCTTGAAGATTTACAATTCGCCTTGCGAAGAAGTAAGCGGATTGTATGGTTGTTGTGTTAGCAAGCGGTACAACATGTGAGCACAACAAGCGGGAAGAATATCTCGATTTCCCAAGACTCCAAACATTTTCACGTAGAATGAGAGCAAGAGGCTTGTACTCTTCTCGGATATCCGATGTATGGATAATGTTTGGATTGGAGTAATATGGTCGAGGTTTGCATATCATGCGCGTTAAATCTTCGGAGAGGGTATGTACGAACAATATGGACTATTTTCTTCGAAAGTTGAAGAGAGAATCGAGACCAATCTTGGTGAAGGCACATTGTCCATGGTTTGGAATTCGGAGGATGTGAGCAAGATGCCCAAGGCTTAAAGTGAATTTTGGTTTTGATATAAAACCAAAGAGATAGAGAGATCCTCGTTATGAGCGAGTTCCACTTGACGGAAGAATTCCATTATGAACATTGGACATATCTTCTCGTTGATTTCAAGAAGAGATTCTAGTCCTATGGCTCGGAAGGAGGTATTGATACCTTCTTGGTTGTAGAGAGGTGTCTGTCGTCCTTCATGGAAGTGCGGTTTCGAGATTATTGAACCGGACATGATTGCGGTGTGTTGGGCTCGAGGAGATGTTCGGGGTGTAGGCGCTAGTGAGTGAAAAATCAAACTCGAATTCATGCGTCATAGTTGAACCTATAGAGGTGAAGGATTAATAGGAGGTGATGTTTATGATCAACCTATAAAATTCTAACGTTTTACTAGATTTTATTAACAATGGTATTTAACACTTAACTAACTCATGGTTTTGAAATTCTATTGGATTATTACTTTTAGAAAGATAGCGGTTTTTAATCTTGCAAGAAAAAGCATTTTTCGATGGGACGGATCCACGGTTCCTTTACAAAGGGATCCGGCTAGTATATCTTCCGGGATCCGTGGATCTGAGTAATGTAATGATTTGATAAAAACATAGGTTTCACGGTTTTATACCACGAAATATGTTTTATCCTACATTTTCTTTTAGCATGCATCGTGACTTCTAATGTATCACAAAGGAATATACCACATATAAAACAAAAGAAATGATAAACACATTATGATAAGAATAATATAGATAAACTAGATTATTAATAATATTGCATTTCAATACTTAGGATGATACAAAGGATTGGTTATATAACCCCAATATAGATCAACAACACAAAGTAAATGTCTCCGTATGTGAACTTCATCATAGGGAACACAAGTGCGATGAGTGTTAGGGCGATGAGCACGAGTGCGATGTAAACCATGTTGATGACGGATCTTCTTGGTTTCGGATGAAATGAGGAGGAAGATGAAGTTTTTAAATGAGAGGGAATTTTTGAAATTGGAAAATTTGAAAAAGTGAAGGTTTGATTGGAAGGGTTGACGGTGGGAATATAAATAGGGGAATTTTTGAAATTCGTGTTTTGTTTTATTATTGGATTTTAAGAAGAAATAAAACAAAAGTTATATATACGAGAAATATAACACGTATGTGAGAAAAAGCTTCTAATGAAGCTACATGTAAATCATGTGTAAACACAAAATCTACTCAAATAAATTCTAACAAATAACACTTATTTACTAAACTAATATCATTTAGATATAAGTGGAAAGTCATACCTCGAGTGCACTTAGGAATGTCTTTACAAATGACAAATGTCACTTAGACAATTCACTGCTCTTTTGCGTTTAAGATACCTTCAAGGAAGGTATTCTTGTTACCAAGCGTCTCCTAAAGCTTGGTGGGTATGAGCTTTGACTAATCAATATCACAAAGAAGATTAGTGCAATTTAAATGAAAATATATATATAAAAAAATGTTGTTATCAACTCAACATCCAAACATATAGTTTTGAAAAACATGGTGTTTGTTTTATGAAAAACCTTCTTTGTAGTTTTCAATTAACTATGGATCGTATCAAGTTTTAAAGTACAATATACTTCAAGAAACTTGGTATGACTCGATACCAATTGTGGAAAACTAGAAGGGGGTTGAATAGTTTACCAATTAAAACTTCCTTTTAAACTATTTAGATCGACTTATGTCAATCTATTTGATTGTGTGTGTTGGATGTTGATAAACAAGCATATAAAGATATGTAATGAAAATATAAGAGTAAAAGCACAAAACCACAACGCAGTATTTATAGTGGTTCCGCTACAAGGACACCTTCCTTGCCTACTCCACTCCCCGAGTCACCTACTCGAGTTTGTAATCATTACACAAATCTCCTTATGGCGGAGAAGCCTTCACAACGTCGCTTAACCTTTTTAGGTACAAAGCTAAATACCGAGTTCTTTCACACCAAGGCGAACCACACCTAACACAACGTCGCCTACCCTTTATACGGTGCTAGGCTAACCACAGAGTTCTTTCACACCTTAGGAGAACTAATCCTATCACAACATCACCTACCCTTTATTAGGTACTAGGCTAAGCACCTAGTTCCATTGCAATGGAGGAACTACTACCACACTACACCAACGACTAATCCCAAAGGAGATCTACTCCTTTACAACATCATCAAGGACATCAATATCCTTGGATCTAATGCTAGTCTATCTAGTACATCGAAACACACCATATCGAATGTACATCTAAGGCACTTTCACTAATGCCTTTGATTAGATCTACAAGATACCTTTCACTAATGTCTTTGATTAGATCTACAAGACACCTTTCACTAATGTCTTGTGTCTTCACTTCTAAGCACCTTTCACTAATGCTTCTTGTCTTGACTTCTAAGCACCTACCACAAGTGCTTATCCTATGAGCGATAGATACCCTTCACTAATATCTTCGTCTTGACACTTGAGACATCTTTCACTAATGTCTTTAACACTACGCTTCTTTGAAGAAATAAAGGGATCATCAACAAGAGGACTTCAATAGCCTTGATGATGAGGAAGCTTGGCAACTCATGGACTTGAGCTTGCTCGACTTCAAAGGTGGTGATCTTCCCTTTAAGAGGAACCTAAAAGATCACACAAAAACAAAACTACAAACATAGATCTCTTGGATCTAAGGTTAGTGAGATTTAACTCAAGGGAGAAAGTATGTTAGAGAGGGGTGAGATATAATGAAGAAATGGCTCACTATTTATAGAGGAAAAACCTCTTTTTCCCGGATCCCACGGATCCCTTCCACTGGGATCCGGCTAGCACAAAGCTAGGGATCCGTGGTCCGCTCCTCTTGCCCATGGGTATTTTTGGTTATGGGTTATGGGTTAATCCATGGTTTTCTTTCTAGATACAATGTACTTGGTTAAGTGGTATATATAAAACCATGGGTTATGGGTCAAAACCATTTGCTAGTATTTACCCTTTTTGTATATACTTCTATTTACCCAATTTAGCATACACTTAGTTTTTACCCATTTTAGTATACTTAGCTTAAGTATGTGTTAGCTCAATATGTAAACACTAGTTGTTGTACATATATATCTAAATCATAGAAACACTTATACTTGTTAAGCCAATATGTAAACACTAGTTGTTGTACATATATATATATATATATATATATATATATATATATATATATATATATATATATATATATATATATATATATATATATTATATATATATCTAGATCATAAAATCACTTATACTTGTTTTAGTGTTTTATGTGAATATGTTAGAAAACTATTAGTTCAAACCATTTACGTATTTTATTTGTTTCGTTAATATGATTTTACTTTTATTATCGACAAAACATTAGAAGATCGTAAAATATAAATAAACGCTTTTACGGCTTATTTGTATTAACAATCTCCCCTTTTGTTGATGACAAAACATAAAATTATTTTAAGGAAAAGCTAAAATTAAATAGCGTTTAATTGTAGTTTTACTTTCTTCTCCCCTTTTGTCGAAACAAAAAGTGTTTGAAGAAAAGCAACACATCGTTTTTAAGAAAAACATGTGAAAGAAAAATAAAAGAAGAAATAAAGAGCAAATAGCAGGAATAGATCTCGTCTTTGCTCCCCGACGCAGTCCATCCCTAAGTAAGGCGTCCGAAACTAATTCTAATCTAGTTCATTTGCAACTAACTTATGCAAAAGATTACGTCAATATGACGGGTGTCCTCCCTAGATGATTACGATGATTTGCAACGAAGTCATGAAATTTAAATCAAATATTGCAAGTAATTATACACGTATTGTTTTGACACCAAGCTCCCTAGCTTTAGGATGTCAAATACTTTATGTGTTTATTGAATGACCGCAAAACAAGGGTTAGAAAACAAGTATAATTCATAATTTCCGCAAATGTGATAAAGAAAAACATTCGACTTCACGGATCCCACGTTCCCTCTAGTAGGGATCCGTCTATACAATCTTGAGGATCCGTATGCACGATGACTAAAATCGACAAAGGTGATATAACAAGTAATGTTATCACATAAATGAGATATGAATACATATTCTCAGAAAAATAACAAGTAGCATGTAGTTATAAGGATGGTGAGGTTAGGTATTAGTTCCCACGATCCGCCAGAACTGGAGGGATCTACCCAGGGACAATCCACTAGATAGTGTAGAGTCCTTAGGTATGATGAAAAAGGAGAAAAATAAGAAATGGGAAGAGTGCAGACTAAGACTGAGCTAGTACTGGAATAAACCCAACAAGGTTATAGTAATGAAGTCTCGGTAAGCACGGAAGGGGTTGAAGAATGAAAAAGAATTGAATGTAAAAGGGTGAAAAAAATAGCCTCCAACAATTCAACCTTAGGGCGATAACCGGGTTCAATACATTTGCTCTTGGTGGTTACCAAGGTAACACGGTATTGAAGACAAGGCGTCATGGACCCGATGACGCATGCGCACTAAACTTCCCAAACTACTCAAGTTCCTCTTAAAGGGCTTGTTTCATTCTCACGGGAACCGACATTATCTATCGATTTTCTCTTAGAGATTGTTGATATTGAAGAAGGAGACCCTCTCCTAGTCTCGGCATAGGAACCAAATGTGCACAATTGAGTCTAGAGCCAAGAGATCATCCACAATATCTTGTTAGGACACTAAATTAACGAAGACTTCTTTGTTTCACACAATGTGGAAAGTAAGAATATATTAAGAGTCCTACGCATTATCCTTGTGGTATTGCGTAACATCCGAGTGATATGTAAAAATATTCACAATGAAGATGGAAATCCTTCTAGAGCCAACATCAAACAAGCTCTTGGTGGGTGACATGAGATCTTCGTAAGATCAAGCTTGTGACAACTGGATAGAAAGCGATGGGAGATTCATTCTTGAATCAACCTTGGTCGAGGAATGGAATTGACGAATACTTTTGGAAAACCGTTCGATGTGCAAACCTTCTTTTCTCTTGCACGTCGAATGTGTATTCATTCAAATTCAAAAGGTATCTCTGATTGAAAATACTTTTAGAAAAACCGTTCGATGTGCGAATCTCTTCTTTTCGCTAGCACGTCGAATGTGTACTCATTCTCTAATACAAAAGGTATTTTGATTGAAAATTGATCTTTCTCATAAAACCTTCGTCGTATTGCAAAACTCTTTCTTCAAGCAATAAACGATTGCTTTTCAAATCAATTTTCATCAATCGGTGAAACTCAATTCGTTGCTTCACTCACTCCGTGTTGTCTTCTTTGAGACGTTTCGGTTTGAGAACGGCTAGAAGCATTGCGAAACCCTCATCGAGATTCCTCGAAATTATACGATCACGGTACTTGTCGATCAACGGGAACCGTGGGCGTGTACCTCAATTCGACGAAAGTGATCAAAGACACTTCGTGTGTTTATTGCTAGCTGTTGTTTGCGGTACATTTGGACGGTTGCGGTGATCGAATTGAGCGGTCAATCCATAGCCGCATGCTCACAAAGATCCACACTTAATTTGAAGAAATCATGGTGGTGCATATCTACATAACACGGCTCGATATTTTATACCATGCTTACGCTTGACTGCGCAAATATCATGAACGGTGGGCTTCCTCACTCGATGGAAAGATGTCATGATTCAAAAGTGTGAGCATGTCGGTCCAAAAGTCACAACATCACATGAAGGCAACACTACAAAGGTGATCCAGAGATTTACTGTGGCTGATGATCTCAATGAATGCTTGAAGATCATCAAAGTTGTGGATCAGTTCAAAGACCTCCACTGAAATTACAATATAATCGGACTATGAAGAGTCACTGCTAAAGCACAATGATGCGGAAGTTGAAGAATTAAAGTCTACGAGCTCAAGAACAAAGACAAAGAAAGAATGCTAGGATTCAAAATGTAAATCATGGGGTGACCTCCCTTAGGAGGAGATTGTTAGGAATTGGAAATTCCATGTTAAAGTGTCGGTCACCCCAAATATTATCTAGCATAGTTTAGCTCGTAGACTTGTCGTTAGTTACGTTATTTAGTCGCTTATTAGTTAGTTTGTACCGTAGTTTAGTTTAGTGTAACACCGTGGAGGAAGGACGGGTCTTTACCCACTGTATACCTGATCCACAGGCTGATAGGAGGTCGTGTATTCTGTAACTATAAATACCCCTTCCATCCATGGAAGGGGTGGTGCTTTCAATCTAACCTTTCCTTTGTGTAAACCAAGTTTCTAGCAAGAACACCCTCTCTACTTTCTCTCTCTAAAATGGTAAACATGTATTTTGATCATCCAAGACCACCTGAATCATCAACACAATAAATATATCGATCCTACATAAGAATTTCTTCCCACTTTCTATAGATGGGATTCATTTCGAAGAGTTCCATTTGAAAGGGATCACGGTGAATAAGTTCTTTGTTGCGGTTGAAGCGAGATTGGTCGGCTCTAATTTTGAAAATGGTGTCTCGAACAATTGCGGGGTCATCAAGAGGAGTGCGGTAGATTAGTTTGGGATCTAGTGCAAAGGATTAAGTGGATATTGCCCAATCTTGGGAGTACATACAAATTCCTTCACAAGGAATGCGGAGAATTTGTGCAAATGTGTTGAGGGGTAGAGTAATGCTTTGTTTATTGATTATAAAGGCGATTGAGATGCTTTCATCATTATTTCGAATGATCCTAACACTTTTGTAAAATTCAAAGATGAAAATCGGAAAAATTTGTTCATCAATATCAAGGAGACAATCAAATTTGATTGCCGAGAAGACTTGACGAATGTCGGTATTTTCAAGGAAACATTCCTTAACTACACGACCTTCGTGAATAAGTCATTTTTCAAGCTTTTTAAAGATTTTACGATCGGTTTTCGAAAACTCCTCTTTTCGATAGTATCTAGAGAGGTAGTGGACGGTGTCATGGTGGTCTTGTAGGGTGGCTTTGGGCATGGTTGATCGTAGAAAAACAAATATTCTAATTAGGTAAAATTTGTTGAGATGGGTTTATTGTTTTGATTTGTATTAACAATGTTGTAAACACAATAGAATCTTAATTATGTGAAAACCCTTTTTAGTGATTAATTTTGCAAAACCTAATTTCATCAATTGATGTTTTAAAAAGAAAATTAAAAACCATAAACCCTAGGATGAAGAAGATGACGAGTAGAACATATGAGTGTAATTACTTACAATGATGTTCAAGAAGGAGATGCTTGAGGATATGAAACCCTATGGAGATGGAAGCAGAATTTGGGTCGTTTTTGTGTTTTGTGAGGAGAAGGAAAAGAGCAGAACTGGTTTTGAAAAACGTTTTCTGTTACACGGTTCCCCCGGATCCCTTGTAATTGGGATCCGGCTAGTACAACTCGTGGGATCCGACTACTGTGAACAGAAAAGGGTGTTTGGTGTTATTTTTGTAATAACTTATACAATAGCTTATTGAAAAAAAAAACTTTAAAGAATGAGGTTCCTAATTGAATAGACGTTTTGGTCAACGTGTTTTGATAGGTTAACTATCAAGGATCTATTTGTGACAGCGGCGTTGGTTTGACGATCTTTAGAAGATCAAAGAGGAATACTATTCCCGATGATGAGTAAGTCGGGAAAGTGGTGAAGAGGGACTTGCAACTATTAGCGTCCTAATTCATGTGTAAAAAAAATTATCTACATATCCATGTAAACGTAAAATAGCTAATTTGTGGATAAGTGAACATACCTTTAAACTCTTGATATGGTTTATAGAGACCATATATCCGAAATACTTCATGAGCTTTTGTTGGATCATACATATTATGTTGTTTGATGATTCGGTGGTCTAGGATGGTGGAAATACATGTTAGCCATTAGAGAGATAAAGAGTAGAGAGGTGTTCTTGAGAGAAAGTAAACAAAAGAAAGAAAGGTTAGATTGAAAGAGCACCACCCTTCCAAGGATGGAAGGGTATTTATAATTACAGACTACTCGTCCTCCGCTTGATGTGGATCGTATACAATGGGTAAAGACCCGTCCTTCCTCCACGGTGTTGCACTAAACTAACTAACTAAGCTAATAAACTACTAAATAACGTAAATAACGATATGTCTACGAGCTAACATATGCTAGACTATAATTGGGGTGACCAACACTTCATTATGGAATTTCTAATTCCTAACAATCTCCCCCTAAGGGAGGTCACCCCATGAAATACATTTTGCATCCTAGCATTCTATCTTTGTCTTCAGTTCTGAGCTCGTAGACTTCAATTCTTCAATATCAACATTCTTTGTGCTTTATCAGTGATTCTTCAAAGTCCGTATGCTTTGTACTTTCAGTGGAGGTCTTTGAACTGATCCACGTCTTGATGATCTTTGAGCTTTATTTAAGATCATCAGCCACAGTAAATCTCTGGATCACCCTTTGATGTGTTGCCCTCATGTGATGTTGTGACTTTTGGAAAGACATGCTTACACTTTATGGATCATGACATCTTTTCATCAGAGTAGCGGAAGCATCTTTGTATGTCTTTGATGGTCATGATTTTCTTCAATTAAGCGTGTGTGCTGTGAGCATGCGGTTGTGAATTGACTTCTCAATATTGATCAGCTGCAACCGTCCAAATGTTCCTGCAAAACAACAGTTAGCAATAAAACACACGAAAGTGTCTTTGTTCACTTTCGTTGAATACAGTTGCAAGAACCACGGTTCCCGTTGATCTGTATAAATCACCGCCGTGATCCGGTAGAATTCTAAGAATCTCCTTGACAGGGTTTCACAACTTGATCTAGCCGTTCTCAAACCGGGCGTCCTAAAGTAGACAACACGGAGTGAGTGAACTAGCGAATTGAGATTCACTGATTGATGAAAAGTTGATTTGAAAACAATCGCGTATTGCTTGAAAAAATAGTTTTGCAATACGACGAAGGTTTTATAAGAAAGATCAATTTTCAATCAAAAATACTTTTTGTGTTTGAAAATGAATACACATTCGATGTGCTAGAGAAAAGAATAGATTTGCACATCGAACGGTTTTTCCAAAAGTATTCGTCGATTCATTTCCTGGACCAAGGTTGATTCAAGAGTGAATCACCCCATCGTTTCTATCCAGTTGTCACAAGCTTGATCTTTTAAAAAGATCTCACATGTTACCCACCAAGAGCTTGTTAGATGTTGGCTCTAGAAGGATTTCCATCTTCATTGTGAATATTTTACATATCACTCGGATGTTCTGGCAATACCACAAGGATAATTCATAGGACTATCAATATATACTTACTTTCCACATTGTGTGAAACAACAAGTCTTCATTAATTTTGTGTCCTAATGAGATTTTGTGGATGATCTCTTGGCTCTAGACTCAATTGTACACTTTGGTTTCCTATTCGGAGACTAGGGAGAGGGTCTCCTTCTTCAATATCAACTATCTCTAAGAGAAAGTCGATAGATTATGTAGGTTCCCCGTGAGAATGAAACAAGTCCTTTTAAGAGGAACTTGAGTATCTTGGGAAGTGTAGTGCAGATCGTCATTTGGGTCCATGGCGCCTTGTCTTCAATACCGGCGTTACCTTAGTAACCACCAAGAGATATGTATTGAACCCGGTTTACTCTAAGGTTGAATTATTGGAGGCTATTTCTTTTCACCCTTTTCACATTCATTTCTTTTCATTCTTCAACCCTTGATTACTTCTTATCGAGAGTTCATTACTAGAACCTTGTTGGGTTTATTCCAGTTCTAGCTCTATCTCGATCGACACTTTTCCCACATTCTCACTTTTCTCCTTTTTTTTCATCATACCTAAGGACTTCTACACTATCTAGTGAATTGTCCCTGGGTAGACCCTCCGGTTCTGGCGGGATCGTGGGAAATAATACCTAACCTTACCATCCTTATAACTCCATGCATAAAGTAAAATGGTTGTCTTTTGGTACAGTTCTTTCCTTCTTGAAACCAATTGAAAAATCATTTGGAAAATCAATCAAGGTACGTGTGATATAATATCAAAGCATTTTGTACCTTAATTATTTTTGATCATTTAGAATTGCTCCCCCTCAACATGTGCATATGATTTTGAAATTGTTTAGCACATGGAGGCAAGAGTTCTTTGTAATAATTTCTTGATCACAATTTTCGTGAAAAAAGCCGTTTGATTTCCTTGGTAAATTCTCCCCCTCAAAATGTGTGTTGGTTGTTTGAAATCATTTAGCACATAGAGGAAAGAGCTCTTTGAAGTACTTTCACGATCACACAGCCATAAAGAAAACCATTAGAAAATCAATCAAGGTACTTATGTTAAAACATGGAAGCTTTTGTACTTTGATAGTTTGGCACATGGAGGCAGGAGAGCTTTTGAAACAATTCCCATTTAAATAGATTTGAGATTTAAATCACGAACTCTCCCCCGATCAAAAATTTCAAACCTTTTGAGATTTGTGATCTCCATTGATTTAAATCATTTAGAAAATTTAGGGGAAAGACGTGGTTTGATTTAATTTTGAAAATAGCTGATAAGGATCAATTTTAGAAATTAAAGATTGTTAGTGTCAGGTATGATAGTTTTAAGAGATCTTTTAGGTAAAAGAAAAAATTTCACAATCAAACAAGAATAGAAAAATTTTCATTTTGAAAGATCTTTGAGTTTTAAAGAAAATTATACCATGACATAACATTAAATCTTTAGATCACCACTTATTTTGTACAAATGGACTTATTTGAAGAAATATTGTTTGAAACTATTCAATTTGAAATCACTCTCCCCCTCAATCCATGACCGTAGTTTTGATAAAATGAAGTCCGATTGATTTCCAAAATTTTGAGTCCGTTTTATTTTCAAACAATATTTTCCTACCATGATAAACATAAACACGATATCATTCACTACTTTTCATGCACAAAGATACGTTAGGTGGTTGAGCTGCTTCTGTTGTTGCTGAGAGGATGAAAGAAAACCATCTGCTGATGCAGTGAGACCTCTGACGTTTCATCTATCATGCCAACTCTCCATAGAGATCCAATTAAGCTCCGTTTCTTCTTTTGTCGACCCAATATATAGTTACCCTTTCCTTTCGGCATCCAATCATCTGCTTTTGTGGGATCCGGATCGGGAACATTCTTATAAATCATGCTATCTGTGTACGTTAGTGGACATACATACAGATATATGGTGGTCGACAACACCCAAACAACAATCGACTAATAAAAGTAAATCCAACATATCAATCAGATCATACAAAGGCATAGGAATTATGTGTTCATCAAACTATAATCATCTAATCCTAACAATCAAATCCTATGCTCCTTAGTCCTTCAACTTAGGCAAATATCTTTTTCAGTTAAGTATGTAGGATGATTAAATAAGCCCGATAGATGATATAGATTTGAAAACATTCTCCCCATCAATCAATGACTCATTTTATGAAAAGTTTAAAAACGTTGTAGTCATTGATTGAGTTTCCAAATTTTATGAAAACATCAAGTCTGATTGATTTTCAAGAAACTCATTTTCCACCATTTTGAAAGCAACAAATATTTTTCTGAAGAATTTTAGAAAGAAAAACATTTGTGTAGGAACATCAGTCTTTATGACGACATGCTATCCTCAATTTTGTTTTAGGCTAAGTGCACGAATTTATGAAAATTGGTTTAGCGCAGCACTTTCCTTCTTTTGAAGCACGGGTTGCTATCTTAAATAATAGCAAACCAGTTGTTTAAGCATGTGTTACAGTCTGAAGTAACTACAAGCCATAGTTTTGAGACATGTTTTGAAAAGAATATTTATACCTTCTTCTCGAACTTCATCTATGGTCCCGTGCCATTATTGAATGACATTTCTAATACCGTTGATGTTATCGATACCAGAAGACTTGTCTTGAGAAAACATCTATATATTTTTTTGAATTTTTCAAAATTTCATATTTTTATGGGTTTTTTTGTTGGTTTTATATTTTTCTATTTTCTTTTTGTTGGTTTTATATTTTCTTTTAGTTGGTTTTATATTTTTGTATTTTGCTTTTTGATAAATATTTACAGATAGAGTAGATGATATATTTTAAGAAGATGATGATGCGAGTACCGAGATAAGGATATCGTCCAGCACCGTTGTAGAAGATAGAAATCGTCATCTCTTAAACATTCACCACCAAAGCTTTCGAGGCTCCTGAATTGAGAGAAATTGAACCTTCTGAAAGTGAGACCTTGGCAGCTTCCCCCCAAACCGAAAATCATCATGCTGAGCAGATTCTAAGCTCTCTTTCAAGCTTCCCTTAGCCAGGTGCACAAGGAAGCACACCATTATCATCGATCTTGCTGCTCCTTTTAAGAATAATCATTGTGATTCTTCGTTCGGGGTTATATCATCAAGTAAAACAAAAAAGAATCATCTCACACATAAATAACTCTTCTCATATTTCTTTTACAATGAACTATGAATTGATGCATACCAAAAGGTGTCAAGAGACCACTTCCCCCCAAGCAGTTGAAGTGATGCAGCCAGTCTTATTGAATAAAGCTCAAGGACCCGAAATACACATAAACCCGAAGAAAGAATAGCCGATAGCATCGAAGTAGCAGATTGAATCACTGATCATTTCTGCGGATATCAAATCCTGAATAAATCATTAAGTCCGATCACGTGAATCTGCTAACCATCCTCAAGTACATTTCTCTCCCGATGATAGTGTATGAAGCTCAAGAACCCGGTACCCAAATGTCCTTTCTATAGAGAATAACCAATAACATTGAAGTATCGGTGAATCATCGATTATCTCTGCGGATGTCAACTCCGGAATAATTGATTATCACTGAATCACCGATTAAGCTCTCAAGTGAAGCAACATTGCGTCCCCAATGTACCTAATCTCTCTCCCCTGATGATTTCGATGACATCGAAATCATCACACACTTGTGTACCTCTTTTATCCTCAGAAACTGTCTCTTTCATCTCTTCCCCCACATAGTTGGATTAAGAACACTAAACGCCATGAGTCAAACCTTGAGTTTCTCTACGGTAATGACATTTGTATTCCCGGGATTTCTTCAATCACTTAGAAGTATTAGGTTCATCAAGTATACTCGCGTTTAGATGCGTGTCTCCTTCCCCCTTGCTGGTTTTGATGCTTCAGAATCAGCAACACATTATACGCCCATATACTCGAAATATTATGAGAAGAATACCATTAGCTCAAACGAATCTGTGAGAATCAACTTGCTGAAGAACAATGTGAGCAAATCTAATTAGGGATTAAATTTGGCTTTTCACTGTCCCCCAATTAGTGCTCTCCCTAAACCGACAACTGCTTGATAAATGCCACGATTAAGAAGAAGTCTTTAGATCGTTAAATGCAACTCGCCTTTAGTCTTCTAACATGTAGCGTAAAATGTAGAACCGATCAGAGACTCGACCTTCTTCAAGATTGTCCAATTGGGGAATAGAAGGTTAACATCTTCTTCTCACCAAATGCATTCCCGTTAACTTATATATATAGAAAATCCCCTTAACTCAAATCCCTCCCAATCAAACAAGAACATAAAGATGTTCATCAAGGAAATCAGCCCCACAACTGGAAGCACTTTTTCATTTAACCATATCAGCCCGTGTGAAGAAGTCAACCAACGGCTCTTAGAAGAAACTCCATGTAGAAATGACCCGATAAGAAGAAGCTCGGTTCTTACATGAGTTAATAGCCATATGACCATATATTCTCAGATATGACTCAACATGTAGTAAATTCACACTTCTTCTCCCCCTCAAGAATTGCATACGGAGTTGCCATTCTGATTGAATAAGTGAAATCATCCAAATGTATTCTATTTACACTTCTCCCCCGCAAAATTTGCATATGATGTCGCCATCGTCATTATATTGAGCAAGTGGAATAAGAGTACTAGCAACGGTAGTCCGGTTCACTTGATAACTGAAAGCGCATGGAAAAAGCATGAAGCATGCTGGTGAGAATGGTCATAATTGAGAAGATTTCTCTTCTTTTGAAGATAAAGCGCACTGAAACATACATTTTTCTTTTCTTTAGAGAACGAGGCTTGATCTGATGTGTTCAAACGTCATAATCTCTCTCTTTACTACATCTCTTGGCTAACTTGTTATCAACCCCATTATCATTCAGTAGGCTCTTTGTTGTGACAGCAGATGGAGAAAACCCAATATGATGAATTTGACCCTGAAGTAAAACAACCCGAACTCGTGACTTACACTTGCACATATGTAACAAAGAGCGGTGCCGAGAGTTCATGCCCCTTTAAATCCCTAAGTAATCTATACTCTTCATCCAACCAACCATAAAGTATAAGACGTACCTCACCTCTTGAAAATCCACAATTTAATGTGGCACTGAGCACTACAACGTAACTCCTTAAAGTGATAGTTATTTTGTGGTGGTAAAAAGAAAAAGAAAAAGAAAAGTCACCCAAAAATAACTAGATTTCCAAGTCTTCGTTTTTGAAAATGTTAAAAGCTCGAACAAGGATCTCGAAGAATCTTCATCCAACCATCCCCGATACTTTCAGATACTAAGTACACTCGCCCGTGAAATTTCACTTCAATCTCAAATAAATAATAGTGAATTAACGACGTTGTCACATCTTCTGGTTAAGAGCTCAAATCTATCCTCCTTTGACGTTTTAAGTGAACTATGATAATGGTCTCATCCCGACCATAGTTAAAAGCACATAAGCCCCTAAAACCATGTAATAACCAAATTACCATGAAGAATATCCAAAAAATCACCCAATACATGAAGTACACCCTTTATCCCATCTTCGAAGTAGAAACCGTAGCACCAGCATCAGATAAGATCCCGAAATACACTTTCCTTTCTCCAGGATGGTTCTATCATCGCGGGATTTTACAATTCTATGGTTTAAACCGATAAATAGTTTATTTCGCGGGATTTTACAAAATCAAGAATAAACCGAGAGATAGATTCGAAATGCACTTTATTATCACCAGATGTTTCCATTGTCACGGATTTTACAAGTCTATGATTTAAACCGAGAAATAGATTCTTTCACGGATTTTACAAAATCAAGACTAAACCGTAAACGATGTCGGTTTGAATGAGTAATGACAACTTTGGTTTCGTGAATATCTCTGCTTTTAGGGAACATGCAGCGGTTCATCGACGATTCTTCTCCATCATCAACAATATCATCAACAATTCTTTACCCATATGTAGACTAGTTCACAAACCACACTAAGTAGAGTAGTATACACTACTTTCCCTCGAGGTTGATCAGAAACATCAAAGTACACGTTTCTCCCCCATGATGGTTTCGAACTTTCGGAAGCATCATTACGTGTTTGACTATTTGCACGAGAAGTTCTTGTCATAAGCAAACATCTTGAAAAATCATGACTGACACTGAAGATTCTTGAAAGTTTTTGCTTAGACTGTGAAGTGTCATTGACATTCTGTGGCATCGAATAATCTATGGGAATTGCTGATCATATCTCATCCTTTGAACTCTTTGGTAAATACACCATTCACGTATTTAGTTGGCTATTGCAAAGACCACTGAAGAAGTAAACCCGATATACCAAGCTTGAACATGAAGTAGAATTCCCATTTGTTACTTAAGCTTGTACTAATCCTTGTGAAAAGAAACGGTGTACCCAATGTACAAAACCTCTTGACGTATCCTCAATCAAGTGAGACACCAAGTGATAGTTACGTTGTGGGTTAAGCGAGAAAGAATCACAAAAGTAACTAAATAGCCAAGTCTTTATCACACTCTATAAATGCCCAAACAAGTCATCTTCGTGGAAGGGTAGAAAGAAAGGAGACGAAATAAGTAAACGCGTCCGGAAAACCTCACTTCAAAATCCAAATAAGAAATACCATCCAAACAACCCCGTAGTCAACATTTTCCAATAAACGCTTCAAGCCGTGACATAATATTCTTCGTGAAATAGTATACACCAAAGTGCCAAACCGCATATCTCAACAACTGTCATCATCATTGTTAGGAATTATAAATTCCTTAGTGAAGAGTCGGTCACCCCAATTATAGTCTAACATATGTTAGCTCGTAGACATATCGTTATTTACATTATTCAGTAGTTAATTAGTTAGTTATTAGCGTAGTTTAGTTTAGTGTAACACCGTGGAGGAATGACGGTCTTTACCCATCAGATGCTCGATCCACAATCAAAGGAGGACGTGCGGTATGTAACTATAAATACCTCTACCTCCCAAGGTAGAGGGTTGGATCTTTCACTCAATCTAACCTTCTTTCTTTTGTTTACTTTCTCTCTAGAAAGGCTCCCATTCTACTTTCTCTCTAAACTCTATATCATTCGATCCATACTAGTGTTTGTTATGTGTTTATGAAAACCAATATCTAACAATTGGTATTAGAGCCATGGTTTGATCACTCATCTTTCATGTTCTTGGATTTCTAGTGGTTTTCATAAGGTTTTTGGGTTTGAATGAGTTTAGAGTAGTTTGCATCATTTGGATCATTTCTAGTGTTAAAGTTTGGATTTTGATTGTACTTTTGTGTTTAGAATCATCATAAGTGTTTAGGTTTTGATTTGGAAGGCTTGAATCATCTTGGTTGGACTGTTTTTGGATTGAAAAGTGGTGGTTTTTTGAATATTAGTACGAAGCAAGTTGAGTCTCGGTGTACGTTTCTTGGTTGCGAGTTGACTTGTTCATTGAAGCGAGTTGACTTGTTCACTTAAGCGAGTTTAAGCGAGTTGCTTTGGAAGCGAGTTATCAGTTTATGCGAGTTGTCATCTAAGCGAGTTGTATCTTAAGCGAGTTGTCGTTTAAGCGAGTTGCCTTGGAAGCGAGTTGTCAGCTTATGCAATTTGTCACTTAAGCGAGTTGTGCCCTAAGCGAGTTGTTGTTGAAGCATGTTGGGTTTTATGTGACTTGACTATTAAGCGAGTTGTCTCTTTATGCGACTTGTCTATTAAGTGAGTTTTCTTCAAAACGAGTTGATCAGGGTGCGATTTGTCTAAGGTGCGAGTTGTCTCCAATGCGTTTTTGTTGACTTTTCCCGACAAAACTTCAAACGGCCATAACTTTTGAACCGTAACTCCGTTTTCAGCGTTCTATACATCAAAACGACCGTGAGAACGAGGAGAATGGCACGCCAGATCAACTATAGTTCATTCGGGTCAACCTTCGAGGCCTAAATCCGCTCCGAACATAAGTTATTGAGGTTTTTATGTTTTTAGACCTAAATTTCTCCGTAAAAACGGGCATAAACCAATCCAAATATCAACCAAACAACATCTCTGCTAATCCTACAAACAATCATAAGTCCTAACACATAATTGTCTATCATTGTGTCGATCCATCAGTCATCTTAACTCGTTTCATTGGTCATTGCTTAACGGTTTGGTATTGATTTTAGTAAAATCCCGCGAAAGATTCTATTTCTCGGTTTAAATCACAGACTTGTAAAATCCCGTGTTCACAGCAACATCATGACTTACACTCCTGATTCAGTGATTTTGGAAGTACTTAAATTGTATGATAATGTATGCTATATTGAACGGTTAAAGATGATTGAATCAATCAATGAGGATGTGAGACCTTCGTGTTCTGATTCTGAAGAGAGTGAATTGCACCTGTTTAGGCTACAGAATGCCATGCTAAAGGAAAGTAACATTGAACCTTATCAACAACTTCACTCTCACCTCATGTTACTTCTATCTATAACAATGGAACGAACATGTATTGCCCTCTTTCGTCTGGACTTATCCACATTAACAGGAACTTTGTTGTTAAACCTTGAGCAATTGGAGCTACAACTTGACAAAGAGAAGGTTCAAAAGGATAGTTCCATCTCGCACTTCAAGTGATCTACAAACATTTTCACCATTCATTAGAAGGAATTCACATCGATTATGATCAAGACATGACCGAAATGTCTTTCAAGAGACACAATGGAATGGAAATTAGCGTGTTCATAGAGACACTTATCCATCTCATGGATAATGTGGAGAAGTATATTGAGGAAGTTACTCGAAAGATGAAAAATGGATGAGAGTCCGTGCGTGTGATAGAAAGTTGTGATGAGTCAGGTAATGTATCGCTTGAAGAATCGGTGTTGTTGAATGCAAATGTCGAGACAACAAATAATGAAACCATTGTTCGCCATACTCCCAACATACAAGAAGTAGATGCGAATAAGAAAGGGGAATGAATGTCGGCATAATCAAAAGATTGTAGTGTTGAGTCGGGTAAAGCACCGATGATAGATCGGTTGACACCGAATACGAGACTCGTAGATAGATAAGCTTGACATAGCCAAGAGTCCAAATGACTCTTGTTACACATGATGTGGATGCGATATCGATCGAAAATTAAACAGTGTCATGTAATGAGGTACCCTTAACTGCTCAACATAGTACATCCGCTAAAGTACTTAAACAACCGATCATGATGTCGAACATGACTTTGATAAATGTTCAGAATCGAGGTGAGTATGAGATTAAGGGTTTCAAAACAAAAGATATGGTTGATAAAAGGCTTTTGATGAAATTTCAAACAAATTCTAAAATCTTGAAAACATTGCATTTCACTTGAAATTGCGATACAGAGTAAAGAAGAAAGTTTTCAACTTAACAAACCGTGGCAAAATCCGAACTTCCCGAATTCCGTGAACTTTTGAAATTAACACTTTGAAAGATCGCCTTCAAGACAAAGACTCAACCATTTACAATCTGAAGAAACATATTTTTGTCCTGAATTTGAAAAGTAATTTAGTCATGACTAAACAAGACATTGATACTATTAAAACAAGAAATAATGAATTGGAAATTTATGTGGCTAAATTACTTATGGAAAATGAGACTTTGAAAAAACATCAAAAGGACCTAAGCAACTCTATCAATGAAAATAGAACTAAGTCCGTGGAACTAACAAAATCTTTGATAGCAAAAATTGATGAACTCAAAGCTCAACTTCAGGATAAGAGTTTCACCATTGTTTCCTTAAAGAATGAGCTTAGAAAAACCGTAGGGAAAAGTGTGCACTAATTTTATGAAACCATCAACCTTCGGGAAGCCAGTTTCTCATCCCACTAGATATGTGTCCGTTGTTAGGCGACCCATCGCATTTATATCCGAAAGAACAAAATTGTCAAAACCAATACTTCACCTTATTTGACTAAGAATTCACATGATATGAATGACTTGTTCAAGAACTATGATTTAGAAGAAGCTAGGAAAAAGGCACAGATTCGAAAAGATGGAATTTTAGGTGCTAGACCTAGGGTGATGAATTCTATGAGATTTCAAGGCACTGCTAGTAGTTTTAAACCATTACCTAGGAACACTCAACTAAAGACTAGGGATTGGCTTGGATCTAAGAGTAGTTGCATTTCGAATAAAGCTATTCCTATAGCAGATCACTCTAAGAACTCTAGATCATTTTCTGAATCCAAACAAGTTATTTGCATGAATTGTCTGAAATGCATCTTTAGGGCAAATCATGATAATTTTTTTACAAAATCCCTGAAGAAAGTAAATGCTCATGCAAAGATTCAACCTGTTAAGTCTAGGATTTACACTAAGTCATCCATAGTGCATATGAAGCAAGACAAACCAAAAACCTTGCCTAGATGGATACCAACTGCTAAATCTTTGGAGTCTAGGAATAACGATAAGTCTTCCACTATGCATAAGAATGTCAACAATCCTAGACCTTGCCATAAGTGGATACCGTCTGGTAGAATGTTTAAGGATGTTGGACTTAGGTGGATACCTACCGGTAAGCTGTTTACCGATGACATAATCAAGGTTGACCGTGAAACCCCAAAGGGTTTGGATACTAATGTCACTAACCAAAATATATGCAATCAAGTTTGTAATATTAGTGCATGTAGTCCTTACTCGCCAGCGTATACTTCGATCCTTCACTACATGGACTTGCTTAAAGTATGGATTACAAATGGATTGATATCTCATAACTCACGGGTTCAAGTAACTCAATCTTGATATTCATTCGGCTATGACGTCTGTTCACATCAGTTCAGGCCTCGTTCTTCAACACTATGACGTCTGTAGATAATACTTAAGGCCCCATTCCTCAAAGAAAATGCCTCAGTGCGCTTTATCTTCAGAAGAAGAGAAATCTTCACTTTTATGACCATTCTCATCGACATTCTTCATCAACAAGCTTCATGTTTTTCCATGCTCATTCAATCCTCGTGGATCTCCGCTCATTGGTATATATTCTTATTCACTTGCTCAATCAAAAATGGCAAACTTCATTTGCAATTTTTAGGGGAGAAGAGTGAATATACTACATGTTGATGGATGCTTGAGTTATGGTCATACGACTCTCCAACGCCTAATGTCTTTACTCAAAGGATAACCGGGATTTACTATTTGGGATTCGTTGTTTTCAAGATATGTTTGATGTGTACTTCCAACCTCCAACGAATGTTGATCATCCAGCTCAAGCTCATGCTCCGGTTCCTACTAACTCAACTGGTTCACCATCTAAGAAGTACTTCTCGAATTCTCAAGAAACCTTATCTCCGCCATTTCACAAGGCGTTGATAATGACTATCATGATATTGTAGTTGCACTATTGAATAATGATCCACTCTTTGGTATTCCTTTGCCAAATCTTCAAGGATTATTGCTCATGAATAATGATCCGCTCTTTGGTATTCTTTTGCCAAATCTTCATGGATTATTGTTCCTCTCATTGTGCATGCTATAAATCAACCACATGAACATTAAGGAAAATGACTACCTCATCCGCTCGAAGACATTATTGGTGAATCTTCCATATCGTCTCTACATGTATACCTTTAGGAAGAATGCATTGATGTTGAGGAATCATTTGTTCCGGTTCATTCAGGTGGGTCAATGTACATCCAATTGTATGTTTATTCACGTGTTAGACATTTGACACAAGTTGATTACTTCAGAGTTAATCATTTATCACTTATTTAAGATTGAAGTTGACTTTCACAATGGCGTGTTCTTATTTGATAACTTGCTCGGGCTTAAGAATTTGAGTTGAAGACTTGGTTTATGTAGTTACCAGCAGTCGGGGTGGATGGTTAAAGACCGACGATGTATATAATCTCAAGAGGTGTTAATGTCTCATACTTTGTTTGAGTAGTGAGTACTTAGAGACTTCCTTGAAGAATAGATTCTCGACACCGTTGTTCCATCATTAAGTGCAAGCTTAAGATACAAATGTAGGGAATTCGACTTCAGTTTCAAGTTTGGTATATCAAGTTTTCTTCATTAGTGATCACTTCAAATTGTCTACATATGGGTTGATAAAGATAGTCAGAGAGAGTTTCTATAGCAGTTGATTCTCACAAGATACATTTAAGCTCATTGTGTTTTTCTCAAAGGATTTCAAGGATATGAGTGTATTATGTCTTGCTGATTCTGAGGTATCAAAACCAGCAAGGGGGAAGGAGACATACATCTAATCGCACAACGAGTACACATGATGAACTTAATACTTCTTCTATATTGAAGTTATTCCGGAGACAAATGTCACAACCGTAGAGAAACTCAGTGTTTAATTCGTGGCATTTGGTGTTATCATTCCAACTATTCGGGGAAGGATGTATCATTCCAAGTATTCGGGGAAGGATGTATCATTCCAACTATTTGGGGGAAGGATGTATCATTCCAAATATTTGGGGGAAGGATGTATCATTCCAATTATTTGGGGGAAGGATGTATTATTCCAACTATTTGGGGTAAGAGGTCTCTTGACACTTTTGGTATGTGTTAACTCAGCTCTCAGTGGGAAGAAATATGAGAAGAATATTTGGACCGTGAGATGATATTGCTTATCGACATCTTAGATATGGCTTATGATAAAGTGCTTCCGTTATTGCTTCATGTACATTAATGTTATGATGATTCCGGCGAGATCGCAACCATCGGGGAGAGATATGTGTACATCGTGGACGCACAACATGTTCACATGATCGAGCTTATTCGCTATTCCGGAGTTGATATCCGCAGAGATGATCGCGATTCAACATGTTACTTGGATGTCATCGCTCTCTACTTGTTGGGTACATGTGTACATTATGGGCTGATTGGTTATATGAAAGATAACCGAATGCATTTGGTGAAATGAAGATGTTGACATTTTGTTCTCCGAATAGACAACTTCTCAAACTCGAAGAGTAATGTGTACATCGGGACGCATAACAGTTCACGTGATCGAGCTTAATCATGTATTCGGGTTTGATAACCGCAAAGATGATCGATGTTTAAACTTGTTACTCGGTGTTCTCATGTTGGGAAAATGGTCTTTATTCAATGAGACTGCTTTCTTCACATTCTACTTCGGGAAAATGGTCTTTATTCAAGATTGTCGGTATGGGGAAGCTACCAAAGTCTCACTTTCTCAAGGCTCAATTTCTCGACGTCCATTCAAGAGTCTCGAAAGCTTTGGTGGTGAAAGTTTAAGAAATGATGACTTCTATCTTCTACTAAGTGTCGAACGATATCCTTATGTCAGCATCAGATCATCATCTTCTTAAACTTATATCATCTTATTTGTATATATTTATCAAAAGCAAAATACAAAATATAAAACCAACAAAAAGAAAATAGAAAAATACAAAATTTTCAAAAAAAAAAAAATTAGAAAATTTGAAAATTTCCAAAAAATATTGTTTTCTCAAGATATGTCTTCTGGTATCGATAACATCTATGGTCTTAGAAATGTCATTCAATAATGGCACGGGACTTTAGATGAAGTTCGAGCAGGAGGTGTAAATATTTTTTTTCAAAACATGTCTCAAACATGGTTTGCTATTATTTCAGATAGCAACCCGTTCTTCAAGAAAGGAAAGTGCCGCGCTAAAACAATTTTCATAAATTCGTGCATTTATCCTAAAACAAAATTGAGGAAAGTATGTCGAAGGACTGCTGTTCCTAAACAAATGTTTTTCCTTCTATAAATTCTTCGTAAAAATATATGTTGTTTTCAAAATGGTGGTAAATGAGTTGCTTGTAAATCAATCGATTCGTAGTTTTCGTAAAATTGAAAACTCAATCAATGACTTCAACCGCTTTTAAAATTTTCAAAAAATAAGTCATTGATTGAGGAGAGAATGTTTTCAAATCTATATCATCTAACGAGCTTATCTAATTATCCTATATACTTAAATGTAAAACATGTTAACCTACGTTGAAGGACTAGGTGCCTAGGATATGATTGTTAGGATTAGATGATTAGAGTTTGATGAACACATAAATCCTATGCTTTACATGAACTGATTGATATGTTGAATTGACTCTTAATAGTCGATTGCTGTTTGGGTGATGTCGACCACCATATATCTGTTTGTGTTTACTAACGTATGCAGATATCATGGCATATAAGAATGTTCCCGATCCGGATCCCACATAATAAAGATGATTGGATGCCGAAAGGAAAGGGTAACTATATCTTGGGTTGACAAATGAAGAAACGAAGCTTAATTTGACCTCTATGGATAGTTGGCATGAAAAATGCAACGAAGAGGTCTCACCGATCGCAGATGGTTTTCTTCCAAGCCTCCAGCAACAACAACAAAAGCAGCTCAACCACCTAACGTATCTTTGTGCAGGACAAGTAGTGAATAATACCATTTTTCAACAATTTTTGAATAATATTGTTTTGAAAAATGGAAAAATATTGGTTTTGAAAATTAATCGAACTTAATTTGGAAATCACCGGACTTCATTTTATCAAATCTTAAGTCACTCAATCATCGACTTCGGTCATCGATTGAGGGGGAGTGATTTAAAATAAAATATTTTCAAACGATATTTCTTCATAAAAGTCCGACTTGTACGTAAATAAAGTGGTGATCTAAAGATTTAATGTTATGTCATGGTATGATTTTCTTTAAAACTCAAAGATCTTTCAAAATGAAATTTTTCTCGT
Source organism: Chrysanthemum lavandulifolium (assembly GCA_022545495.1). Taxonomy (NCBI): domain Eukaryota; kingdom Viridiplantae; phylum Streptophyta; class Magnoliopsida; order Asterales; family Asteraceae; genus Chrysanthemum; species Chrysanthemum lavandulifolium. The sequence continues at coordinate 69,453,417 of CM040240.1, read as the reverse complement.
TTTGTTTGATTGTGAAATTGTTTTATTTTACTTAAATATCTCTTAAAACAATCATACATGACACTAACAATCTTTAATGTCTTAAATTGGTCCTTATCTGTCATTTTTCAAAATTACATTTTGCCATGTCTTTCCCCAATCTTTTTCTAAATGATTTAAATCAATCGGGATCCAAAATCTCAATTGGTTTGAAATTTTTGATCGGGGGAGAGATCGTGATTTAAATCTCAAATCAGGTTTTAAAGGGTGATTGTTTCAAAAGCACTCCTTCCTTCATGTGCCAAACGATTTTGTTATACATAATGCACATGATTGTGGAGGAGCATTTAACCAAAAACCAGAAGAGTATTTAAACAGGGCCACATATTCTCCCATTTTTTCCAAACCTTATTAAATCACTTGGGATCCAAAATCTCAAAGGGTTTGGTATTTTTGATCGGGGGAGAATTTGTGATTTAATATGAAATTTGATAAAAGATGATCATTTGATTCAATTGTGCATGCTGCTCTCCCATATGTGCTAAACGCTTTCGAATCTCGAAGCACATATTGAGGGGGAGCATTTCAAAAGAAAATAAACTTTCAAGGTACAAAGCTTTTATGTTTTAACATAAGTACCTTGACTGATTTTCTAAAATGGTTTCTTATTGGCAATCGTGGAAGTACTTCAAAAACCTCTTTCCTCTATGTGATAAAATGATTTAAAATATCCTACGCACATATTGAGGGGGAGAATTTACCAAAGAAATTCAAATAACTTTTTCTAAGGAAATTGTGATCAAGAAATCATTTCAAAGAACTCTTGCCTCCATGTGCTAAAGAATTTCAAAATCATATGCACATGTTGAGGGGGAGCATTTCTAAATGATCAAAACAATTAAGGTACAAAATGCTTTGATATTATATCACAAGTACCTTGATTGATTTTCCAAATGATTTTTCAATAGGTTTCAAGAAGGAAAGAACTGTACCAAAAGACCGACCATTTTAATTTATGCATGGTGTTATAAGGATGGTTAGGTTATGTATTAGTTCCCACGATCCCGCCAGAACGGGATGGATCTACCTGTGGACAATCCACTAGATAGTGTAGAAGTCCTTAGGTATGATGAAAAAGGAGAAAATGAGAATACGGAAGAGTGCGGATCGAGATAGAGCTAGTAACCGAATAAACCCAACAAGGTTCTAGTTATGAAGTCTCGTAAGCACCGGGGGGTTGAAGAATGAAAAATAATTGAATGTGAAAAGGGTGAAAATAAATAGCCTCCATTAATTCAAACTTAGGGCAAAACCGGGTTCAATACATATGCTACCGGTGTTTACTAAGGTAACACTTGTATTGAAGACAAGACGTTATAGACCCAAAGGACGACCGCACCTAACTTCCCAAGCTACTCAAGTTCCTCTTAAAAGGACTTGTTTCATTCTCACGGGAACCTACATTATCTATCGACTTTCTCTTAGAGATTGTTGATATTGAAGAAGGAGACCCTCTCCCTAGTCTTCGGCATAGGAAATCAAATGTGCACTATTGAGTCTAGAGCCAAAAGATCATCCACAATATCTCATTAGGACACAAAATTAATGACGAATTGTTGTTTCACACAATGTGGAAAGTAAGTATATATTGAGAGTCCTACGCATTATCCTTATGGTATTTCCAGAACATCCGAGTGATATGTAAAAGTATTCACGATGAAGATGGAAATCCTTCTAGAGCCAACATCAAACAAGCTCTTGGTGGGTGACATGTGAGATCTTTTCAAAAGATTAAGCTTGTGACAACCGGATAGAAACAATGGGCGATTCATTCTTGAATCAACCTTGGTCCAGAAATGAATTGACGAATACTTTTGAAAACCATTCGATGTGCAAATCTTCTTTTCTAGCACATCGAATGAGTATTCATTTTCAAATACAAAAGTATCTCCGATTGAAAAATACTTTTGGAAAACCGCTCGATGTGCAAATCTCTTCTTTTCTAGCACATCGAATGTGTGTTCTTTTCAAATACAAAAAGTATTTTGGATTGAAAATTGATCTTTATTATAGAACCTTCGTCGATTGCAAAACTCTTTCTTCTAAGCAATACGCGATTGTTTTTCAAATCAATTTTTCATCAATCGCTGAATCTCAATTACCGGTTCACTCACTTCGTGTTGTCTTCTTTGAGACGTCCGGTTTGAGAACAATTAGAACAATTGCGAAACCCCGTCAAGGAGATTTTCGAATTATACCGATCATAGGCGATTTGTATCGATCAACGGGAATCGTGGGCGTGTACCTCAATTCAACGAAGTGATCAAAGACATTTTCGTGTGTTTTATTGCTAATCGTTGTTTGTAGGTACATTTGGACGGCTTGCACCGATCGAATCGAGAAGTCAATCCAAAGCCGCATGCTCACAACATCCACTCTTAATTGAAGAAATCATGACTAGTGCATATCTACTTAACCGGCTATGATATTTTATACTATGCTTCGCTACGCACCGCAAATATCATGAACCAAGAAAGCTTCCGCTACTCCGATGGAAAGATGTCATGTTCCCGAAAGTGTGAGCATGTCACCAAAAGTCACAACTTCACATGAAGGCAACACAACAAAGGGTGATCCAGAGATTTATCAGAGTGATGATCTCAAAGAAAGCTCAAGATCATCAAGATGTGGATCGCTTAAAGGCCTCCACCGAAAGTACACAATAATCGGACTTTGAAGAATCGCTTCTAAAGCACAAAGATGCGATGTGAAGAATTAAAGTCTACGAGCTCAAGAACAGAAGACAAAATAGAATGCTAGGATTCAAAATGTAAATCATGGGGTGACCTCCCTTAGGGGGAGATTGTTAGGAATTAGAAATTCCATAGTGAAGAGGCGTTCACCCCAATTATAGTCTAGCATATGTTAGCTCGTAGACATGTCGTTATTTACATTATTCAGTAGTTAATTAGTTAGTTATTAGCGTAGTTTAGTTTAGTGTAACACCGTGGAGGAAGGACGGGTCTTTACCTAGTGTATGCCTGATCCACAGTCCGAAGGAGGACGTGTAGTATGTAACTATAAATACCCTTTACCTCCCAAGGTAGATGGTTGGATCTTTCACTCAATCTAACCTTCTTACTTTTGTTTACTTTCTCTCTCTAGAAAGGCTCCCATTTTACTTTCTCTCTCTAAATTCTCTATATCATTCGATCCATACTAGTGTTTGTTATGTGTTTATAAAACCAATATCTAACAATCATACCAAATATCATCATCAAATCTCACTTTGAAAAGCCCATTAGTCCATCATTCAAAACCAAGTATATAATTTCAAGCCCGTCCAAATAAGTGATCAACATGATACGGTCCATGTAAATTCTTGCAATGATCATCTTTACATTCCAACACTAATCCAAACAATTATCGATATAGTCCAAGATGATCCAAGTTCATCCCACGAAGCAAAATACATCCGATTCAAGACATAATCACAAGATATCCTTGAAAATTACCACTGCTTGTAAGTATTATCAAACATATGTCTCAAAAATTTACCACTTGTTTACCAATTTCACAACCCAATCCAATTATAAACTTTATGTTAGGAATTGGAAATTCCATGTTAAAGTATCGATCACCCCAATTATAGTCTAGCATAAGTTAGCTCGTAGACTTGTAGTTTGTTACGTTATTTAGTAGTAAATTAGTTAGTTTGTAGCGTAGTTTAGTTTAGTGTAACACCGTGGAGGAAGGACGGTCTTTACCCAATGTATGCCCGATCCACATCCGGCAGTGAGGACATATAAGTTGTAGTATAAATACCCTTCCATCCATGGAAGGGCGGTGCTTTCTCAATCTAACCTTTGATTATTTACATAGCAAGTCTCTACCAAGAAACACCCTCTCACTCTTTCTCTCTAAAACATGGCATACTTGTATAATCATGGAAAACTAGAAGGGGGTTGAATAGTTTTGCCGATTTTAAGTTGATTTCAAAACTTTAGATTCGATATTATGTGAAATCGATGGATGTTGAGAACGATAGATCTAATGATAATGCAAGCAAATAAATAAAGATAAGGATAGAAATGACACAACCGATTTAGTAGTGGTTCGGCACAAGGCCACCTTCCTTGCCCTACTCCACTCCCGAGTCACCTACTCGAGAGTTCAAGCACTATGTCAACAAACTCCTTCACTTGGCGCGAAGCCTTCACAACGTTGTTTACACTTTTCCCAGACAAAGCTAGATACCGAGTCCGTAGCACGGTGGACCAAACCAACACAACTATAACACAACAAATATGTGAAATATCAAATACAAGATCTTTGCTACGTAAATATTGCGGAGTGACAAATCAATCAAGGACCCCTTGCTTGGATGACTTGTAGAATGCTCGTGATCTCGCCTTGCAGAAGGACCTATATGAGGATCACAAATAGAAAGAAAGAAGAACAACTCTCTAGATCAAGTGATCTATATGTTAGAAGAGAATAAGAGTGTATGAGATTTAGTAAGAAGAGGGTGTTAGAATGAAGAAATGGCTCTCTATTTATAGGCAAATTCCTTCATCGTTCCCACGGATCCTTCCATGGGATCCGCTCTAGTGTAATCCTAGGATCCGTGGAACGCTCCTCTTGCCCATGGGTTTTTTGGTTATGGGTCATGGGTTATGGGTTGGTCCATGGGTTATATCTAGATTCAATGTATCTAAGTATACATTGTATCAAGTCTCTTTAGGTATGGGTTAAGATCCAAGGGTTATGGTCCATGGGTTATGATATTTACCCATCCTAATAAACTATTACAACAAATGCTTAATTACTACATTTTGTATTTAAATGGCTATATGTAAATGCTTTACAAAACTAACATGTATCCTTTATAATTATATTTAAGATAACATTACATTTGTTATCAACAAAACACAAAGAGATCGCAAAATATTAATAAACATTTTTCGTTTATTTGTATTAACAATCTCCCTTTTGTTGATGACAAAACATAATGTTATGATGAGTAAACTTAAGAATATATGTAAGTTTTGAAAGCCCTAAGTTTTACTTTTCTCCCTTTTGTCGAAACAAAAGTTAACCCTCGAAGAAATAAACAAACTTAACTCCCCTCGACGGTAGCTCCCTTATTTGGGCGCCAAGTGAAGAAAAGTAAAAATCCTACAAAAAGAAAGGTTAGTAACATGCTTATATAATCTTGTGGTGGCGAGAATCAAGATTGGGAGCCAAGGTATGCAAACAAGGCCTTGTAATAAAACAACAAATTGTAGTGGTATGTATGCCACTTACAAGCATGTAAAAATAAGAACAAGACTTGTTCTTGAAAATGACTTTAAAAATAATACTTAAAAGTAGAAAGTAGTAGTAGTGATTCCTTCCATGCTTGCATAAGGTTATGGATGGGGTTTTGATGAGTAATGGTATTGATGCGATCAAGGATGAGATTGAGTATGAAACACATTTCTTCCCTAACTTCTATTGCAATTTCCTAGTGGATTGGCAATGTTCACAATGTAAATGATGTGGGTGATGAGTGCGGAAGTTTTCTAGGTTGTTTTGATTTGAGTTATGCGGAAGTTGTGGTGGAAAATAGGAAAATATGGATCAATATCCGAATGTTTGTAAATGGTGGTGGAAAAGAACCTAGATGTTCTTGTAATGTGATGGGAGCTAGTGGTGGTGATGTTTCAAGATCTTGAAAAATAGTATTTGGTGATGGGGGGTGTTGAAAAGACTATTTCTTTTCTTTAGGTTGGTTAGATCTTGTTGAGTCTTAAGGAGTTCCAAAAGAGTTATTTTAGGTGGTGATGAAGTTGGTGTACTTGTTGGAGATGAGGAGGTGCTATTATGGAAGCATCTTGTGGTGAGTTATTTGTTGAGGATGAATCATTTGAGGTTGGTTTTGCTAAAGAACAAGATCGATACTAATCCGCATGGATATCCTAGCATTTGATTGTGGTATTTTGATGGTGGAAGTACAAAGGTTTGGATATCATGATTGTTTGTACTATATGATTCTCCTAAAGGGTTTTTAGATGACATGATGAAGTGTGTTGTGAGAAGGAGATGGAGTATGCAAGCATTTTGGGAGTTATATATATAGAAAACAAAGCATTGTAATGAATGCTTGACCCAAAATGTGGATTAAAATCTAATGATTAGATATGAATTCAAGGCATGTGATCATGAGAACACAAGCATTAAAGAGCATACTCCCAAAATGAAGCAAATGTGGATTTTTCATCCAAAGTAAAAAAATAGAAGTTGAAAACACTGTTACACGGATCCCACGAATCCTTCCTCGAGGGATCCGTCCAAAGATAAAGGCCGGGATTCGTAGGTCCGTGTTTCAGCAAAGACAAAATTTTCCTTTTGGAAACATTTTTCCTAGTGTGTGCCTATATGCAAACTATTTGGAGTTTCGGTTATCTCGACTCCAAAAAATAAACTAGAGAAAATAAATCCTATTGAGATAACCCGAAACACACATTTGGTACATAAGTACGTAATATTGTGTTATCAATGCTCCTAATTCATTTTGCTTAAATGAGTGTACCCGAAACACATATTAGTTATATGTTCCCTTTAGCATTCAAAAGACATGAGATGCAATGAAAACGGGTGTTTACTTTGTATTAATAATGAAAGAAAAACGATTTGTCCTAGACGTGAGAAATTGCTTTTGTGAAATTGATACGGGAAGGTATCATTTTTTTTAGAAAACATTTTGAAAGAAGATTTTCTTTAAAAATGTGTATGTAGTTATGTGTAAAAAAATTATAAATGGAAGACTTATCTTGGGTTTTGAAAATTCCGTATTGTTTGTGAGTTGTGCGTAAAATAGAAATCCTAGACTCGTAAAGAAGAAGGCTAGTGTTTACATACCTTGTAGAGTCAATTAAGTTATGACGTTTGTTCCATTAGGCCAAGACCAAGACGGCGTAGGTTGAATTGTTCCCGCTTCAACGGTTTGGTGAAGACGCTCGGCTATGTTGTCTTCGGATGCAACCTTCTCAATAGAGATGTTCCCTTTGAACATTGTCTCTTAGGAAGTGATGACTAATCTCTATATGCTTTGTGCGAGAATGTAATACCGGATTCTTGCTTAAGTCGATTGCACCTTTGTTGTCACATAGGATGGCTATGTCGCTAGATGGATGTCGTAGTCTACTAACGCTTGTTTCATCCATAGTGCTTGTTGGCATGCTTTGCCGGAGACGCACTCGGCTTCGTTGTTGATATTCCAAGCGCCGCTTTGTTTCTTAGAAAACCATGATGTTAAACAACATCCCATAAAAGTACATACCCCACTTGTACTTTTTCTATCAACGTAATCACCGCATGGTCGAATCAGATATACAATTGTTTCTACTCCCGTGCCCTTAGGATACCATAATCCTAATTGTGTTGTACCCTTTAATATATCTAAATATTCTTTTACGGCTTCTAGGTGTGATATTTTAGGTCTTCTTGAAACCTAGCACATAAGCAAACACTAAACATGATATCCGCCTACTTGCCGTGAGGTAGAGAAGGCTACCAATCATGCCACGATATTTAGTATTATCAACGGATTCTCCGTCCTCGCCTTTTTGTGAGTTTGATGTCGGATGACATTGAGTCCTAATTGGTTTTGACTCTTATAGACCGAATTTCTTTAACATCTCCTTGATGTATTTAGATTGATTAAAGAAGATACCATCTTCACTTGTTTTATTTGTAGACCAAGAAAGAAACTAAGTTCTCCCATCATACTCATCTCGAACTCGTCATGCATGATTTAGAGAAATCACACATGTCTTGACAAGTGGATCCGAATATAATATCATCTACATATATTTGTACTATGATTATATGTGACTCTCTTTTCTTAGTAAAGTGTGTTGTCAACTAACCCCATGGTGTAGTTGTGTTTAACTAGAAATGACTTGAGTCTATCATACCAAGCTTTTGGAGCTTATTTAAGACCGTAAAGGGCTTTCTTTAATTTATACACATGTTTGGGTTTTTCAAAATCAATGAAGCCCGGAGGTTGAGCTACATATACTTCTTCATTTATGACACCATTTAAAAAGCGCTTTGACATCCATTTGATAAAGCTTTAGATCATTAGCACAAGCATACGCAAGAAGTATTCTTATAGACTCTAATCTAGCCATGGGGCATAGGTCTCATCAAAGTCTATTCCTCTTGTTGGTTATACCCTTGAGCAACGAGTCTAGCCTTGTTCCTAGACACTACTCCGCTTGCATCTAATTTGTTTTATAAACCCATTTGGTTCCTATTATGGTTTGATTACTAGGTGGAGGGACAAGTGTCCAAACATCATTAGAAACAAATTGATTTAGTTCTTCTTGCATATCCATTACCCAACTTTCATCTTTATGGCTTCTTGTGTATTCTTAGGTTCTAAGGTTGAAACGAAACAAAACAAGCTACTTTGGTTTTGAACTTGAGACCTTAATGTTCTGCTCGCTTAGTTTTCCTATGACTTTATCTATGGGTAATCTTTGGACTCTTTAATGTTTACTATTACATCACTTAGAGGTTCTTCTTCTTCACTTATCTTTTCTTTATTACTATGGCTTCACTTTCTATAATCTCGCCATCGACAAGAGGTGGAGAGGGTTTGGTGGACTTTTTATATTTAATGACTCTTCTACCTTCATTGTTTCTTTGTTTAATATGACGAAGCTTTGTTGCTTGGCTTAATAACCTAAAAAGATACCTTCGTTGATTTAGGATCAAATTTTGTAAGGTAATCTTTAGTGTTAAGAATGAAGCATTTGCTTCCAAAGACTCTAAAGTGATTTAACGTAGGCTTTTTGCCTCGAGTAACTCATATGGAGTTTTACCTAAGATTGGTCTAATTAAGACTCGATTGAGTATGTATGTTGAAGTATCAACGGCATTACACCAAAATTTTGAGGTATGGATTGTTCATTGCATGGTTCTACTCATTTCTCAAGGGTTCTATTCTTTCTTCTACTACCCATTCGATTGTGGAGTGCGTGGGCCGAGAAGTTGTGAGTAATACCATTAGCGCCACAAAAGCTCCAAATTGCACTTCATTATCGAATTCCTACCATGATCCGTCCTAATAGACACTATAGGACTTCCTAGTTGTCTTTGGATCTTTTGCTTAATATTTCAAAGTAATTAAAGGTTTCGCTTTTGTTCTTTAAAAATTTTGTCCAAGTATACCTAGAGTAGTCATCCACTATTACCAAAGTATAGTAGTTGCCTCCATAACTTTGGATAGCGGATGGACCAAATAAATCCATATGTAGTAATTCTAGACACCTAGTTGTGGACACCATGTTTTTAGCTTTATGACTCGAATGAGCTTGTTTTCCTATATTACAAGCATCACAAAATGATGTTCATATTTTAACTTAGGTAGATCTCTTACTAGATCTTTGGATGATAGCGATTGAAGAAGTCGATGTTGGCGTGACCCAATCTTCGATGCCATAAGGTCAAGTATCATCCATAGAGGTAAGACATAGTTTGTCTTAGGTTCATTACCGATTTTAATGACATAGACTCCATGTTTCCTAATTCCTCTTCCTATGGTTATGCCATTTTAAGTATCTTACTACCGGTTTGTAAAAGTACATTGCACTTGTTAGGTCACTAGTTTTACAAACACAAGTAATATAGAAAGAGATAAGGCGATTGAACAAGTAAGCAAGCACACATACACGATAAGAGTAGCACGGTTAGGCGAGGAATGTGTGAAAAGAAAACTTGAACAACTAACCTCAAATGAGGGTTTACAAGAGATTTATAGGAGGAAGCTAGGCAACACCCTAGTTCCCATCCTTTCTTATATGGGCTTGGGCCTAAGCTTACGGGCCTTCTACATAAGCTAGACCTTAAACAAACATAAAGGCCATAATAAGCTACCTATTACATATGAAATATAAATACTTGAAATACAATTTAGAGTGATTCCAACAATCTCCCTCAAGTATATATGAATGTAAGCGGTGAAGGCGTTGATGTAATAGTAGCTTTGACGCTCATCGACATTCTTCTTCTCGTGAGAAGAATTGCCTTGAATCGAACAATCTCCTAGTGTAGAGAGATAGTTTTCTTTGAGCGGTTTTGCTTTGACGTCATCTTAAACTTTGTTCTTTGATCATTGTTCTTTGTGGTGAAAGTGATAGTATGTTGTTGTCTCGCATCAAGTCCGCTTCAGTTCCGCTTCGCTACTCCAGTGTCTCCACGCCATTCTTCAACATGCTCACACGCCTTTGATGTTGGAAATCAATATCGATGAAGTTCTTTAAGTCTTTGACTTTGTAGATTCTTTGATTTGATGAAGAATCATTCTCGATCGCTGTGTTGCATTCAATAGAACTTCCATTAGTGATGATGTTGGCGTGAGCATGAGAAGAATCAAGACGATCATTCCGCCCCGAGCTTCCATAAGAAGAAAACATTTCAAACGGTTAGTAATAAGCGGTTTAAGACTTGCAAGTTTGAACTTCGAGTGTTAACAAGATAGTGTGAAAACACAAATCTAATTTTACAAAGGCCGCCTCGAACCGGAGTCCCACAAGTGAGATAACACGATGTACCAAAGTACATCTACAGCTCGATGAGTCGCCGAGGTACACCAAGCATCACCTCACGATCAGAGACCGTTTGAGACACACTCCGTAATCCATGTGGAGTTACCGAAGTGACCGCCGCTGTGGTCGCTTGATGTTGACCTCGCAGAGTTTCCATTCAATCACCGAGGATCATGATGTGAACTTCTCATAAATGTTCTCGATGATTGCTAAGATCCGTGAAGGACTCGATATGAACCATCGATAATCTTATTTGGTGATCGCCAAGTGATAAAATGTCAAGTGTTCCTAAGAGATCTTTTGATGAATCTCGTGGCTCTAGACTCAATAGTGCTTTTGGTTTTCCCGAGCGGAGACTAGGGAGAGGGTCTCCTCTTCAATACCAACATCTCTCAAGAGAAAGCCAATAGTTTACATAGGGTTCCCCGCGAGAATGAAACAAGCTCGCTGAGAGAAACTTGAGTGGCTAAGAAGGTTTAGTGCATGCGCCATCGGGTCCATGACGACTTTTAATCTTCAATACCAAAGGTCACTAAGTGACAATCAAGAGTATATAAATTGAACCCTTGTCCGCCTAAGTTGAATAACTGGAGGGTCGCTTTTCACCCTTTACTTTACATTTCTTTTGATTCTTCAACTCCTTCTTTCTCCGATTCTCATTTTCTCCTTTACAATCATTCCTAAGGACTTCTAACACTAACTAATGGTAGTGTCCTTGGGTAGATCCTCCGGCTCAAGCGGATTATAGGACAGTTATTCCTAACCTTAGTCACCTTATAACTCCATGACTAACCTATGTTGCCATTAAAACCACAATTTGTGAAAATATCTCAAATGGTTTGTAAATGAAAACATGTTTAAACCATCGTGAGAGATAAGGTTTTGCATAAATACTCCTCCACATGTGCTTAAGAGTATTAATGGTTTAAATGCACAAGAGGAAAGAGCGCACTTTTGAATTGATCCATCAAGATAGACAATCCCATGAGACACGGTTACGCTTGTATAGTTAAAGAGTTACATTGTCGCCTTTTAGTGACAACTAACTCTAATAACTACCTTGAAGGTGTAGACAAACCTCAAAAGGTTGTCATACCCGCGTAGTTCATGTCTACCAAGAGTATCTCGAATGGTACTTTCTACTTGGACAAGTCCTTTGCGAGACACGCTTACATTACTAGCGAACTAGCTTGAAATTATTACCCGACCAGGACAAGTCTTTTCGAGTTACAAACAGCTTAGTACCACAATTGCTGGTTAAGTCCGAGGTACACGATTCATTTGCATTTTGCACAACATATTTCTTATCACACAATTTTCTCCCTAAAAATGGCATATGAAAATGTTATTTTGAAACGCTTGAGAATAAATATGACCATTTCGAGTGTTGCAGAAGAGTGACCATCGTGAACAATTTGTGAACAAAGTTTTCATCAAATACTCCCTCAACTAGTGATATAAACGGTTGAGGTTTTAAAATCATATGGGAAGTATTTGTCGCTTTGAGCAAAACCTTGAAAATGAAAGGTTTGATAGGTTTTACTCAAAAGTAAGAAGCTTTCGCTCCTTTTATAAGGATTGTGGCACCGAGGCGCACTACGTGGTCCTTTCTTGACAATTACGGGTTGTACAATCGTTATGTGTGCACAAGCCATAGACATATATAATTACACATCCAAATTTGTAATGAAAGAACCAATTCAAGGGTACCAGAAGTGCAAGGATGTTCCTGTGAGTGTGCAAAGGGCGCTGAAAGCCGTTATGTTAATCTGGGTCGACCACCAACATAGCTCTCTAATCGCCCCGAATCGATCCCGCCTAAACAACCTTTCATCAATCATTGTGATGATCCTTCTCACATTCCTCCGATCCCGAGAATTCCATCGCTAGGTTCCCAATGTTTTCACGATATCCTTCAATTGATAAGCTAATCCGTCCCTAACCATCTTCGAGTATGATCTCTAAATTTGTGAAGCTCATTACATGCCATCAAGCAATTGTGATGAAGTTCATCGCGATAAACGACACCAAACGGTTTGTCATGAGCGTTAATTGTGATAGCCGGTTGATATCGGGAAGATCAAGCGTGGTGGAGTGAAGTTGACACGCTTTACGATATGATTCAACGGCAAGTCAAGATCTTCAACACGCTCTTTGATGACTATGCGTCGATGAAGATGAGCAATGACTTGATGAATTCACGTTGTACTTCAGCTTGAAATTGTCTCATGCGACCTTGAACTTTGGCAAGATACATGTCTTCAATATCGTTGATGTTCAAATTCTCAAAGTCGACTTCAGAGAATGCATAGTCCCTTTCGTCTTGTCTTTGACCACAATCTTCTTGAGAAAAGTGTAGTCCCATTTAGACGATAGACCAACATGTTGGATGGCCACGATACTTTTAGTATCGAACACCGTGCATGTTGAGACTTACGGACCAAGCAACAGTAGTAGATTCTTCGCGTTCCCGCCAATGGTGAATCCCATACATTGCATCTTGGTCATACGCTACCACTTTGTCGGAGAACATGTGGGTAGCACGCCTCGATGGCTATACAATCGAGTATATGGCGTTAGGAATGGAAGTGTCGAGATGTAGCGATTTCCTTGAATCATCGCCACCGTGTTTAAGAAAATCTAAGTCTTTGTTGAAGAAATGTCTAAAAGGAACTTAGGTCGATCGGGTTGGCCAATGGTAGGTAGAGGTCGAGACCGCGGTGTAATATGGAGGATTGTCCCGCTTGGTGAAGTCGATGTTTGCTTCGGGTTGAGCTAATCCATGTTATTAGACATGGCTCGAGTTTTCAAGGTGATATTCAACTTCGATTGCACTTTCCGAAATGTCTTTCAAAAGTAGGAATGCTTCATTCTTGATGCGCTTCAATTCAGATTTCATCATCTTCTTCACCCGGAACCTTTCTTGCAAAATCTTTGCATGCTCCAAGGTATTACCGCTCACCAATTCTTGACCATCTTCGTGGTAGGGAGTGTTGTTAACAAGTGTAGCAAACCATTCAAATTCTTCGCTTTATCGCCATCTAGCCATGATACGATCGCCGATGAAGCGTCTTCTTCTTCTTTTGAAGGCTTAGATGATGATTCGTTTATGTCCTTGTTTGGGAGAGGTGGGTTGTTGTTGGGGCTCATGACCTCTTCATCGCCACCACCCGTGATATTCAAAGTGATCACCGGTTTTTGAGTCCGGGTGGTAACTCGAATCGCCCCGAGGTTTATCATTGAAGAGCGAGGAGGAGATCTTCGTTGAGAAGGAGTCCGTTGAGGTGGGGTTGCATAGAAGAAGATTCACCGATTGCTTCCGACGCTTAGATTCGAGTCCTTGTCCTTATCATCGCCATCTCGCCGTTTGGGTTGATCGGTGACTCCTTGCATGATGATCCGAGTTGAAAAGCAAGTAGACCTTCAAAAATTTAGCTTCATCCGAGTAAACGCCCGCATCGCTTTGACATTTGCATCACTAGTTTAGCGATTAACCCAGTTCGAGAGATCGCTTTTGGCCATTGTATGTTTAACCAATGCGACGATGTTAGGGTGAGTTGTCGAAAATACTTCTAGTCACACCTGTGACAAAGGTCGAGAAGAAACTTATGGTATGATCTCTTGCGACTTCTCCGGTTCCTTTTGGACTTTAGGAACGATATCCCGAAGGTACTTTTGAGTGTAACTTTCAATCATTTCATTCAGCCTCTTTACGATGATCTTTCATGAATTCTGAATAACTTTCCTTTCTTTACGCATCTTGTCATTCTCATCATGCAAGTCTCGATTTGGTCAAGATACCAATTCAGTTTTCGTGGAGCATGTCCTTCTTTCTAACTTGTTTGATAGCTTTCACAATTCTTTCATGTGTTTGAGAAATCCAAGATCGAGGTGGTTTCTTCTTGATTTGGATGATGATTTGGTTGACTTCTTAGATGGTGGTTGTGATGAATGAGACGAAGAACCGATGATGATGAGATGTGAGGAGATTCCTGTGTCCTTTGGTGGTTCAAGTTTCCTTACATGAGCGTGTAGGACTATCCGTAGCACATCGTCGTAAGAAATCTTTATCTTTGTCGGCCTCGGCCCTCAAAATCATATACAATAGTATCCTCTGCAGTTTTTGTTGTTGCACAAGAGTGGTGGCACCACCTTCCTTATCGGGTTGTTTAACCGCATCAGAGTTGGTGAAGATTGAGTCCGCACCACTTGACCCACCGGGCCACCCATTTGGTCTTTAGCAAATTCTTTAGCCTTTGAAGATGTCTCGACGATTTTATACTTCTTCCCGTATGATTTATCCAGCTTGCTCTTCTTCTTCTTGAGCTCTCATCATAGGGTACAATTGTCGAGTCTTCCTTTTCCTTGGACAACCGGAGGACTTGGAGGTTTTGCTATTGAGGCGTGTGCTTCGTTGCGATTCATGAGTAATGAACCTCTTCATCCAGACAAGATCTTCGAGCTCTCGCCCACAAGCTTTCTTTGCGGTTCAAGTGTGGAATAGGTTCGGCTTCCTTACGGAACAATCCTTTTAGAAGGAGGATTCCTTTAGGAAACTTCCTTTGACTCACAAGATGCTTGTTGCGCTTCCTCGCACTTCCTCTTCTCGTTCTCTTTACTGTGTGTTCCAAGATTTTTCGTCGAGATGACCAACTTTGCCTTGTCTAACCGCTTCGATACCTTTTATGCGTTCGAGCTTTCGACATCTTCGCCAGAAGGAAATCGCAACACAAAGACCTTGTTTCTTTGTAGACGATTCCTTGATTCGAAAGATAGAATAGGCTCCGCCAACATATCGTGATTGTCGGGGTCATTGAGACTCTTGGGAATATCGATGAAGTCCAAGTGCTCGGATCAGCAGTTTAGTATATCCGATGTAGGGAATCTTTGAGCCAAGGTTGTTGAGAAATGACATCATGTCATCCCAAATCGTAGCTTCGATAGCGATGCGTTTCATGTTGACCAATGCCCAAAATATTTGCGCTCCATGAGCTTAGGATGCTCATAGCCACCGCCACGACTGTAAATGACTTGGTGATGATCATGTAAAGAGTTCTCCATGGTTGAGGAATACTCTTAAGCTCTACGTGAGAATGCTTGGTGATTACTCCCGTAGCCTCGCCATAACCGATATCGATTAAGAATTGGAGAGTGAGCTCTTCAAAGAAAGTGGCATATAGTTTGGTTGGTTCGACTTGTGAATTAGGAGAATAGCCCTTAAGTCCGCAGTGTAATGGTGACTTGTTTGTGATTCGAGTCACCGTCACAACATCGTCTTTGACCCTTTCCATAGTGTTCCGAACTGCTGGATGTAGATCTCGTGAATGGGGCAGAGTGAGTGAGCATATTCGATACGGATGAGTCCTCGAATATCAATAGCAATTAAACACGAAGACTCGAGCAAGTGAGGGTGTCAAAGTCAACACGTAGATTATTCTTTCCTATCTTCATTGGATAGCCATAAGGATAGATATCAAGAATGGAGAGAACTTCGATGCATCCACATTCATTTGTTCGGTCATGTCGTGATCTCGAAATAACATTAGCCAAAAGAACCAACATATCGAAAGACATAATGTTAGTCAATGTAAGGTCTTATTGTCTAGTTATTGAATGTACAAAGTCAATGATTGTTACGAGTCCTAAGTCACTTGTATGTCCAATAGTCCAATGACGCCGTGAAATGTTTTGTGAGTTAGTTAACTTTAAGTTTTAAAGTTTATGTTATCACATATGGTTCACAACATCTCAAACGCTTTAGATTTGTTAGTGACATTATTGGATTCGTGACGATATGATAAGTTTATTTACAAGTTTGTACACGTAACAATTCATAACGAAGGTATGATCCGTGCTTATGCATAGGATTGGTAAAGTTATGCGTGATGTAAATGATATATGCGTAGGATTCTTTAGGTTTTAGTAATAAATGTGAAGTGAAAGTGTTAGGTGGGGTATTTTATTGAAAATACTTTCGTGTTTTGATGCTATAGTCCCTCCACATTTTCCATTTCCATACAAAGCCATTTAACTTCCATTTTGGTTACCAAACGAAGCTTTTAAGAAAGAAACTTTGACGACACTCCCTCGACTTAAGAAAATAATGAACGGTTATAAATTTTAGTCCGAGGAGTGTCATTGAACCGTAAAATTCACCACCATTTTAAAAGAAACAATCGAGGTATGATAACATGCAAGTACATGATGTTTTGAAACGAGAAGTTTTGATTTCTCCCCTCAACACTTGATCGAAAAATACCAAATTTTGAAAGATTAAGGTGTTGACGGAAGAAATGTACTTGCAATGTTGAAAGAAAATAGATTAGAAGAATATTTTTGATTTTATCGTGTTTTATATTTTTGTATTTTGTTTTGAAAAATTTATTTACAAAAGAGAGTTTTGGTGTTTGATGTGTTTTTAAGACTGCTTTAGAGGTCATCCAATTCCTCTTGAGTCAAACACCTCATACCAATCCGGTGGACCAACTCATTAAACCTAGCGGGAGGCAAGGCTTTGGTGAGCAGATCCGCCAATTGGTATTCAATACCCACAAAGTATAATTCAACGGTACTGCTCCACGTGGTCCTTGATGAAATGATAGCGAGATCGATGTGCTTTGATTTCGAGTCTTTGAATCGAGTTGCACGAGATTGCAATGGCACCGATTGTCGCAAAGACATCGGGATTCATCAAATACGTAACCATAGTCTTTGAGTTGTGTTTTCATCCGATGACTTGAGCACAACACGCGACATGGCTACATATTCTCGCTTCGGTTGATGACAACATGTACAATCCTCGCTTTGATTGCCAAGACACGATGTATCACCGAGAAATTGTAGAGCTCATGAGGTACTTTTCCTCGAGTCTAAGCATCCTGCGTGGTCGACATCCGAAAAGCGATTAGTTCAAAACCGTAATCCTTCTGATACGATCCCAAGTTAATGGTTCCCTTGATGTATCGGAGGATTCTTTTAGCCTTAGAGAGGTGGGTTTCGGTTGGTCGCGATCGATAACGGGAGCATAGATAAACCAAAAGACAATATCGGTCCGCTAGCTATTAGATACATGAGGGACCCAATAATACCGGTATTTGGTAGGTCAACTAATTTCCCATGTAAATCGCCTAGCTTCTTGGTATGAGCCATGGGTGTGGCATAAGTGTCACAGTTGTCATTCAAAATTTGTTTAACAGCTCAAGGGCATATTTGGGTGACTCAAGAAAATACCATGGGGTGATTGATGAACTTGCAATCCTAGAAAGAATGTAAGTTCACCCATCATGGACATTTCAAAATTTTTCTTCATTAGTTTTGCAAAAGCGATTGAAAACTTTTATGTGTAGACCCAAAATGATGTCATCTACGAAATTTGAACAATTAAGATATGTGCCCGTGATATTGTATAAAAGAGTTGGGTCAACCGAACCTTTGGTGAAATTATTAGCAATGAGGAAAGATGATAGCTTATCGTACCATGCCCGAGGGGCTTGTTTGAGACCATAAAGAGCTTTGTTCGGTTTGTAGACATGGTTCGGGAACTCGGGATCAACGAATCCATCTGGTTGGGTGACATAGACCGCTTTTTTAAGTTGTCCATTGAGAAACGCCGTTTGACATCCATTTGATAGACCGTCATATTCATATGAGCCGCGAACGCGAGAAATATCCGAATGCCCTCAAGACGAGCAACCGGAGCAAAAGATTCTTCAAAGTCTATTCCTCTTCCCGACGATAACCCTTAGCAACTAGACGTGACTTGTTTCGGATGACGTTCCTTCAAAGATCAATTTGTTTTTCCAATCCATTTTAGACCAATGACGAGACCCCTCGCTGGTCTTTCAAACAGCTCCCATACTTCAAGACGTTTGAATTGGTTGAGTTCTTCCCGCATGGATTCAATCCAGGTTGTCTTTTGTCATTGCGTCTTTAATGTTTTAGGCTCGTTGGCAGACGGTGAGTGCATAAATGCAATGTTTACCGTCTGTGTGAAGACGTTGTCTCGTAACGACCGGTTGATTCGGGTTGCCAATAATGTTAGCCAGAGGATGGTCTTTGTCCATCGGTGTGTAGAGGTTGATGTTGGTATACATTGTGCGATTCGAGGATTCAAATGGTTTGTTGAAGATTCCGCAACATCCGTGCAGGCAGCTTCATTAGCAAACGGGTTGAAGAACGATTTGGATCAAAATCTGCGGTGGGGTACTTCATTCGAATATAATCACCGGTTCATCATTGTTGGGCGGTGTGTTCAAGCTGTTGTGTTGGAGTCAACCGGTGTAGGTGCATTTTCAACGGTAGTTGTTGTAGCAGTGTATCGTATAGGAATATTATCGGGTTGTGCAATGAAACAACGGATACACACGGAGCACGCTCATCAATATCGTTCTGAATGAGGAGCAAATAACCTTTCCATTTGTTGACGAGTTAATTGGGGCTTTGTTCACCGATGATGGGGTTGAGGAAGTTTAAGCGGTTGTGACCGGTTCTAAGTCATTGTACTCGAAGCCATTTCCGTGAGTTCATCAAAATGAGCATGAATCGTTTCCATTACCTCCTTAGTTCGACGATTCCAGATTCGGAAACCTTTAGAATTGTCACAAGATCCAATAAAGACTCTAATATCGACTTTGGCTTTGAGCTTTCCAAAATCATCACGATCATTATTCGGATAGCAAAGGGATCCAAATACATGAAAGTGTTTGAGGTTCGGTTTATAGTTGTGGACAAGCTCGAAAGGTGTTTTGTGATCATAGAGCGGTTTGAGTATAGCATGCGAGATATGACTTACGCCCATAAGTAATCTGAAGTTTAGCATTGATTAACATTGTTCTTGCAGCTTCCACTAACGTTCGGTTTCGCCTTTCAACAACTCCGCTTTGTTCGGTGTACGTGCAATAGATGTTTGATCTTGAATTCCTTTCTCATAGAATTCACGAAGAGTTTTGTTAACAAATTCGGTTCCTTTGTGCGCTCGATTATCCCGACGGTGTTATGGAGTGAACACGTATTTTTGTGAGAAAGGTGATGATCATTTGTGGAGCTTGGTCTTTGCTTCAAGAAAGTAGACCCAAGTCCATCGTGAGTAGTCATCAACAATTACTAAGATGTAGCGTTTGCCATTGATCGTTTGCACGCGCATTGGGCCACACAAATCCATGTGAAGAAGGTGAAGCACATGTTGAGAGTCATGTTCCACCTTTGAAGGAAAATGAGCGCGAGTGCTTTTCCCTTGTTCACAGTGAGCAAAGGTGATCTTTTGAATACGGAATCGTGGGAGTCCTTCAACTAGTTTGTGTCGAGCAAGGTTGGTGATGGTTTGAAAGTTTAGATGTGAGACGACGATTGCCATAGCGAGATTTTGTAGATGTTGCCTTTGAAAGTAAGCGATGGGAGAGGAAGCAACCATGTCTTGCATAGAGATAGTGTAGAGACTAGAATTACGTGAGCCGGACATAAGGTCATTTCCATGTAGATCACTTAATGAAACAAGTTTTCTCCCGAAAGCAACCTCCAAATCTCCATCACAAAATTGACCCATCGAAAGCAGTTGTGACCGAGGCCTTCCACATAGTAAACCTCACCGATTTCGATGTTCCCATTGACATAATCTCAGAGCCCATAATAGTCGTGAAGTGATCGTTCCCGAACCCGACATTGCCAATGAACTTTGCAATAAAGTTTGATAACAGCTTTAAGGTTGCTTGTCATGTGTCGGGAACATCCGCTATCAACAATCCAGAATGATCAGATCACCGCATTACACACGCGACACGATGGAATAGAAATAGATGTGGAACCCAAATGTTAGAGGGTTCCAAGGTATATTAGATATACACATTAATAATTTTAGGCATCCATTTAAATCCTAGTGTGTTATATATCCATTTCGCCATCTATAACTACTCTTTGCTTTAGTCTTAGTGAATGCACTAGGTGGTACTACATTCTTAGGAGGTGAAACTGAGCTACATGACACAAAAAGTTTGCCTTAGAATCTAAAGAAGGCGGTCTACCAAGCACAAACTTAGAATGATTAGTGGGCCTAGAGATATTCCGATTCTTAGGATTCCGTAATCGAGATTATACCTTTAGCAACACATTTGTCATGACAATCGAAATTCATACTTTTACGACAAATATCACAAGGTGCATCGATCAATATCAAAAGTGCTTAACGGTTTAGCATTCGTTACATCACTATTTCTATTACATTTGCCGACGCAACATCTATAGTGGAAGCAACATGAGTCTTATTCGAGTCCTAGGTGTTCTTCTACTTTAGCATTCCTTATTGATCTTTTCTTAGGTCGCAACTTCCTATTCTTCGATTGAGTGCTCCTAGGTGTGAAGTGCGGACGTTTGGAAAAGATGCAACTATTCTGTTTCATGAGGGAAACACATTAGCAACTTGTGATTTGGCGGTGAGGATTCTAGGTTCACGATTACTAAGTGTGACCGGTGCTAATCTCTTAATCACGGTAGGCGGAAGTTGTTCATACTTTCCTAACATTTCCTTAACTTAGAGATAGTGTGAATCAAATCTTGATTTTCGAACTAATATTACCAAAGAAAATTCATGACTTCTCTAGTGTGAGCAAGATAGTGATCAAGTTCGTTATATGCTTCATGACGAGTCTTATTGAGTAAATCAAATATGACACCATATTCTGCTTAACTTTTACAAGTTCTTGTTCATATTTAGAAATTTGACTTTTCAAAGACACGCTTTGATCATCCAGTTGCTCAATTTTAGGATCGAAGATTTTGCACTCAAGCGAGCGATTTTCTTTTGAAAACTAAGTTGATGATTGTGAATATCTTTTCACACCAATGAAGACGACGTTTTGCATTGTAAATTTCGTTGAGTAATCTTTATTTTCGACTTTTAAAGACTCGATCCAAGCACATTATCGGTGTTCTCAATGATAACATTTTCAACAATATCAGCAGAGATATAATCGATGCATATGGCAAAGAATGAAACAACACAACATTATGGACATCAAAGACGTATAAGGTCTTCCAAGAGTCGATCAACATCTTTTCTCAAAAGTTTCTTTTTCGCTTAGTATTAGAAATAGATGTTTCATTTCTCAACGACCTTCATAGTTCCAAGTTCCTTTTGAAAATTCGTCCCGTGCTAATGCACAACTTTTCAAGTTTTTAACATTAGGTAAAGATTTTCTCAAAATGTCTCTTTGTTCTCGCGCGAGGCGATTGAAAGTGTTCAATTTTGATTTCGAACGATATTCTATCTCATGTTGTAAAATTTTGAGGTCGACCATGAAAATGTCAAAATATCTAAGAATATTTCGATTTTCGTGTTTTGAGTTTACTTCACTAATTTAAGGTAAAGGACCATAAGTTTGTGCATAACTGCTTTGGGATTAACATTAGAAGACTCGGGTGTTTTGATGATAACCCTTGGTGTGTTAGAAGAATCCGTTGGTGTGAAAGTGACCGCGTTTTATAATTAAAAGGTTTGTTGTAAACAACGCTTTTTAATTTTGATCGACTCTCCTCTTCGCATCTAATTCCTCTTGACGATGATATTCAACAACACTCATAACAAGATTATCAATTTTGTATTACTGCAGACCGAAACTTGAGAGTTGGTTTGAATGTTTTAGTGAAAGCTTTGGTTTAATCGGCTAGATTTTTTCCATATCCTTTTGGATTGGGTTTTAAGGTAAACTTTTCAATAGTCACATTCTTGATTCACCATGTTTGTAAACAACAGCTTTAAACTCTTTAAGTTTGTTTTGCAAGTCGATAATTTCTTCAAGAAGGTCATCCACCCGATTCGTTGAATGCTTTTTGTATGCGAAGAACTGTTTTGACAAGTTAACAACTCGACCTTAGCTTTTGATTTTCCAAGGTGAGAGCGTTAATTTGCTTTTTATGTTCATGTTTCGTATGTTCTAATTCGCATAACAAAGCATTCTTCAAGCTGCTGAGATCACGATCCGCTTTCTAAATATTTTTCATTTTGATGAGATTTTGCAAAAGCGGCTTCAAAACCTTTTTCACGGTTTTCTTGAGTTTTGAAAAAGTTGAGTTGCATTTGTAAGCATTCAAAATCCTTGGTTAACAAAGCATTTTACTTTTTAGGTTTGATTTAATGCAACACATTCATCAATTTGGGATTGTTGGTCTTTAAGCAATGTAACAAGATCCGGATGAGGCAAGGTTCATCGTGTTCAACGCGAGTCACAACATGATCATTATTTAGATCCTCAAGTATAACCACGAGTCAATTTGATTATCAAGGAAACCATAAGGTCATCCGGATCGTCAAATGTAACTACGGGTTTATTTGAAAATCGTCGTAATGAGATGTAGATGACTCATTTGAACATTCGAGCCGCGCTTGATTCGGATATTGATGGAGATATTAGTTCGGATATAATGATGGTTTGTTCGGCACTGAGACAAGCCATCGTTGTCATACATCGGGCCTGTTTCACTCATGTAACTCTTGCATATTAGCCATCAACATAATACCGTGATTGGCTGCAAGTCCTCCATATCATCATCTCGAGTCTCATACCGCCATAAAGCTCGTTTTGTCCGTGAGAGATCCACCACTTTATCCTAAGAGCCAAAAGTTAAGCCTCTTTGAAATAAGCACGCCCTAGTCCTCGGCTTTGGGCATGCATTAGCCAGTGTCCTTCTCATTGCGCTTGTAGCATCTAAGACCATTTAACCGATTCTCGAGCATTTCCCACCACTCCAGCTCGTTGTTATTCCTACCCACAAGATTAAACCCTCGACCACCGCCTATCCGACGATCGATGTTGGTCGTTGGAGCACACCAAAATTATTTATAAAGGGAAGGAAAGATACGGATCTGAACCTAAATACCTAAGTATCGCGTAAGCATAGATCTCCCGAGTTGTCGCTCTAAAGGAATAATGAATTTGAGACTCGCGTTTTGGTTCATGTTGGATGCTTAGATATCACAATTTGTGGGTTATTTAATAATTATAGACTAAAAGGAAAATTAAATGGAATCTAAAGCAATAAAACTAAAGAAAGCTAAAGATAAACTACGAGATGAAAAATTCTATTCTAATATCCTACTAAAGCTAAAAGACATAAAAATAAAACTAAGCATGCAAAACTAATTAAACGAAAACATAGCAATTAACATAATAAAAGAAGGTAAAGATTAGGATAAGAGAGCACCGATATGGTTTAAGATAACGACGACGATAAGAACACTAAACTAAAACCACATCAAGCTCCATACTTAACCCAAGATCTTCGACTAATCATCCAAAGCTTGAATCTTTAAGTGAATTTGAAGTGGTGACATAAATAAAGTTTGCAACTTGTTAATTTAGAAAACATAAATTTGATAAAACTTGATTTTTAAAAGAAAAATTAAACTAAAATATAAAAAGACTAAAACTTTGAAAAAAACATTAGATAAAAATAGTTTTAGAACTTAAGGATTCAAACTTTATAAATTAAAATGACTAAAAATGGTGATTTTTATAAAAAGATTTGGACTTTAAAAGATTAAACCATAAAAATATGAAATACAACAACTTTATATAAATAAGAAAATTTAAGCAAATGACAAAGGTAACTAAGCTAAAACATTAATTAGATAAAAATCTTAAAACTTAAAACACACTTAAAAGTGTGTTAATACAAAATTAAATTGGTAAACTACATCATTGATTAGAAGTAAATGACATTTAAAGTGAAAGTAAACGTAAAAAAAAAAGTTGAGAATGAAAGATGATTCCTCCCAAATGCTGCGTTCCATCATTTAAATACTCCTCGAATGAGCCGTTGCAGATGACCGTTGCATTCAAGTGGGGCCTAGCTGACAACAGCTACATTTCAATCGTTATAGAATTTTGAAGCGCGTGTGAGTCGAGATGAAACGAGATTGAGCTGCAGCTGCTCTTTCTTGTGCATATGTGTCCAAAAGGTGGGTCTCATTTAGTAAAAAACACTAGCAAATTTTAGTCAAACTTATCAAGCTTTCAAAATTTAACAAATTCGCTTATTCCGTCGAAATATCCATCCGAATGAGATTTTTATCACTTGAGCTTTTGGGCCCAAAACTATACATATTTGGCTTTGTCTTGGACTTTAACTTCATATTTGACTTGGGCTTTGTCATGATTAATACTTGAACTTATAAGTTTAAAATTGATCTTCTAATCATCACTTTAATCTTCTTAAACTCTTCAATAATCATCTCTTTTCTTTTCATTTGCTCCATTAATTCCCGAACGGTACCTTAAAATAAAATAACAAATAAACGTAATATTTGCAATAAAACCATAACTTTGCTATTTTATTAAAATAAATCATGCGGATTTTTATATAAAAACACGTATAAACGTGATTTCATCAACGACCATAATCACGATTCGAACTTCAACACGTCCATTGTTCACAACAACTTGAGTCCGTGTGTTAGATGAGGAACGAATACGATTGTTGGATTTGTTGGTGTAACGGCCAAAAGCATTAGCAATCATCACAAATCCTTGTTGCAATGCTCGAACGGATCGATTTCCTCGACCGCTTCAACGACATATGCTTGAGCATTGTTGTTGTATGGTTGAGAGGATAATTCATTGAGCATACAGGCAAGTTGTTGATTATCCTGGATGTGTTGTTTAGCAATTTGAGCACGAGAATCCTTTCCCGATCAACTTCCTTTTCATGAGGCTTCAAGTAATCGTACAACAATCCATAAGTAGAATGATGCATATTCTTCGCAGACGGAGAAAAATGACATACTTCTCCTATTCGTGACCAAGACTACTCGAGAACTTAGTATTCACCGCAATTCTTGGCATGATGATGTTGTGTTTATCCAAATCATTGATGATGTCTAAAATCGATGATGATAGGACTCTAGTGTCTCTCGGGTTCAATCATGAAGTGTTCATAAGCCAAGTAAATTTTGGATTCCAAATCCTCCGATTGAGTACTGATCATTCCATAAGAAGATGAATATGATCCCACATTTTTGTGCGCTCTTTTGAGCATCAACACTACGAAGAATTGGGTTTGGTAATCCTAAGAGGATGTATTCCATTGCAAGTTCATCGACTTCATAGTGTAGAAGTTCGTAGCATTTAGATCCGCAATGAGCAATGTTGGTTTGTTCATCTCGTGGAACAAAGATTGGATCTCCTGCACAATGACGGTGAGGCATCTCAAATGGGCCTTCCAAGATAACCTTCTTTAAGAACTTTCCATGTGGCTTCTTCGGATCACAAAACCTAAAGAACCTTATCACCCATTGATCGTAGTTTCGGAATGAGCATTGGAGGTCTATCAGTGATCCAACTTCATGAATTGATTGTTGGTCGCTAAAGCTTCACACATCTTTGCAAACCGTGGGTTCCTTCATAGTGTTCCTTGATGGATGTTGATTGAAATCATTTGTGTATGGTTGAACTTGAAGGCTTGGTGGTGTTTGAACCATTTGTGGTGGTGGAATTGCACCAATTTGTGGATTATGTTGTTGATTAAATTGTTGTTGATAAATAGCTTGTTATTGATTCCATTGTTGATGTTGTGGAGTTAATTGTTGTTGTTGTTGATGATTATAAGTGTGAGGAAATTGTTGAGAGTATGGTGGTTGAGACATGTTGATAAACTTGTGTAGTAAAATGGATCTTTGTAGTCGAATGAACCTTTGTTGATGAAGTGACCTTAGGCGTAGAAAAGGCAACAACCAAGTAGCACTTATGCGTAAAACACCAAAAGTTACGCGTAACAATAAGGAGTTACGCGTGGGTTTTAGCTTCGCGTAAGTAGGAAAAACACTAAAGTTATGCGTAGACAAAAGTTAGGCGTGAAAGTTAGGCGTGGGATTACCTTGTGCGTGAGAACTAAGTTTACGCGTAAAGTGAATCTTATGCGTAGGATTTCTACGCGTAAGCTTACGCCTATGCGTAAGTTTAGGGTTTTGCTCAAATGATCTTTTACACTATCACAAGGCAAAAGATATCCAAAGTCGACGTATTTTCGGACTTATCCAAGTAAGAAAACACGAATAAACCACGAAAATGAAGATCACACCAAGGATAATCTTACGCGTAATTTTAGGGTTTCAATACGCGTAGGATTACTCGTAATTTTGATTTTGCCCAAATGTGTTTCTAAACCGATTTTTGTTATGGAATAGCTTCAATAGTACCAAAAGAACACAAAAGTGTGAAACTTGATGTACCAAAACCGGCTAAGCGGGTTCTGCGTAGAACGACACCCAAGAACAAAAACAAGCATAAAACGTATATCCACGCGTAAAGGTTGAAACTTTTGCCAAAAACAAGTATTTTAACACCTTAAAACATTGAAAGTACAAGAATCTTGGATTAAAAGTGTAAAAACAAGTTTTAAACGAACCAAAGTATCAAGGTGCGTTTAGGCGTGGGACCGAAACCCACTTCAAAACAAACACGATTCACCCAACTAGTTGGCGATTGATACCATCGTTAGGTCACTAGTTTTACAAACACAAGTAATATAGAAAGAGATAAGGCGATTGAACAAGTAAACAAGCACATATACACGATAAGAGTAGCACGGTTAGGCGTAGGAATATGTGTGAAAAGAAAACTTGAACAACCAACCCTCAAATGAGGGTTTACAAGAGATTTATAGGAGGAAGCTAGGGCAACACCTAGTTCCCATCCTTTCTTATATGGGCTTGGGCCTAAGCTTATGGGCCTTCTACATAAGCTAGACCTTAAACAAACATAAAGGCCATAATAAGCTACCTATTACATATGAAATATAAATACTTGAAATACTGCTTTAGGAGTGATTCCAACACACTTTTATCACATATTTGTCCTATACTTAAGAGATTAAAGTTTAGGTTTTCACGTGACACACATCGTTAATGGTTAGAGATTTGTTAGAAATCATACCTTTACCGATGATTCTACTTTTGCTATTTCCAAACACCACATTACCTCCATTAATGGATTCATATGTGGAGAATAGATTCTATTGCCCGTCATGTGCCTTGTCACCCGCTATCCTTGACCCATTCATCGGGGTCTAGGTCGACCTTTAAGCACACCTAAAACAATAATAAACTCAAAGTTTGGTCCCCATTTGTTCATGGGTCCATTAGTGTTAAACATTCCATTCATGTTAGACATGTATGGATAAGATGAGTATGCATTCCATGGAGCAAAGTTTTGAAAAGGAAAACCGTTTTGCATGTTTTGATTCCATCCCATTTGATGGTTACTTTTCGGGTAAACGTTATTAGGTCTCCTAAATGAGTTAGATTTTGAAAAAGATGGAGCTTTGTTTCTTGCAAAAGTAGGATTATATTTTGGAGGTGGTTGTCTAGTGGTGATATGATTTGGTTTCTTCCTATTAACTATGACAAACTCAGTTCTAGATGAAGAAGCTACATTATTGCTAATGTTTGCTACAGCAGATCCACGGCTCCCTTTTTCTACACTAGCCGGTTCCCTTTTTAGAGGATCCGTGGGATCCGCTACAACAGTGGCTGGTTTTTCTAGTTCTTTAACAAATTTTGTTTCTTTACTTTCACTAGTTAATGGATCAAGTTGTTGACTACCTAGACCCTTTTGATTGTTACCAGTTTTAACGCTATCGAGTATTGTATCTAAAGTGTTCGTGCTCATTCTAGCAATTTTAGAATCTAAGTGATCCACTAGTGTTTGAAGTTGAACGCAAAGTTCACATTCACCACTTGCTATTTTACCTTTCTCTAAACGTTTTAGTTTTGCTTTTAATTCTATGACTTCTTTATCTAAACGTTTATTTTGACTCTTTAAAAGCTTGTTTTTGTTAACTAGTTTTAAGCTAATATTGCATAGTTTATCATATTCATTATGCAATGAGTCGTCATCAAGTGATGAGCTACTATAGTATTCAAGACATACCTCGTCATTTGCCATAAGACAAATTTCTTCATCCTCCTCGCCGCTCATTCCCCACGTGCCGCTTATAAACGCCTTTTGATCATCCCGTTTGGGACACTTACTAATAAAGTGGTTTGGGTCCCCACACTTAAAGCAAGTACGATCATCCTTTGGCTTCTCGTCCTCTTTGCTTTTCCGAAGCCTTTCTTATCGTCATACGGTTGTTTGACGATATCTACCCTTTCTTCTAAAGAACTTTTAAAGTCCCTTACCGCCATAGCGTACTCTTCGTCGTCACTACTCGAAGATGAGTTCTCTCATCGCTTGAAGCCTTTTTGGCTTTAAGGGCAAGAGATTTGTGTTTCTCTTTCACCTTTGAGGCTTGGAATCTTTAGCAAGGACAAGCTCGTAGACTTTTAGGTTGCTTATGAGTTCATCGAGGGTGAGGATTGTCAAATCTTTTAACTCTTCGATTGTCATCACCTTGGATCTCCACTTCGATGGAAGTGCCCTTAGATATCTCCTAACATGGTTACTGACTAGAAAAGGATTCATCAAGTGCTTGTAAAGATGTAATAATAGTATTAAAGTTATCAAATGAATGATCTATAGTTTCCTCGTCGATATTGAAAATTGTTCATATTGTTGAACAAATAAATCAATTTTATTATTTTTAACTTGTTGGTTGCCTTGATGAGTTACAACTAAAGGATTCCAAATTTCTTTAGAGGTTTTAAGCATAGAAATTCTTTCGAATTCCTTTTTCGGTAAAGCATTAGATAAAACCATTTTGCTTCACTATTTTTAGAAAGCTTTTCTTCATTTCATCATTTAGTTTATCATGAGGTATGTGAACTAAATTTCCTTTATCATCATTTGAGGTAGCCTCAAAATCACCTTCAACAATAATGTACCAAAGATCAATATCTTTAGACTTCACATATGTTTGAATCTATTTTCTAATATATAAAACCATTAGTTTCAAGTAGTGGTGGTCGTTGCATAGATTGCCCTTCCTTATCATTTTCGAACCTATAGTGATCGAAAAGTTTTAAAATACAATTTTATTTTAAAACTTTTATAAACTTAGCTCGATACCAATTGTGGAAAACTAGAAGGGGGTTGAATAGTTTTGCCAATTTTAAATTGATTTCAAAAACTTTAGATTCGATATTATGTGAAATCGTATGGATGTTGAAATGACACAACCGATTTATAGTGGTTCGCCACAAGGACACCTTCCTTGCCCTACTCCACTCCCCGAGTCACCTACACGAGTTCAAGCACTATGTCAACAAACTCCTTCACTTGGTGAGAAGCCTTCACAACGTTGTTTACACTTTTCCCAAGGCATAAAGCTAGATACCGAGTCCATAGCACGTGGACCAAACCAACACAACTATTACACAACAAATATGTGAAATATCAAATACAAGATCTTTGCTAAAATCTTGCGGAGTGACAAATCAATCAAGGACCCTTGCTTTGATGACTTGTAGAATGCTCGTGATCTCGCCTTAGAGAAGGACCTATATGAGGATCACAAATAGAAAGAAAGAAGAACAACTCTCTAGATCAAGTGATCTATATGTTAGAAGAGAATGAGAGTGTATGAGAGATTTAGTAAGAAGAGGGTAAGTTAGAATGAAGAAATAGCTCTCTATTTATAGGCAAATTCCTTCATCGTTCCCACGGATCCTTCCAAGAGGATCCGTCTAGTGTAATCCTAGGGATGCGTGGAATGCTCCTCTTTGCCCATGGGTTTTTGGTTATGGGTCATGGGTTATGGGTTATGGGTTGGTCCATGGGTTATATCTAGATTCAATGTATCTAAGTATATATACATTGTATCAAGTCTCTTTGGGTATGGGTTAAGATCCATGGGTTATGGTCCATGGATTATGATATTTACCCATCCTAATAAACTATTACAACAAATGCTTAATTACTACATTTTTGTATTTAAATGGCTATATGTAAATGCTTTACAAAACTAACATGTATCTTTTATAATTATACTTAAGATAACATTACATTTGTTATCAACAAAACACAAAGAGATCGCAAAATATTAATAAACGTTTTACGGTTTATTTGTATTAACATAATCATCATCAAGACCACCCAAATCATCAACACAATAAATATTACGATCCTACAATTGGTACGAGCCTAGGTTGCGTTGTGTTAATGATTCGTATGGTTTCTTATGTGGTTCTTGTATGCGGTTTGGTCATGTTTAGTTACAGATTTGATGTGGTGATGATTTTGTCAAATCCGTGTTATGTTGTGTTTACTATTTATGATATTTTGATGGTTTGAGTTTCATATGGTCAATCTGCTTGTTACAAGTTTTATGACGCTTTCACTTGTATAATCAGTATTCATTAAAGATTCTCGAAAACTATTATGGTCAAAATTATTCTCTCATTTGTGGTCAAACTATTTTTTAGGTCAATTGTTCATGAGATCCGGTCGAATCGGGTACCATGAGATGTTATTCTTGTTTGATGTTCTAGGTTTAGATATGGGTTTGATATGAATATGGTCGAATTTGGCGGTAAAACTCATCGGAAAAAAGTCAAAAGTCTTAATAGCGACTTGTGTGTTTAAATCTGATGCATGCTTCCTAGCTACTTGTCAAAGTTTCATGTCCAGATTCAATGAATGTCTCGTAGCGACTTGACACAAAATAACCATAGCGACTTGTCTTTACAAGTCGTAGCGACTTGTCGACTTGTCGTAGCAACTTGTTATTTAACAAGTAGCGACTTGTTTTTTTATAGCAACTTGTTAACAGTAGTTAGCGACTTGTCTTGGTGTTGTGTCAAAAAGGTAGCGAGTTGAGACCATAATGACTTAGCGACTTGTTACTATTGAAGATGAAGCGACTACAACAAATCATGACCACTACACCAAGCACCATAGACTCTACAAGACTTCACATCATCAACAACTTAACTTGACTCGAAACTAAAAAGGTTACATATACTTAAGATCTCAGTTAGCCCATGTTACTTTCTGCTACTTCATAACCTCGAGGGTCATCTCACACGATATCAACATCATAGATCTTTATCTGCTTCTTTTCGAACCAAAAGACAAGAATATAACATGATGGTCATTCTTTCTCTTAAGGTTCGTTTATATCAACACCATGACTCAATGAATCTCAAATAATTACTAGATGATGATATGACTTCTAACAACGAAAGAAAAAAATTTAAAACTAAACATGAGAAGAAATATTTGACACTACAAAGTGCTAGATCTCAGTGTCTCCGTTTCATGGGTTAAATATGTCTTGATGAATCATTTTTCGCATCCATACTACCCAAGAGAACAACATCATTAATCTTTCGTTTTAACAGACATCAAACAAAAATAATCCAAGTCGAAAGGTTTAAAACAAAATGATAATTGATCTCGGGTTTACTTTTCGATACATTCACAAGAACTTGGGACTTTCGTAATCCATTTATCGAAAGTAAATTTCTTCATCAATCTAGGTTTGTTTTATTATATCCGAAAAACAAAGAAGTGATATTAACAATATTGTTAATTCAAATCTTTGTTCGTTAAATGAAAAACAAACAAAATGAATTAATAAACGAGTCCGTGATGAACCTACCTTGTTATGTTGTGTTTAAACTCGTGGATCCACCATGGACTCAAGCCATCCCTGTGGCCATCTCACAACCATCCCTGTGGCGAGGACATATTGATCGTGTGATGATAAATTTAGTATGGACTGATACGAGAAGTGATGAGATAGATTAGAGGAGAGTATTATCTTGTGAGATGGGGTTTTGTGTGATCTGTTTGTTGGGGGCGTATTTTTGGAAGAGTGATATTAGGGTTTGAAGTATTATTAGGGTAAGACTTGTGTGAAGTATGTCTTAAATACCCGTGTGTTTAGGTCATGGATGGCACGTTTCTTTTTGGTCTTTGGATTGGACTAATAATAGGCCTCATTGGTTTATCTAATTGGGCCGATAAGTGGACGTAATGTCGTTATGTAAACGTGATATCACTCTTGATAATGTACACGTGAATGGGCCCCGTGGTTATAAAGTTAGTCTCGTGGGCATGTGGATAAAAGGGGTAATGGTATACGTGATTATTTGGTGTGGAAATCACTTAAGCGTGAGATTGATATTAGTTGGCACATTTAAGAGTATTTGAGTTATTTGAATGATTGGATGGGATAATTGATTTCAATGGATTATGTGATAATTAGTATTAACTTTGACCTCGGTTTTAATCGTTTGAATCGGATATTCGCAAACTCATTCTCTTAACAAAATTAATGTTGTGAAATGGGCTTTTAATATCGGATGTGCTAATTTTAAAGTGGGCTTAAGTTGGATCCATGCAAGTTTTGTCGACAATCTTAATTGTGATAATGTGTTTTGATGGTTTGAGGTTTCTTAGACTTCTTGAATTATGTTATTTGACATAATGAGATTTGTGACTTGATGAGATTTGATCATGAGGTTTGTCAATGTGATTTGATGTGAGCTGATGAGATTCGTTGAGATAAGAGGTTTGATACTTTGGTTTATGCATTTTCATGAAAATTTTTATGTCACAACTTGAATTGGTTGTTAAACAAAGTTGACTACGGGGTTGGCGATACGGTATTTCTTATTTGGATTTGAAGTGAGGTTTTCCGGGCACGTCTACTTATTTCGTCTTCTTTCTTACGGTCATTCCTTGAAGATGACATTGAGCGCTTTATTGAGTGTGATAAACACTTGGCTATTTAGTTACTGGTTGTGATTCTTTCCGCTTAACCCACAAAGTAACTATCACTTGATGTCTCACGCATTGAGGATATGTCAAGAGGTTTTGTACATTGGGTACACCGCTTTTCTTTCACGTGGATTAGTACAAGTTTAAGTAACGAGAATGCGTGAATGATGTGTTTACCAAAGCATTTATTGGATGGTTGTTGATGTTGATGATGTTGGATAATGAACCGATGAACCATCGCATGTTCTCCTAAAATGATATTCACCAAACCAAAATTGTCATAACACATTCAAACTAACATTGTTTACGGTTTAGTCTTGATTTTGTAAAATCCCGCGAAAGAATCTATTTCTCGCTTTAAATCATAGACTTATAAAATCCGTGACAATGGAAACATCCCGATAAATGTAATGTGCATTTCGGATCTATCTTTCGGTTTATTCTTGATTTTGTAAAATCGCGAAAGAAACTATTTCTCGGTTTAGATCATAGAATTGTAAAATCCGTGATGATGGAACCATCACGGAGATAGGAAAGTGTATTTCGGGATCTTACTTGATCTTTGGTGCTGGTTTCTACTTCAAAGAAGGGATACAAGGGTGTACTTCATGAATTGGGTGTGTGTTTGGATTGTCCTAATGGCGGTTTGGCTATTACAAGGTTTTACGGGGTTATGTGCTTTTAACCATGGTCGGGCGAAAACCATTATCATAGTTCACTTAAAAAAAATCAAAGAAGGCTAGATTTGAGCTTTTAACAAGATGTGACAACAGGTTAATTCACTATTATTTATTTGAGGATTGAACCGAAATATCATGGGCAAGTGTACTTAGTATCCGAAGGTATCGGGGATGGTTGGATGAAGATTCTTCATGATCCTTGTTCAAGCTTATTATTAAAAACGAAGACTTGGAAATATAGTTATTGTTGGGTGTCTTTTACCTTTTCTTTTACCACTGGGGAATTGGGCTCTTACCACCACAAAATAACTATCACTTTAAGGAGTTACGTTGTAGTGCTCAATGTCACATTCAATTATGGAGTTACGTTGTAGTGCTCGGTCAAGATTCACGGAGTTCTTCACGACCAACCCGAAATTCTGGTACCCCTTAAAATGCTTCTATTTCATATTATTTTGGATGTGTGATTTTATATAAATTGACAATGGCTTGTGCACACATAATAGTGTACAACCCGTTCTTGTAATGAAAGGACCTTGTGATACGCTTCAGTGCCACAATCCTTATAAAAGGAGCGAAAGCTTCTTACTTTTGAGTAAAACCTATCAAACCTTTTAATTTTCAAGGTTTTGCTCAAAAGAACAAGTACTTCCCCTTACGTTTTCAAAACCTCAAAAGTTAGTATTACTTGTTGAGGGGGAGTATTTGCTAAAAACTTTGTTCACAAAATTGTTCTTCGTGATAATCTTCCCACAAAACTCGACATGGTCATATTTATTATCAAAACGTTATCAAAATAACATTTTTATATGCCATTTTTAGGGGAGAAATTTATGTGATAAGAAATATGTTGTGAAACCGCTATTGAATCCTCGTGTGAAAAGACTTCAACCCATGAATTGACGGGATCTCGAATACCTTACATTGAAAAGATTTGTCTTCCAAGACTTATCCAAGTAAATTGTACCTATTCGAGAAGCTCTTGATAGACATGAATCGTGACGGGTTTGACAACCTCTCGGGTTGTCCACATCTTCAAGGTAGTTATTAGAGCTAGTTGTCACCTAAAAGTCGAAAATGTATCTCTTTAACTATGCAACGTAATAGTGTTTCGCAAGGAATTGTCTATCTTGAGACAATCAATTCAAAAGTGCGCTCTTTCCTCACCGTCTGCAATTTCATCAAAACTCTTAAGCACATATGGAGGGGAGTATTTCGAAAATCTAAAACTCTTGAAGTGTTCAAACATGTTTTCATTCACAAACACTTGAGAGATTTTCATGAAAATGGTTTTATGGCAATGGAGTTATAAGGTGATTAAGGATAGGAATAACTGTCCTATGATCCGCCAGAGCCGGAGGATCTACCCAAGGACACTACCAATAGTTAGAATTAGAAGTCCTTATGTATGATTATAAAAAGGAGAAAATGAGAATCGGAGAAAGAAGGAGTTGAAGAATTAAAAAGAAATACAAAGAAAAGGGTGAAAAGAAATAGCCCTCCAGTTATTCAACTTAGGCGGACACGGGTTCAATTCATATACTCTTGGTTGTCACTTAGTGACACCGATATTGAAGATTAAAAGTCGTCATGGACCCAAAGGACGCATGCACTAAACCTTCTTAGCCACTCAAGTTTCTCCCAGAAGCTTGTTTCATTCTCATAGGGAACCCTACGTAAACTATCGGCTTTCTCTTAGAGATTGTTGGTATTGAAGAAGGAGACTCTCTCCCTTGTCTCGCTCGGAAAACCAAAGTGCACTATTGAGTCTAGAGCCACGAGATTCATCAAAATATCTCTTAGGTACACTTGACATTTCATCATTTGTTGTTCAACAATAAGAACTACAATGGTACGTTATCGAGTCCTACACGGATCCTAGCAACTGTCGAGAACATTTATGAGAGGTTCACATCCGTGATCCTCGGTGATTGAATGGAAACTCGCCAGGTCAACATCAAACGACCGACAAGCAGTCGCCTTGTAACTCCCCGTGGATTATGCTTAGTTGTCTCAAATGGTCTGATCGTGAGGTGATGCTTGATGTACCTCAATGAATCATCGAACCGTAGGTGTACTTTCGTGACATCGCGTTATCTCACTTGTGGGACTCCGGTTCAGAACGGCCTTTGTGAGAATTAGATTTGTGTTTTCACACTATCTCATTAACACTCAAGTTCAAACTTGTAAGTCTGGAATCGCTTATTACTAACCTTTCCTATGTTTACTTCTTATGGAAGCTCGGAGCGGACCGATCGTCTGATTCTCCACATGCTCATACCAACAACATCACTTATGAAAGTTCTCTCATAATCAAAGGCAACACAAAGTCGAATGATTCTTCGTCTACAAAGAATCTACAAAGTTTAAAGACTTAAAGAACTTCATCAACTGTAATCCAACGTTAAAGAGCGTGTAAGCATGTTGGAGAAAGACGTGGAGACACCGGAGCAAAAGGAGACCTTATGCAGATTACCACAACATACTATCACTTTCAAAGAACAAAGAACTAAAGAACAAAGAAAATGAAGACGTCAAAGCGAACTTGTCAAAGGAAACAATTTCTACATTGGGGAGATTGTTCGAATCAAGACACCTCTTCTCACAAGAAAGAAAAATGTTAGAAGGCGTCAAAGCTACTATTACATCAAGCACCTACAACGTTTATCACTCTTTCATTCATCACCAACACTTAGGGAGATTGTTGGAATCACTCCTAAACCTTAATTCAAGTGTTAGTGATTCATATGTAATAGTTAGCTTAATATGACTTTTATGTTAGTAATCATGCCAAGGCTTATGTAGAAAGCCCATGAGCCTTGGCCCAAGTCCAATAAGGAAAGGAAGGGACTAGGAGTGTTGCCCTAGCTCCCTCTCCTATAAATACCTTGTAATAACCCTCACTTGAGGGTTGGTTGTTCAATTTATTCACTTTCACATTCCTACGCATAACCGGCTAAGTTCATACGAGTGTGTGTGTGTGTGTTTATTGTTCATCCGATCTCTACCTCTTCTCTATTTCTTATATTGATGCTTGTGTTACTAGTATGGTGACCTAACATCTTACCTCTCTAACCTTATATCTAAGGATCATCTATGTAGGTTTTAACTTAGTGATTCTCTAGGTTCCTCTTAAAGGCGAGATCACGATCATTTGCATAGAATACTTGCAAACTCGAAGACATAGGTTGCTAAGATTCGTCTTTATTACAAGACTGAAGTGAATCTTGGAGTTAATTCTATTTATCATGTTGTAGTTTTGTTGTGTTAGTTAGTGGTCTTGGGATTGGTTCCTCTATTGTAAAGGAACTCGGTATTTAACTTTGTACCGGATAAAGTGTAAGCAATGTAGGTTTTGTTCTACCTTGTGGAAGAACCCGATATCTAGCCTTGTACTAGATAAAGTGCGGTGATGTAGGTTTGGTTCTACCTTGTGGAAGAACCCAAGATCTAGCTTTGTACTTAGGATAAAGTGTAAGCGTTGTGAAAGGCTTCTCCACGAGATAAGGAGATTGTGGTGTAGTGTTTATGAACTCTCGAGTTAGGTACTGGGAGTGGAGTAGGGAAAGGAAGGTGACCTTATAGCCGAACCACTATAAATACTTGTGCCAACGGTTTTATCTTTCTTTACTCTAACTCTTATTTAGTATTCTTCATATCTAACTATCAATATCTACACATCAAAATATATTGACACAAGTCGATCTAAAAGTTTTAAAAAGAAGTTTTAATTAGTAAAACTATTCAACCCCCCTTCTAGTTTTCTACAATTGGCATCAGAGCTACATTACCAAGTTTTTTCAAGTTTATTGTACTTTAAAAACTTGAAACGATCGATGAATGTTTGAAAACCGCATTTGCGAGCGAGTATGAACAACAGTAGATTGTACCTCGACCATCCGCTACGTGTCGGTGTCATAGGTGGGTAAGATATCTTCCTCAACCATTTGTTCTTCATCACGGTTGGGCTCGGTGTCATAGTTAAGTATGATAGATCCGCTGTTGTCATCCCGCTTTTCCAATGCTACAACCTCATTGTCCGCATTCTCGATGATTCGATAATCACAACATTCTCAACGTCCTTTGAGCATTCCTTCCATGTACATCAACTCTTTCACCTTGCACGATCGCAGATTTCGGAATTTGATGAAGTCGATGCTTGGAATTGTTAATATTTGAGCACATCTTACCCGAGCCATGTAGCTTTCTTTCAATGCCACAAATGCGACTTCATTTTCGAATCCATTTCACTCCCTATGAAGAATCAAAGAAAAGAAAAGGTCTTGAAGTCGATATAGCACACGAAGATCGATATAGTGAATTGCAATTTCCTCCAAAAATAATTTTGAAAATTTTGACTCTTAAAATTTGAAATTCACTATAAAATTCAATTCTAAGGATGTAGGAAAATTTGAGTTATGACAATTTTGACGCCAAATTTTACCCGAAAATTTGAATTTGGGCCCAAAATTTGAATTTTGACCAAAATTTTCACAGTTAAACCAAAATTTGAATCTCGCGTAAAAATTGAACGTTTAGTCGCCTTGAAAAATTAAATTTTACTCAATTTTTTTTGATGGATCTTTGTAGTCGAATGAAACGATGTTGATGAAGTATCCTTAGGCGTAGAAATCACAATAGCCAAGTAGCACTTATGCGTAAAAACACCAAAGTTACGCGTAACAATAAGGAGTTACGCGTAGATTTAGCTTACGCGTAAGTAGGGAAAAGACGCTAAAGTTGTGCGTAGACAAAAGTTGGGCGTAGAAAGTTAGGCGAGGATTATCTTATGCGTAATACTAGGCTTAGGCGTGAGAAAATCTTATGCGTGGGATTTCTGCGCGTAAGCTTATGCTTATGCGTAATTTTAGGGTTTTGCCCAAATGATCTTTACACTATCACGGTGCAAAAGATATCCAAAGTTGACGATTTTTCGGACTTATCCAAGTAAGAAAACACGGAGTAAACCACGAAAATGAAGATCAAACCAAGGATAACCTTACGCGTAGTTTTAGGGTTTTGCTACGCGTAGGATTACTCGTAACTTTGATTTTGCCCAAAGATGTTTCTAAACCAGTTTTTGTGTGATGAAATAGCTTCAATAACACCAAAAGACACAAAAGTGTGAAACTTGATGATCCAAAGCTCTTAAAACAGTTATGCGTAGGACTTAACCCTCGTTCAAAAACTAGTAGAAAAACAATGATCCACACATAAAGTTCCAAACTTTTGCCAAAAACAAAGAAGTTTAACACCTTATAACGTTGAAAGGACAAGAATCTTGGATTAAAAAGTGTAAAAAATCGTTTTGATCAAGCCAAAGTTTCGGATCGCAAGTTAGCGTGAGACCAAAACTCACTTCAAACAATACGTTCACTCAACTATTAGGCGATTGATACCATTGTTAGGTCACTAGTTTTACAAACATAAGTAATATAGAAAGAGATAAGGCGATTGAACAAGTAAAACACACACACACAAGGTAATAATACGGTTTAGGCGTAGGAGTGTAATGAGAGAAATAAATTGAACAACCAACCTTCAAATGAAGGTTTACAAGAGATTTATAGGAGGAAAGCTAGGGCAACACTCTAGTTTCCATCCTTTCCTTAATGGACTAAGGCCTAGGCTTATGGGCCTTCTACATAAGCCTAAGGCTAATTTCAAACATAAAGGCCATAATAAAGCTAACTATTACATATTAATTACAAACACTTGATTATGGTTTAGGAGTGATTCCAACGACTTGTGTTGTAAATCTAGTGACCTAACAAAGGTATCAATCGCCTAACTAGTTGGGTGAATCGTTATTTCTTGAAGTGGGTTTTGGTCCCACGCGTAGAATAACATACTACTTTGGTTCGCTTAAAACTTGTTTTTACACTTTTAATCTAAGATTCTTGTACTTTCAACGTTTTAAGGTGTTAAAATACTTGTTTTGGCAAAAGCTTCTACCTTTATGCGTGGATCTAAGTTTTTATGCTTGTTTTTGTTCGTGGGTATCGTTCTACGCGTAACCCGTTTAATGCTTTGGTTCATCAAGGTTCACACTTTTGTGTTATTTTGGTACCTTTAACGCTATTCCATAACAAAATCGGTTTAGAAACAAATTTGGGCATAATCATTTTACGAGTAAGATTACGCGTATCAAAACCCTAATCTTCGCGTAACTTTATCCGTGGCTTGATCTTCGTTCTCGTGGTTTACTCCGTGTTTTCTTGCTTGGATAAGCTCGAAAATACGTCGATTTTGGATATCTTTTGTCTTTGTGATAGTGTAAAGATCATTTGTGCAAAACCCAAACTTACGCATAAGCATAAAGCTTACGGCGTGAAATCCTACGCCTAAGATTAATCTTACGCCTAAGCCAAGTCTTAGGCATAAGGTAATCCCACGCATAAGTTTCTACGCCTAACTTTGTGTCACGCATAACTTTAGAGTCTTTTCCATACTTACGCAGAAGCTAAATTCTCGGCGTAACTAGTGATTGTTACGCTTAACTTTGGTGTTTTTACGCATAAGTGCTACTTGGATTATTGTGCTTTCTACGCCTAAGGACACTTCATCAACAAAGGTTCATTCGACTACAAAGATCCATTTTTACCAACACAAGTTTTCAACATGTCACAACCACCATACTCTAACTATTTCCCTTACACTTATTCTCAACGACAACAACAACTAAGTCCACAACATCAACAATGGAATCAACAACAAGCAATTTATCAACAACAATTTAATCAACAACATACTCCACAACTTGGAGCAATTCCTCCACCATAAATGGTTCAAACACCGCCAAGTCTTCAAGTTCAACCCTACACAAATGACTTCAATCAACATCCATCAAGGAACACTATGAAGGAACCCACTTGGTTTGCAAAGATGTGTGAAGCTTTAAGCGACCAACAATCAATTCATGAGGTCGGATCACTGATAGACCTCCAATGCTCACTCCAGAAACTACGATCAATGGGTGATAATGTTCTTTAGGTTTTGTGATCCGAAGAAGCCACATGGAAAGTTATTAAAGAAGGTTATCTTGAAGGTCCATTTGAGATGCCCTCTGTCATTGTGCAGGAGATCCAAATGCTATTCCACCAAGAGATGAACAAGCGAACATTGCTATCAAGCGGACTTGAATCCTCAAGAACTTCTACACTAGGAAGCGATGAGCTTGCAATGGAATATATCCTCTTAGGATTACCAAACCCAATTCTTCGTAGTGTTGATGCTCAAAAGATCGCACGTAAAATGTGGGATCACATTCGCCTTCTTATGGAAGGATCTGACTCAATCGGGAGGATTTGGAATCCAAAATTTACTTGGCTTATGAACACTTCATGATTGAACCCGAGAGACACTAGAGTCCTATCATCATCGATTTTCGACATCATCAATGATTTGGATAAACACAACATCATCATGCCAAGAATTACGGTGAATACTAAGTTCCCGAGTAGTCTTGGTCCCGAATGGGAGAAGTATGTCATTTTTCTCCGTCAAGCGAAGAATATGCATCATTCTACATATGGATTGTTGTACTATTACTTGAAGCCTCATGAAAAGGAAGTTGATCGGGAAAGGATTCTCCGTGCTCAAATTGCTCCACCTACACATCCGGAAAATCAACAACTTGCCTTATATGCTCAACAAAGTTATCCTTCTCAACAAGCAACTCAACCAACGCCTCTGTCACACAAAACGATCATTCACAAGAACAATCTCAACAAAATCAATTGGTTTAATACAACAACAACAATGCTCAACCAATTGTCGATGAAGCTAATGAGGACATCGATCCGTTCAAGCATTGCAACAAGGATTTATTATGATTGCTAATGCTTTTGGCGTTATACCAACAAATCCAACAATCGTATTCGTTCCTCATCTAACACACGAAATCAGTTTGTTGTAAACAATGGACGAGTTGAAGTTCGAATCGTGGTTATGGTCACGACATAGGCGGTGGTCAAAGGTTTAATCTTTGTGGGTCGGAACAACAACGAGCTCCAGTGGTGGAACAGGAAATGCTCATAATGGGTTGAATGGTCTTCGATGCTACAACCGCAATGAGAAGGGACACTGCTAA
The DNA here is from genome assembly GCA_022545495.1 of Chrysanthemum lavandulifolium. Classification (NCBI taxonomy): domain Eukaryota; kingdom Viridiplantae; phylum Streptophyta; class Magnoliopsida; order Asterales; family Asteraceae; genus Chrysanthemum; species Chrysanthemum lavandulifolium. The sequence goes on along the minus strand of CM040240.1, from coordinate 69,411,419 downwards.
TGCATGCCCAAAGTCGAGGACTAGGGGCGTGCTTATTTCAAAGAGGCTCTTCTTTTGGCTCTTTAGGATGAAGTCGGTGGATCTCTCACGACAAAGAATGAGTTTTATGGCAAATGCGACTCGAGATGATGATATGCGATTTGTAGGCCAATGCGCAGATTATGTTGATGGCTAATATGCATGAGTTACACATGATGACACAGCCCGGTGTATGATAACGATGGTTTGTCTCGTGTGCCGAACAAACCATATTTATCTCTCGATCTAATATCTTCGCCAACATCCGAATCCGCAAGGCTCGGAATGTTCAAAATGAGTCATTTACATCTCATTCGACGATTTTCAAATAGACCTCAGTAGTTACATTTGACGATCAAGATGACCTTATGGTTTCCTTTGATAATCAAATTGACTCGTGGTTATATTTGAGGATGTAAATAATGATCATGTTGTGACTTCATTGAACAAGCGAACTTTTGCCTCATCCGATCTTGCTCTCTTACTTAAAGACCAAAGAATCCCAAATTGAAGAATGTTGTGCATTAAATCAAACCTTAAAAAGTAAAATGCATCATAACCAAGGATTTTGAATGTTTACAAAAGCAACTCAACTTTTTCAAAACTCAAGAAAACGTGAAAAAGGTTTTGAAGCGACCTTTACTAAATCTCATCAAAGCGAAAAATATTTAGAGAGACAGATCGTGATCTAGCCGCTCAAGAATGCTTTATTGTCTCGAGATAGAACAATCTGAAACATGAACATAAAAAGCAAATTAACGCTCTCACCTTGGAAAATAAAAAGCTAAGGTGAGTTATTAACTTGTCAAAAGCAGTTCTGCATACAAAAGCATTCCACGAATGTAATAGATAATCATCTTGAACAAATTATCGACACAGCAACGAAAACTTAAAGAGTTTAAAGCATTGTTTACAAACATGGTGAGTCAATGAATCGCTATTGAAAAGTTTACTTTAAAACCCGATCCAAAAGGATTTGGACCAAATCTTGCGATTACAAACCAAAGCTTTCAACCAAAACATTCAAACCAAATCCGAAGTTTCGGTGCGTAATATAAAATTGATAATTACATTATGAGTGTTGTTGAATATCATCGTCAAGAGGAATTAGATGCGTAAGGCGAGTCGATCAAAATTAAAACCATTGTTTACAACAAACCTTTTAATTATTCAAACCGATCACTTTTGTCACACCAACGGATTCTTCTAACACACCAAGGGTTATCATCAAAACACACGAGTCTTCTAATGTTAATCCCCAACCGATTATGCACAAATTTATAGTCTCTTTACCTTCCATCGTGAAGTAAACTCAAAACACGAAAATCGCAAAATTCTTAGATATTTTGATATTTTCTTGGTGACCTCAAAACTTTAGAACATGAGATAGAATATCATTCGAAATCAAAGTTCAACACTTTCAATCGCCTCGCGCCTGAACAAAGAGACATTTTTCGAAAAATCTTTTACCAAATGTTAAGAATTTGAAAAATTGTGCATTGTCTTGGGAACAGGACTTTCATAAGGAACTTGGAGTGATGAAGGTCGTTTTCGAAAATGTAAACATCTATTTCTAATACTAAGCGGAAAAGAAAATGTTGAGAAAAGATGTTGATCGACTCTTGAAAGATGTTATATGTGCCGATATCCATAATGTGGTGTTATTATATTCTTTGCCACATGCATCCGATTATATCTCTGATAAGGTTGACTCGTGGTAACTGTTGAGAATACCGATAATGTGCTTCGGATCGAGTCTTTAAAAGTCGAAAATGAACGATTACTTAACGAACTTTACAATGCAAAACGTCGTCTTAATTGGTGTGAAAAAGATATTCACATACAACAACTTGGTTTTCAAAACAAAATCGCTCAGCTTGCGTGCAAAATCTTCCGATCCTAAAATTGAGCAACTGGATGATCAAAACCCGCCTTTGAAAAGTCAAATCTCAAAATATGAACAAGAACTTGTAAAAGTTAAGCAGAATATGGTGTCATATTTGATTTACTCAATAAGACTCGTCATGAAGCATCAAACGAACTTGATCACAATCTTGCTCACACTAGAGAAGTCATGAATTTTCTTTGGTAATATTCGCTTACGAAAATCAAGATTTGATTCACACTATCTCTAAGTTAAGAGAAATGTTAGGAAAGTATGAACAACTTCCGCCAATCATCTTTAAGAGATTAGCACCGTAACACTTAGTAATCGTGCACCTAGAATCCCTACCGCCAAATCACAAGTTGCTAACGTGCTTCCTTCTCTTCGAAACATGAATAGTTGCGTCTTTTCCAAACGTCGGCACTTCACGACCTAGGAGCACTCAATCGAAGAATAGGAAGTTGCGACCTAAGAAAAGATCAATAAGGAATGCTAAAGTAGAAGAACACCCTAGGACTATGAATAAGACTCACGTTGCTTCCACTATAGATATTGCGTCGGCAAATGTAATATAAGAAGTGATGTAACGAATGCTAAACCTTTAAGTACTTTTGACATTCAGTCTGATGCACCTTGTGTTATTTGTCGTAAAAGTATGAATTCTGATTGTCATGACAAATGTGTTGCTAAAGCTATAATCTCTCGTTTACGGAATCCTAAGAATCGGCATACCTCTAGGCCTACTAATCATTCTAAGTCTGTGCTTGGTAGACCGCCTTCTTTAGATTCTAAGGCAAACATTGCTGTCCCTGTAGCTCCAGTTTCACCTCCTAAGAATGTAGTACCACCTAGTGCATTCACAATGACTAAAGCAAATAGTAGTTATAGATGGCAGAAATGGATATATAACACACTAGGATTTAAATGGATGCCTAAAGTTATTAATGTGTGTATGTCTACTATAACTGCTTCGGAACCCTCTAACACTTCGGGTTCCACATCTACTTCTATTCCATCCGTGGTCGTCTATGTGTAATGCAGTGATACAGATCATTCTCTGATTGTTGATAGCGGATGTTCCCGACACATGACGAGCAACCTTAAACTGTTATCAAACTTTATTGCAAAGTTCATTTGCACTGCTCGATTCGGGAATGATCACTTCGCAGCTATCATGAGCTACGGAGACTACATCAATGGGAACATCGAAATTAGCGGGGTTTACTATGTGAAGGCCTCGGTCATAACTGCTTTCGATGAGGTCGGTTTGTGATGGAGATTTGGAGGTTGCTTTCGGGAGAAAACTTGTTTCATTCGTGATCTACAAGGAAATGACCTTATGTCCGCTCGCATAATTCTATTCTCTACACTATCTCTATGAAAGACATGGTTGCTTCATCTCCCATCCGCTTACTTTCAAAGGCAACATCAACAAAATCTCGCTATGGCACCATCGTCTCACATCTAAACTTTCAAACCATCACCAACCTTGCTCGACACAAACTAGTTGAAGGACTCCCACGATTCCGGTATTCAAAAGATCACCTTTGCTCGACTGTGAACAAGGGAAAAGCACTCGTGCTCATTTTCCTTCAAAGGTGGAACACACTCTCAACATATGCTTCATCTTCTTCACATGGATTTGTGTGGCCCGATGCGCGTGCAAACGATCAATTGCAAACGCTACATCTTAGTAATTGTTGATGACTACTCACGATGGACTTGGGTCTACTTTCTTGAAGCAAAGACCAAGCTCCACAAATGATCATCACCTTCTCACGAAAATACTGTGTTCGACTCCGCAACACCGTCCAGCTAATCGAATCGACAAAGGAACCGAATTTGTTAACCAAACCCTTCGTGAATTCTATGAGAAAGTGGAATTCAACATCAAACATCTATTGCACGTACACCGTAACAAAACGGAGTTGTTGAAAGACGAAACCGAACGTTAGTGGAAGCGCAAGAAAAATGTTAATCAATGCTAAACTTCCAGATTACTTATGGGCGTGTCGTATCTCGCATGCTATACTCAAAACCATTCTATGATCACAAACGCCACAACAAAACACCTTCGAGCTTGTCACAACCATAAACCGAATCTCAAACACTTTCATGTATTTGGATCCCTTTGCTATCCGAATAATGATCGTGATGATTTTGGAAAGCTCAAACCAAAGTCGACATTGAGTCTTTATTGGATATTGTGAGAATTCTAAAGGTTACCGGATCCGAATCGTCGTACAAAGCAATTGATGGAAACGATTCATGCTCATTTTGATGAACTTACGAAATGGCTTCGACTATAATAGCTTAGAACCGGTCACAACCGCTTAAACTTCCTCAACCCCATCATCACCGAACAAAGCCCCCACTCACTCGTCAACAAATGGAAAGCTTATTTGCTCACTGTTCGGTGACGATATTGATGAACGTGCTCGGTGTATCCGTTGTTCATTGCTCAACCCGATACTACTCTTATACCGATACACGATACAACAACTCTCAAGAAGCACCACCAGTTGACTCCACCACAATAGTTGAACAAACTGCTTCCAACAATGATGAACCGGTGATGATATTCTTAATGAAGTACCCCACTGCAGATTTTGATCCAAATGCGTTCTTTAACCCGTTTGCTAATGACACCTGTTGCACGATGTCGCGGAATCATCAACAAACCATTTGAATCCTCGAATCTGCACAATGTATACCAACATCAACCTCTACACATCGTTGGACAAAAGACCATCCTCCGGCAAATATTATTGGCAACCCAAATCAACCAACAAGTTATGAGACAACGTCTTCACACGATGGTGAACATTGCATTTATGCACTCACCGTCCGCCAACTGAGCCTAAAAAATTAAAGACACAATGACAAAAGACAACCGGATTGAATCCATGCAAGAAGAACTCAACCAATTCAAACGCCTTGAAGTATGGGAATCGGTTGAAAGACCAACAGGGTCTACGTCATTGGTCTCAAATGGATTTGGAAAAGAAATTGGATGTCGGGGAACGTCATCCGCAACAAGTCACGTCTAGTTGCTAAGGGTTACCGTCGTGGAAGAGGAATAGACTTTAAAGAATCTTTTGCTCCGGTTGCTCGCCTTGAGGTCGTTCGGATATTTCTCGCGTTCATGCTCATATGAATATGACGGTCTTTCGGATGGATGTCAAACCTGCGTTCTCAACGGACAACCGAAAGAAACGGTTTATGTCGACCAACCGAAGGATTCGTTGATCCCGAGTTCCCGAACCATGTCTAAAAGCGAACAAAGCTCTTTATGGTCTCAAACAAGCCCCTCGGGCATGGTACGATAAGCTATCATCTTTCCTCATTGCTAATAATTTCACCAAAGGTTCGGTTGACCCAACTCTTTTATACAATATCACGGGCACATATCTTAATTGTTCAAATTTACGTGGATGACATCATTTTGGGTCTACACAAAAAGTACTCAATCGCTTTTGCAAAACTAATGAAGAAAATTTTTGAAATGTCCATGATGGGTGAACTTACGTTCTTTCTAGGACCGCAAGTTCATCAATCACCCCGGTATTTTCTTGAGTCATCCAAATATGCCCTTGAATTGTTAAATAAATTTGGAATGAAAACACCGTGACACTTATGCCACACCAATGAATCATACCAAGAAGCTAGATGTCGACTTAAATGGGAAATTAGTGGACCTACAAAATACCGTAGTATTATTGGGTCTCTAATGTACCTAACAACTAGCAGGCACGATATTGTCTTTGCCGCTTATCTATGCTCCGTTATCGATCGCGACCAACTGAAACCCACCTCTCGAGGCTAAAAGAATCCTCCGATACATCAAGGGAACCATTAACTTGGGAATCGGTATCCAAAGGATTTTGGTTTTGAACTAATCACTTTTTCGACGACCGACCACGCAGGATGCTTAGATTCACGAAAAAGTACTTGAGAGCACTACAATTTCTTGGTGATAAACCGTGTCTTGGCAATCGAAGAAGCGAGGATTGTACATCGTCATCAACAAGCGAAATATGTAGCCATGTCCGCGTGTTGTGCTCAAGTCATCCGGATGAGAACACAACTCAAAGACTATGGTTACGATTTGATGAATCATCGATGTATCGCGACAATCGGAGTGCCATTACGATCTCGCAACTCGCCCAAAGACTAAAAATCAAAGCACATCGATCTTCGCTATCATTTCATCAAGGACCACGTGGAATGTGATCCGTCTTTGAGCAGGTCAAGCTAAATCACAAGTCGCCACTGCGAATGGCCAACCGTGAATGAAGCTTAAAACAGTTCGAACACAAATGCAATGAAGATCGAGAATATAGTGAATTCCCGGGTCGTTTAGTCCCACGGAGACTCAATGGTGTGCAAACACTTGATCAGACGATAGAATGATCACTAAGAATAGTGATCGGAAAGGATTTGGATTGAATATTACACTACTGAAAAAGTTAATAAATAACAGCGACTTAAATACAATTTAAGAAAATAAAAAAGATAAAAGATATTAAATAAACGCTATCACTATATTTAAAGTGATGAACGTTTAAAACCTAAAACGTACGTTTAAATTAAAAACTACGTAAACGTACAAAATAAAAAGTAAAACTTACACAATATAAATCCTAAAAATATGAAAAATAAATTTTTACAATCCTAATGATAAAAGAAAATATTTAGAAAAAGAAAATTATTTTTATAACTATTTATCTAATTATTATTAATTAAAAACTATTTATTAAGTATTTAAAATGCACCAAAATATAAGAAAATACAAAATTAACCTAGAAAATGAAATTATAACTTAGAAAAATCTAAAATATGATAAAACTTATTTTAAAACAGAAAATATATTTTTAGACTTTTATGTATTTGTAATTAATTTAATACTATTTAAAACTAATTAAAATGCTAAAAAATACTACTTAAACCAAGAAAATTATGGAAAAATACTTTTAGGCTTTTTATATTTATCTTAATCTAGGAAAATTGAAAACATATTTTTTAAAGCTTTTTCTGATTTATTAGTATTAAAAGCTATTTAAAAAGGATTAAAAACTAGTTTAAATTAAGAAAAATAGCAAACAAGCTTAGAAAAATATGAAAATTTCAGGAAAAGTCTAAAATAATATTAAGAATATAAGAAAAATGGAAAAACAGGTGCTAATGTGTAGAATTATGGAACTGAGGTGCAAAGGCTTATTGAAATAAGCACTAGAATAAGCAAATGGAATCCAAAAGCTACCAAACTGATACACAAGCTATAATAAGCTAAGAGAACTAAAATGGAACAAGTAACAACAAGCTACAACCTCTGATAAGCTGAATACACTGATTTGATGAAATGAGCAAATGAGCTAAAACAGGATTTAGGGACCTACTTTGAACAAGAAAATAAGCACAAGAATAAGCTGGAAACAGGAATGCAACAACCGGACCCTAGACTAGACCTGGTGAGAGCTTATAAACCAAATTACGAGACCTAGACAAGCTCAAATGAGACTTGTGCAAGGTCCGCAAAACTGCTCAAGCCACAATGTAGTCAACGATTCTCGCAGTGGCACTTAGCACCATTTGACAAGCTCCTTTGAAGCTTCTATAAAATTCACAAAATGCAATAAAATGGAGATAAGCAAATAGACCAGAGGGACTTTAAAACCACAAGTTTCATTTAGATTGGCTCGAATTGAGTTCATGAAAATCACTTGAGATGAGCTCAAATGGATTTTGCAAACTTTGACTTTTGAAGGATTTGAAATGTTTGACTATCTTGAACTTTGAAGCTAATCTTTGACCGATTATGATGTTAATGGCTAAATAGAAACTAAGGCAAGCTATTTCTAAGTTTTTAAACACAAAACAAGAACTTGATCTCTAAAAATCCTAACGGTGAAGGTATAAGAACAGATCAAATGAAATTTTGACTAATGAGCTAATGGAGGTGCAAATGGTGGCGAATTGAGTTCAATATAGCTACACAAACATAAATCAACAACTTTCAAACAATGAGCGAGACCTTAAAGACAGATTGAGCTTAAAATCCAAACACCACTTTTATAAACCGATAAGCAAATTATCTTGACCAAGTCGCTAACCGACATATACCAATGATCAAACTAGGCTTACATGACCTAAATACAACTATATTAACATGTTAAAACTAGAGGTGACCACGTAAATGAGATACAAGCTTACTATGCAAATTAGACTAAAAATGAAAAGTGAGAAAGCTACTCATAACCGATCCACCGGTTGCGAGGCTAAAACCGAATTAACACTACTCTAACCTAACTAAATCCAACCCATTATCACCACAAAGAACACCCATTTTCATTTCCAATTCCAACTTGCACCAATAGTTGACTTTAATTGACCATGAACCAAAACTACTTAAACCTTGAATGTGAGTGATACAAAACTAACATGAGCTTATACAAGATTATTTGAGATTAAATACAAGTTACGTAAGCTTAAACATGAGATTTTAAAATTGAAAATTTCAACAATAACTCGAAAATGTAGAGTTTAGCTAAAACTTGATTGAGAACTTAACAACACATTACAATGATACTTTAACTTAAATGTGATACAAAGAAAGTGAAGTTACAACATTTTGACTTAAACTAATACTTTTATTTAAAAACGACATTAAAGGAAAATTAAAACTAGCTACTACTCTTTCTTGCTTCTCATTGCTCCTTATATATACCAAACATCTTCCCACATGTCTCGACTTGATCCCACCATCATTTTGGTCCATTGGATGTCTTAAAGTCATCTTGGCCCTTGATTGGTTTTGGCGGAATTTGGGTTTTAACAGCTGGTGGGTGTTGAGTGATAGGGGGAAGGATCATTTAATGATTTTTGTAGTTGTGTGGAGGTGGGGGGACAAGAGGAGATGAAGGTGAGCTGGGGGGATGGGAGTTGGAGTGATTGCGGTAAAGAAGCGGTGAGGAAGGAGAAAAAAGCGCCAAGGTTGATTTTTGACCATGGGTTTGACCGATATATAATAATAGGGGTTCAAATTGCTTAGTGACAGGGGGTCATTTGTGGTATTGACAGGTCCAAAAAATGGTTTGACAAGGCCAAGGTTTGCAAAGGTTTAAAACATAAGGACTTAAAGTGCCAAATCTGAAATTTAAAGGACCTATGCTGCCATTTATGCAAAGTTACTCCAAGGACTAAAAGTGACAAGTTTCAATAATGCAAGGACCAAACTTGACATTTTCAAAATTCCAAGGACCATTTTTGCCAATTTTCAAACTTGAGGGACCAAAGTTGTAATTTTGCAAATTTTAAACTTTGAAGGGTTTGTTTTAACAACTTTTGAATCCCATGGACCTTAAATGACTTTATTCTTTATTTTGATATACCGTGGACTGCTTTTTGACAACTTTTGAAACTTGGGGACTAAAGCGCCAATTTTGCAAACTTGATACGTTTTCATCCGATTTTGATCTTTTGCATTTAAAACACATAAAACACTGATTTGTGATATTTTCATCATTTGAAGCATTTTGAGTGTTTTCGATGATTTTGCGCCTAGATAGTACAAAATGATGAGTATTTAGACACTCATCAATCCCCACACTAAGATATTGCTAGTCCCTAGCAATGATTTGAACTTTAATGGATTTTAAAACTCTTTACCAAAAGCCATTACTTACGAGTAGCCAAATGTTTCAGTTCAAGTAAGAACCTTGGTACATCGATAACCAAATGATTTTGAGCAAATCATAAGTCAGAAACGGATTTGATTTGTCTTTACCGAGCCGTACCATACGGACTAGCCAACTCTTAGATAAATTATCAATATTATCTTTGGTGAGTGATTACCAATTATGGATTTTCCATCGCCTTTACCACAAGCCATAAACTTGCGGGCTAGCCAACTCTTCACTTTTTAGGATATGGCGAGTGAATACCATACAATTTTGGGCAAATTGCAAGTCGTGTAACGGATTTGATATATCTTTACCAAGAGCCGTTTGCTCTGGATTAGCTAATCCTTTTGTCTTCTGCATAAGGCGGATCGATAACCAATTGAGTAAGTGAAAACACTTACTCCAAAAAAAAAAATTGGCCAAAAGCGGGGATTGGGTAGATAATATATGAAATTAGTGAGAATTCCCCCACACTTAGAAATGAATATTGCCTCAATATTCAAAGTACCGTGGTTATGCGAAACAAAGAACGTAAAAGGGAAATATTACGGCCATTATTTTAAAAGATTTTTTTTTTTTTTGATTAAAAGATATATATACATATATATATAACATGTGGGCATCACCCCACACTTAGGTGGTAGAAAGGGTAAGAAGTCGAAATATGGGTGAAAACCCATATGGTGTGTATCTTGTTTTTGGTTACCGAGTCGCTAGCTTGACTCGACCCAATTCATTGGTTCATAGGAAGCAAAGTGGAAGAAACAATCTCCATCGGACTTTCATTCAAGATGTTTGGATAAACATTGAAGCACGCGAAAGTTCCACACCGATGAGATATACAGAGAAAGACCCGGCTCACGGATGATAAATGAAAATGCCGGGTCAAAGATAGTGTCCTCACTCTCAAGGAGTGAAGAAGAGAGAAGTCACATCATATGTGAGGAATGGAAGGAAGATGTTTATAACAATCAAGATCCGGTCTTCATCCTCAAATGTAGACATATCGGGAGGAAGGGTGAGGTAATATCATCAATAAGCAAACTCTTATGATAGAGTACACCTTCCTCCAAGTCAATATCATCCTCAAGATCAAAATAGAAATGATCATATTCGGAGGAGATATGTCATGAGAGAGCTCACGGAGAACTCTTCATGAAGAGAATCATTGGAAAAGCCTCAAGCTCGGGCTTGTCCAATGTAGAGTCACTATCCACAACGGGATAGGAGATGAAGTCGACTTAGCACGAATGATTCGATCTTAGAAACGAGGAGATTTATATTGAACAATTGTTCACGAAGTATCTCGTCCTCAATTTCCGGATCATCGAATCTCTCACTTCCTCTAAGCTAACTAGCTCGGAAGGTTGCTCCTCGACATAATCGATGTCTCCATAGGATAAAGAATCGTCAAACGAAGTACAATCGTTATTAGAATCGGAGAACATCTCGACATGATCATATGGAATGTCAAGAGGAGGAGAAGAATCACCATTAAGAGGCTCATCACACATATTACGGAGATAACCTCGGACTCACTGGGGTTGGAACAAGGCTCAACACTAGACGATTCCATTTGGAATAGTGCTAAGAGGCTCGTCCCCATTATGAGAGAGTCTTTGGAAGCAATAAAAGGTAAGATAGGTATGATAGCAATAGACCCGGGAGTTGAGAAATGATATCTTTCAAAGGAATAACACTCTCCTCGTCGTCCTCATAATATTCCCTCATTTGAATACTATCCTCATCTTCATCGTCATCATATCGGATTCTTATGTTCATCTCTTGAAGCTTGCATACCATTCTTTTCATTTGTAGTTTCTTTCAATGCGTATTTCTTCGTAACTTTCGGAAGATTACACTCGTAATCATTGAGATCTTGTGAAGGCTCGGAAGTCCGATGACCGATGGAATCTTGTGGGGTTGGAAATTGTCAAACCGGAGAATTGGAATTGTGAAAATTTTGATTCATCGGTTGACATTCAAAAGTCGCATGAGGACCCCATGATTCTCACAACAGATAATTGGGAAAATAACTTTCACCAAAGTTCGATTGTAACATGGTTCCTGCTCATAGACAAGCGGGACCCGTGCGGACAATCAAAACCGTAATGAGAATCATTCCACAAAACTCGCATGAGTAGGATTCGTATTGGGATGTGGAGGTAGGTAGGAAAAATCGGGTGTTTCATTATTTGAAATGGGATCGGGATTATCGACAAACTTGTCTCCAAACCCACATTGGTACATCGCCGACAATTTCCACCGTTAAATGGACCTCCACACCGTGAACATGTCGAAAACCATGACATGAAGAATTAAACGGATAAGAGGATAAGGAATGAAGAATTAAACGGTTATAGAGGATAAGGAATGGAGAATTAAACAGATAGAGGGTAAGGAAATGTAGAATCAAAAGATGCGAGAGGGTAAAGATGGATATTTTTGGATTTTGAAAACTTTACAAAAAACTTTTACAAAAGATGGTATATGTGCAAGAATGGGTCCAAAAGGCTAAACACACGCTAAAGCCTCCCGCAATGCAAGCGCCAAAATTTGATATGTGGCGAGCGAATAAGCTAAATCACACAAGCCGCCACTCATGAATGGCCAACCGTGAATAAAGCTTAAAAGCAGTTCGCATACACAAATGCAATGAAGATCGAGAATATAGTGAATTCTGGGTCGTTTAGTCCCACGGAGACTCAATTGTGTGCAAACACTTGATCGACGATAAAATGATCACTAAGGATAGTGATCGGAAAGGATTCGGATTGAATATTACACTCTTGAAAAGTTAATAAATAACAATGACTTAAATACAATTTAAGAAAATTAAAAGATAAAGATATTAAATAAACGATATCACTATATTTAAAGTGATGAACGTTTAAAACCTAAAACGTACGTTTAAATTAAAAACTACATAAACGTACAAAATAAAAAGTGAAACTTACACAATATAAATCCTAAAAATATGAAAAATACATTTTTACAATCCTAATGATAAAAGAAAATATTTAGAAAAAAGAAAATTATTTTTATAACTATTTATCTAATTATTATTAATTAAAAACTATTTATTAAGTATTTAAAATGCACCAAAATATAAGAAAATACAAAATTAACCTAGAAAATGAAATTATAACTTAGAAAATCTAAAATATGATAAAACTTATTTTAAAACTGAAAATATATTTTTAGACTTTTATGTATTTGTAATTAATTTAATACTATTTAAAACTAATTAAAATGCTAAAAAATACTATTTAAACCAAGAAAATTATGGAAAAATACTTTTAGGCTTTTATATTTATCTTAATCTAGGAAAATTGAAAATATATTTTTAAAGCTTTTTCGATTTATTAGTATTAAAAGCTATTTAAAAGGATTAAAACTAGTTTAAATTAAGAAAAATAGCAAACAAGCTTAGAAAAATATGAAAATTTCAGAAAAGTCTAAAATAATATTAAGAATATAAGAAAATGGAAAAAGCAGTGCTAATGTGTAGAAATATGGAACTGAGGTGCAAAGGCTTATTGAAATAAGCACTAGAATAAGCAAATGGAATCCAAAAGCTACCAAACCGATACACAAGCTATAATAAGCTAAGAGAACTAAAATGGAACAAGTAACAACAAGCTACAACCTCGATAAGTGAATACACCGATTTGATGAAATGAGCAAATGAGCTAAAACAGATTTGGGACCTACTTTGAACAAGAAAATAAGCACAAGAATAAGTCGGAAACAGAATGCAACAACGGACCCTAGACTAGACACGGGTGAGAGCTTATAAACCAAATTACAGACCTAGACAAGCTCAAATGAGACTTGTGCAAGGTCTGCAAAACTCCGCCAAGCCCTGTGCAATCAATGATGCCTCTTGAGCAGGCACTTAGCACCATTGACAAGCTCTTTGAAGCTTCTATAAAATTCACAAAATGTAATAAAATGGAGATAAGCAAATAGACCAAGAGGGACTTTTAAAAACCACAAGTTTCATTTAGATTGGCTCGTAAGTGAGTTCATGAAAATCACTTCGATGAGCTCAAAATGGATTTTGCAAACTTTGACTTTTGAAGGATTTGAAATGTTTGACTATCTTGAACTTTGAAGCTAGTCTTTGACCGATTATGATGTTAATGGCTAAATAGAAACTAAGGCAAGCTATTTCTAAGTTTTTAAACACAAAACAAGAACTTGATCTCTAAAATCCTAACGGTGAAGGTATAAGAACAGATCAAATGAAATTTTGACTAATGAGCTAATGGAGGTGCAAATGGTGATGAATTGAGTTCAATATAGCTACACAAACATAAATCAACAACTTTCAAACAATGAGCGACCTTAAAGATGATTGAGCTTAAAATCCAAACACCACTTTTATAAACCGATAAGCAAATTATACCGACCAAGTCGCTAACCGACATATACCAATGATCAAACTAGGCTTACATGACCTAAATACAACTATATTAACATGTTAAAACTAGAGGTGACCACGAAAATGATACAAGCTTACTATGCAAATTAGACTAAAAATGAAAAGTGAGAAAGCTACTCACAACGATCCAAATTGGTTGCAGCTAAAACCGAATTAACACTACTCTAACCTAACTAAATCCAACCCATTATCACCACAAGAACACCCATTTTCATTTCCAATTCCAACTTGCACCAATAGTTGACTTTAATTGACCATGAACCAAAACTACTTAAACCTTGAATGTGAAATGATACAAAACTAACATGAGCTTATACAAGATTATTTGAGATTAAATACAAGTTCTTTAAGCTTAAACATGAGATTTTAAAATTGAAAATTTCAACAAGAATCGAAATGTAGAGTTTAGCTAAAAACTTGGATTGAGAACTTAACAACACATTACAATGATACTTTAACTTAAATGTGATACAAAGAAAGTGAAGTTACAACATTTTGACTTAAACTAATACTTTTATTTAAAAAACGACATTAAAGGAAAATTAAAAACTAGCTACTACTCTTTCTTGCTTCTCATTGCTCCTTATATATACCAAACATCTTCCCACATGTCTCTGACTTGATCCCAACATCATTTTGGTCCATTGGATGTCTTAAAGTCATCTTGGCCCTTGATTGGTTTTTGGCGGGAATTTGGGTTTTAACAGCTGGTGGGTGTTGAGTGATAGGGGGAAGGATCATTTAATGATTTTTGTAGTTGTGTGGAGGTGGGGGGACAAGAGGAGATGAAGGTGAGCTGGGGGGATGGGAGTTGGAGTGATTGCAGGGTAGCAGGTGAGGAAGGAGAAGAAAAGGCGCCAAGGGTTGATTTTTGACCAGTGGGTTTGACCAGATATAATAATAGGGGGGTTCAAATTTCTTAGTGACAGGGGGTCATTTGTGGTATTGACAGGTCCAAAAAAAGTGGTTTGACAAGGCCAAGGTTTGCAAAGGTTTAAAACATAAGGACTTAAAGTGCCAAATCTGAAATTTAAAGGACCTATGCTGCCATTTATGCAAAGTTACTCCAAGGACTAAAAGTGACAAGTTTCAATAATGCAAGGACCAAACTTGACATTTTCAAAATTCCAAGGACCATTTTTGCCAATTTTCAAACTTGAGCGACCAAAGTTGTAATTTTGCAAATTTTAAACTTTGAAGGGTTTGTTTTAACAACTTTTGAATCCCATGGACCTTAAATGACTTTATTCTTTATTTTGATATACCAAGGACTGCTTTTGACAACTTTTGAAACTTGGGGACTAAAGCGCCAATTTTGCAAACTTGATACGTTTTCATCCGATTTTGATCTTTTTGCATTTAAAACACATAAAACATCGATTTGTGATATTTTCATCATTTTGAAGCATTTTGAGTGTTTTCGATGATTTTGCGCCTAGATAGTACAAAAATGATGAGTATTTAGACACTCATCAATGTGGTACAGCTTGAATTATACTTAGTGGTGCAGAATACCAATTGGCGATCTTCTCACCAAAGCCTTGCCTCCCGCTAGGTTTAATGAGTTGGTCCACCGGATTGGTATGAGGTGTTTGACTCAAGAGGAATTGGATGACCTCCTAAAACATTCTTAAAAACCTCACAAACACCAAAACATCTTTTGTAAATAATTTTCAAAAACAAAATACAAAAATATAAAACCCGATAAAACAACAAAAATATTCTTCTAATCTAATTTTCTTTCAACATGGCAAGTACATTTCTTCCTTCAACACTATAATCTTTCAAATTTCAGTATTTTTCCGATCAAGTGTTGAGGGAGAAAATTAATCACTTAACTGCTTTCAAAACATCCGTGTACTTGCATGTTATCATATCCCTGTTGTTTCTTTTATCAATGGTGGTAAAGTTTACGGTTCAATGACACTCCTCGGACTAAAATTTATAACCTTTCATCATTTTCTTAAGTCGAGGGAAGTGTCACAAAGTTATTTCCTAAAATCTTTGTTTGGTAACCATAATGGAAGTTAAATGGCTTTGTATGAAAAAGGAAAAGGTGGAGGACCAAAAGCGCCAAAAGTTTAAAGTTATTTTAATAAAAAGACTCCACCTAACATATTCATCACATTTATTACTCATAAACCTAACCAATCCTACTGACGAATTCGTTCTTCAAATCGTGTTTCGATCATCAATTTGTAAGTTGTTTCATGATCTTAACATGTTTACAAACATAGGTTTTGATTTTTACACGAATCCAGTTTTTTGTCTATGATTGTTTTGTGCTCTACGATAAGCGTAAGAACTCATAATCAAGAATGGGTGTTTGTGGTTAAAAGGATTGTGTCAAAGCATGTCTTTAACATCAATGACACTAATTTTATCCTCTAAATCCACCCGTAAACACGAATTGAAGGTTTTTCAAAATTGATCTTAAGTATTGGGTTAATGTGAAATATTGCAATTGTTTATATATGTAATAATGTAAGTAAACAACCCGGAAATTAGGGTTTAATGTTCTTGTGTTTGGGTATGATCAAACCACATCTACAAGTTG
Organism: Chrysanthemum lavandulifolium; assembly: GCA_022545495.1. Lineage (NCBI taxonomy): Eukaryota > Viridiplantae > Streptophyta > Magnoliopsida > Asterales > Asteraceae > Chrysanthemum > Chrysanthemum lavandulifolium. The sequence goes on along the minus strand of CM040240.1, from coordinate 69,394,830 downwards.
TTTATGGCTAGAAATCATATCGTTCTTAAACTCTACGTGTAGAAAACTAGGACTCTTTTTTTGAAACTTATTGAAAGATCAATTGATATTGATCTTAAGTAAGTTAATGAAATATGCAAGCAATACTCAAACCACAACAAGTTGTTTATAGTGGTTCCCTAGTCTTTTTCCTTGCCCTACTCCACCCCGACACTCGAGTTTAACTTCACTAGTCAACAAGCTCCTTTCACCGTGGGAGAAAACCTTTACACTTCGCTTACACTATTTCCGACACTAAGCTAGATGTCGAGTTCTTTCCAAGGGTACAACTACTCCCACACACAATGTATTTTGAGGACTAAAATACTAACCACTCACACTCACAAGATTATGATGGTTTGATACAACAATGAAGTATGGATCAACACTAGATCATACAACACTAAATAAACAAGACTTCCAACTTCTCGTTGAAGCTTGAATATGACTTGATCTTCTTTGCTACAAAGAGATCACTAATATGATATGAAACCGAGTTAGAAAGGTTAGAGAAGATATGTATGAGAATGTTAGAAAGGGATGAGAAACTACTTGGCTTGGCATTGCTATTTATAGCCAATTTGGACGGGGCGTCCACGGACCGCGGACCCCTAAAAAGGGTTCCGCCTGTACCCAATTAGTACCGCTGATCGGCAGTCAAGATATCAAATCTTGCCTAAAGTCAACTCTATCTAAGTAAGATTGTGCAAGATATGAAGAGTACAAATCTTCACAAAATATCTAATGGAATCTTCCAATGATCTCCATGATGTAATACATGATGTCAACATGTTGTATTACTATTAATAGAAATATGCAAATGCTTAAGTAGTGTTTGGTTTTAAGAACCTAACACATTCTACAAACTACTATCATACATAATGATTAGAGTCATATCAAGATGTTACTAATCATAAATGTAAATGCTTGAATGATGAATATATTGTTTGAGAAAGCTTGTTTTAATATCTAATAAACTTGACAAGCTTTAAGCTTTTATAAATTAAATTTACTTTTGTCGTTAACAAAACTTAGGCAAAGATCAAAAATATAAATAACGTTTAATGACGATATTTGTATTAACAATCTCCCCTTTTGTTGAGGACAAAATATAAATTTATTTTATAAAAGAAACAAAGTTTGTACAAGAGTTATAAAATATTAGTTTTAGAACTTTGAAAAGGAAATGATAATGCAAGTGTATGAAATTTGACTTTTATGAAAGTCAAAGAATTCACTAGTTGATGCATGATGTTGACTTTTTCGAGAAAGTCAAATTATGCGTTTGACCTTTTAAGAAAAGTCAAGTATTATCAATGAGGGTTCTGTTTGACTTTTAGAAAGTCAATTGTATGCGGTTTGACTTTTCGGAAAAGTCAAATATAAATAATTTCAAGTTCTATATTTTCTCCCTTTTTGTCTCAACAAAAGAAGAGGCTATCTTGAATGTAATGAGCCGAGCTTATTATCTCCCCTTGTTCAAAGCTCCCCTAAATTGGGTGCTTTAATGGGAAGATACATGGATTGTGAAAATAAAGCTAAAAAAAATTGTTAGTAATAATGATCATTCACAAGCATTTCCAAGCACTATGTAATGACACCAACAACATAATAAACAACATTCATTTGTTAAAATTTTCATGAGTAAAGATCATGAAAAGAGAACACAATGATGTGTTTCTAGTACAAGAAAAAAAAAATTATCTAAAACAAAAACAAATAAAAGACTATTCTAAAACCATCCTAAAGAGATGGTGGATGGGAAAAGCGTTGAGGCGCTCAAGAATGTGGTTGAGGATGAACCTCATTTCTTCGTGGAAGTCATGGACCATAATCCGGGTCCGTTCCACGGTTTGACCCGTTGCTCACAAGTTGAGCAACCATGCCTTAGTGGGTAGAAAGTTTGCGGAGGTTGTGGTGGTGGAATGGTGGATGTGTTGGTGGTGTTGGGGATGTTTGGAGTGGTCATGATGGATGCAAGCAAAGCACTTTGCATTTGCATTGTCTCACTTAAGTGAGAATCCACCATGCCTTTGAATTGGTGGAGGTTGTGGAGTTCGGCTTGAATCTCCTCTCTAGTGGGATTGTCATCCCACATGCTCTCCGGAATGTCCTCAATATGAGGAGACATTGATGATGGAAGTGGATGATCCCCGTATAAAGGACCATGAATGTCCTTGTGAATGGGGTGGAAAAGGAGAGGTCTTGGCCCTAATGGGGCGTTTGGGTCAATGGATGACCGAGGTGATTCATGAGCGATTCGCTCAATGGTGCCAAATGATGGCAATGGTGGTGGATGACTTGGCCTAGGAGGCAAGTCTTCCAAGTCCTCTAGGAAAGGATTTGGTGATGTTGGTGGAGTAGAAAATAACTCCATGGGAGTGAGAGTGGGAGACCTTGGTGAAGGTGGTGAGGGTGTTTTGGATGTTTGGATGGGTGCCGGTGGAGGTGAAGTAGGTGCTTTTGATGGTGGTGGAGTGGTGATCACAATGTGTGATGAAGTGGGTGTAGCCAAGGTAAGGTGTGTATCATCTCTAATGGGAGATGAGATGGTGAGTGGTGAAGATTCGGATGATGAGCTAAGATTAACAAAACAACAAGGCCTTACACTCATTCTAGCGGTTTTCTTGCAAGGTTTTGGTGATGATTTAGTCATTTTATCTTGGGTTTTGATTTGCTAGATAGTAAGTGAGAATGAAGAAGGTGTGAGGATGATCATGGTAAAGCCTTTCAATTTATAGAGGTAAGAAATTGTTGAGAAAAGGTTTGATTTGATGTTGAACCATTGAATAGATGAGGTTCCTAATGATTTGGAAGTGGGTTGAATGCTAGTCATATCACCCAAGTCAATCCATACAAAGAAGATGGAGTGAGGAAGAAAAGATATGCAATAAATGTGTTCTAGTGAGTGGAATTTCCTAATATTCATATTACCCACAGTTTGAAGGTACCAAAATTTGGTTCCTTCCTTTATGCCAAAGGGCTCCTTGGGTGGATTTTTCAAATTTTTGAATTTTGGTGGAAATGGATTTCTTACATCCCTTAGTGAATAATACTAGTTCTAATAACGGTATAAACTAGTTAAGATTGATTTATAAGTGATGGAAGATAATTTGGAATTACGAAAGAGTCGAAATTGAGAAAATTACAGGAGGATCCACGACACCAAAATCATACAGACGGAACCCAAAAAGGGTGCCGTCTGGTCCTATCTGAGATATGGCGGTACCAAAATTCATAAAGGACGGTACCAAAATAAAGGTGCCGTCGATCCGTGAGTCTTGAAATTTGGACGAAATGTTTCTTAAAAGCGAAATTTCAAATCAAAATTTTTCTCAAAACTGTTATACTAAACATTTCTAGTTAGGAAAAGTAAATAACACATATGTAAACACGGTGGAGCATAGATTAAGAGCAAGGCTTATTGATTTTCACAATATAGTGAAAATGGGTAAAATTGATAGCATACTTGTGCTATCCCCGCATGAGATTGTTAGCATACACCATTGTTTCAAGTTATATTATCATCCTACATAATAAAAACAACTAAATAGTATCAAACATTAACGATAATGCATTGTTCCAAACACTCCTTAAAGTACCCTTATTTGTCCAACTTCTTGTAAATCTTGTTCATCATCCTACCAAGGCACTTGAACATTCCCTTAGTTTGCTTGAATTCGATGATTCATTCTCAATTTCGGGAAGAGATGTGTAATACTCTTGAGGTGGAAGGCGAGAGCTTGGAAGACCATCCTCGAGCTATTTGATGATGATGATGAAGGAGTTGGAGGTTTAGCTCTCTTGCCTTTAGTCTTAGCAACTCGAGCATCACTCAAGGGTACAAAGATGTGAGGATGAGATCATATTGAAGGTGCATCCCTTTTGGGGTTGGTGGAATTGGGCGAAGTTTCTATAGAGACGGGTGAGAAGCATCCGTATGGAAGAGCAACGGATCCTTGAGTTGGAATATCAATCATTCTCCTAGCTATGTAGTAGGCTAAGTTGAATGGTTGTCGGGTGGACAAGTTGTAAAGCATGTGGCAAAGACAAGCGTTTATGTGATCCCTATTCCTATGGTGCTAATGACGTTTGCTCTAAGTAACTCCTCCCATTTCTTAAATTCGTGCTTAAGTTCATTGAGCTCCATTCCATATGGATCTCGGTCTACCTCTTTTCCCTTTCGGGTGACTCGGGTTGTATCCGTTTTGGGTTAAAAGGTGTTCACGGATGACATCCTTATCGGCTAAGCGGGTTATGTAGGGAGAGGCGGTCATTGATTGCATCAAGGCGGTGGTGACCACTTATCCGTGTGACACAAGTTCCACGGTTGGGAATTCCTAGTACTCTAGCAAAGTCACTTAAAGTGATGGTGTAGTCATTTTGGTTGATTCTAAAGCTAAGACAAAACTCATCATCTTCATCACTAAAACCGGTCACACTAGCATAGAATTCTAATCTGAACCTAGGACAAATTGGTTCATCAATGTCAAGAAGACAATCGAATTGAATGGCGGCTAGTTCTTCACGAAGATTGGTATGCTCAAGGAAGGATGAGTGAATGGTTCTACCTTCGTGGAAATACCTTGATTCTAGACCCCTAAATATTTCTACTTGTTCCTTGGTGAGTCCTTTGGTTTTGTGGTGTTTGGGAATGTAGTTAAGGGTGTCTTTGTGATCATAGAATCTTGCGGCTACCATGATTATTCCTAAGGATAAGAATTAACATGTTAAAAAAAATTTAGATAAATTTTAACGTTTTTGATTCTAGTGTGTGCCTATATGAAAACAATTTGGAGTTGCGGTTATCTCGACTCATTTTATGCACAAAATGGTTTTAGTGGAGTGTTTGGCAAATACCATGAGATAACCCAAATGCTCCTAATTCAATGTTGCTATATTTGAATATACCCGGGAGTGCATATTAGTTATGCAATACCTTTAGTATTCAAGAGCATGCAAGTGATGAAAATTCTAACGTTTCTATTTGTATTAGCAATGAAAAAAAGTTTTCCTACAAGTGAGAAGCTTTTCAAAACTTTTGACATGGGGTGTTTGGTTGTTTGAATAAGGCCTTATATTTATTATCTATCAATTAGTGGGAAACATGATTTTGTTTATGCAATATGATAATGTAGTACCTAATTTGAATGACTAGTTATGCAATTTGCCAATTGAATTCATATTTGGTATAAAAGCATACATAAAACCCCATGTAATGATTTGTGATAGTTTTGTGCATAAATAAGAATCCTAGACTCGAATTAAGAGATGAAATGTAGTTAGGATACTTACAATGATGTTATCTTTAGTGATTAGTGAGTGGGAAGATGACAATAATGAGCTTGCTTTAAGTTTTACGTTTTGGTAAAGTGGGTTGTGAGGAAGAAGATGTTATGTATAAAATTGTTTTGTACATGAGACACCACGGACGAGACGGTACCAAATTTTGGTTCCGTCCGTGTTGTCGTTGGTGCCGTGGCTCTGATGGCGAAACAAGACAAAATTGTTTTGGTTTGACTATTCTAATGTTTTAGGCTATGTTTATCCTACATGCTTGGTTCCATTAACCCTAAACCAAGTCTAAGAAGATTAAAGGTTCTCGTTTAAGAGGTTTAGTAAGGATGTCGGCAATGTTGTCTTGGAGGATACTTTCTCGATTGAAATGTTTCCTTTTGAACATTGTCGCGAAGAAAGTGATGACGATTTCAATGTGCTTTGTGCGAGCATGTTGAGCAGGATTCTTCTTGAGATCGATGGCTCCTTTGTTGTCATAAAGTATCACAATGTCGTTGAGATGAATTCCGTAGTCTCGAGAGCTTGCTTCATCCAAAGAGCTTGTTGACATGCTTTTCCTGAGGCGTATTCGGCTTGATGGTAGAGATGGCTAAAGCCGTTTGCTTCTTTGCAAACCATGAGGTGAGACAATGTCCAACAAAAGTGCAAATACCACTTGTACTTTTTCTATCGACATAATCACCGGCATGATCCGAGTCGGCATACACTATGGTTTCTATACCCGTTCCTTTGGGATACCATAATCCTAAACACGTTGTTCCCTTAATATATCTAAAATCCTTTTAATGCTTCTAAGTGTGATGCCTTTGGGTTTTCTTGAAAGCGAGCACATAGACAAACACTAAACATAATGTCGGGTCTACTAGCCGTAAGATAGAGTAGGCTACCAATCATTCCTCTATATTTAGTGTTATCTACGGATTCACCTTCTTCGTCCTTGGTGAGTTTAGTGTCCGAGGACATGGGTGTTTTAGTTGGTTTGGAATCTTCAAGACCAAATTTCTTAAGCATGTCTTTTATATATTTAGATTGATTAAAGAAAATACCATCTTCTAGTTGTTTAATTTGAAGTCCTAGAAAAAGTTTAACTCACCCATCATACTCATTTCAAACTCGTCATGCATGATTTTAGAGAAATCATTACATAGTTCTTGACAAGTTGATCCGAATATAATGTCATCAACGTATATTTGAACAATAATAATTTGCGATTCCTTTTCTTAGTAAAAGAGTATTATCTACTAATCCCATAGTATATTTGTTATCAATAAGAAAAGTCTTAAGACGGTCGTACCAAGCTTTAGGTGCTTGTTTAAGGCCGTATAATGCTTTCTTGAGTTTGAAGACATGATGTGGTTTCTCAAAGTCGGTAAAACCGGGAGGTTGAGCAACATACACTTCTTCGTTAATAAACCCATTAAGAAAAGCACTTTTAACATCCATTTGAAATAATTTAAAATCATAAGCACATGCATAAGCAAGTAATATTCTAATAGATTCTAGTCTAGCAACCGGTGCATAAGTTTCATCATAGTCAATTCCTTCTTGTTGATTATAACCTTGTGCAACAAGCCTAGCTTTGTTTCTAGATACTATACCATTTTCGTCCATTTTGTTTGAAAGACCCATTTCGTTCCAATTATAGTTTGATCTTTGGGTTTTGGAACTAGTTTCCAAACATCATTTCTAACGAATTGGTTTAATTCTTCTTGCATGGCCATTACCCATGATTCATCTTTTATTGCTTCATTTATGGTTTTGGTTCAATGGTGGATACAAAACAAAATGATTACTTTGATTTTGAGCTTGTGATCTTAAGGTTCTTTGATTAAGTTTTCCTATGACCTTTTCTAATGGATGACTTTTAGATTCTTTTATGTTGATAATTTCCTTATTTAATGGTTCATCTTCCTTGTTATTATCAATTTGACTTTTAATTATTTGACTTTCAACTAAGTCATCATCTACCAAAGGTGATGTCTTAGAGGAGGTGGACTTTAAATCAAATGTTATGTTCAACGATTCCTCGACTATCATTGTTTCTTTATTTAGGACAATGTAAGCTTTACTAGTTTGAGAGTAACCAAGAAATACACCTTCATAAGACTTTGGGTCAAACTTGGTGAGATAATCTTTAGTGTTAAGAATAAAGCATTTACAACCAAAGACTTTAAAATATCCTAATGTTGGCTTTTACCTTTATAAAGTTCATATGGTGTTTTGTTTAGGAAAGGACGTATTAGGACTCTATTTAAAATATATGTAGAAGTGTCAATGCGTTACACCAAAACTTTTGAGGAATGTTTTGTTCATTAAGCATTGTTCTACTCATTTCTTGAATTGTTCTATTTTTACGTTCTACTACTCCATTTGATTGAGGTGTTCGTGGAGCGAAAAGTTATGTGTTATACCATTTGCATCACAAAAGTTTCCAAATTGAGTTTCGTTGTCAAATTCACGACCATGATCCGTTCGGATCGACACAATTTGACACCTAGAAGATTTTGAATTTTCTTGCTAAGTATTTCAAATTTATCAAAAGCTTCATTTTAGTTTTCAAAATAATGTCCAAGTAAACCTTGAGTAATCATCTACTATGACCAAAGTGTATAAGTTGCCTCCATAGCTCCTTATAGCGGATGGTCCAAATAAGTCCATATGTAATAATTCTAGACACTTAGAAGTGGACACCATATTTTTAGATTTGTGACTACTATGTGTTTGTTTACCAATTTTGCAAGCGTCACAAAAGTGTTGGTCATATTTTAGTTTTGGTAAATTTCTAACCAATTCTTTTGAAGATAGGTTTTGTATAAGTCTCATATTAGCGTGACCTAAGCGTCTATGCCAAAGAGATGAGCTATCGTCTAATGTTGTTAGGCAAAGTTTGTCATTATATGTTTTATCTATTTTCATGACGTATATGTTATTTTTCCTAACTCCTTTAGCTATGGTGATACCATCTTTTAGTATTTTACTACCATTTTCATCAAATAGTACTTTATACTTTTTATCGCATAGTTGGCTAATACTAAGTAGATTAAATCCTAACCTATCCACATGAGCAACATTTTCAATAGTTAGAGAGTTATGAGCAATCGTACCTTTGCCAATGATTTTGCTTTTGAGATTGCTACCGAAAGTGACATTACCTCCGTCATACTCTTGGTATGATGAGAAGAGACTTTGTTGCCCGTCATGTGTCGTGAGCATCCACTATCTTTTATCCATTCATCGGGTTCCAATCCAACTTTTAAGCATACCTAAGCGAATAACTCAAACATTTGGTCCCCAATATCTCATGGGTCCGTTTGGGTTAAACATACCATTTATTTGATTCATGTATGGAAATGATGGGTAAGGGTTCCATGGCATGTAATCTGGGGTTTGATATGGTCTAGGAATGTTTTGATTCCAACCGTTGTGTTGGTAGTTAGGTTGAACGTTGTGGTTGCTCTTAGGAAAGGCGTTTGGCAAAGAGGTTTTATATCGTTGTTGAGTAGTTTTTGATCTAAATTCATTTTAACAAGTCCTACTCGATATAATGGCTGGTTTTAGTTTAACATTATCATTGGTTTTCTTTGTTATTTTAACAAATTGATGCGGTCCGTATTGCGAACATTACATTACTTTGAAGTACCATGGTACCCTTTTGCTGTGGACGGAACCCTTATTTTGGTTCCGTCGGTCCGTCTTTCATTCTCGCAGCAGATTTTGACGAATGTTCGTCCTTTCGGCCGTTTTGTTTTGACTCTTTGAGATTAATACTTCATTAAAACCTAGCCCATTCACGTCTCACGGTGTTTTATGGATTTTAACTATTTCATCGGCAAGAGCGATGTTTTTGTTAAACCTTTTAAACTTAGAATTATTTTCTATTAAAACTTCTTGTGTGAGCTTTAGTTTTTCTATTTCAAGATTAAGCTCTTGACATGATTTACAATCATCGTCATTTGCTTTCCCTTTTTCAAGACGTTTTGCTTTTTCTTTTAACTCATATACCTCATTTTCCAAAAACTCCTTTTTGATTTTTAGAAATTTATTTTTAGTTATGATTTTTAGACTTAGCTCACACAATTGATTATATTGTTTTTGCAAGGTATCATCATCTATAGAAGAATAAGAAGAGTCGGAAAGTACCTCATTTGACTCATGTGCCATTAGAGCGATCTCTTCCTTGCTTGATTCTTCATCGTCTTCACTATCACTCCAAGCACCACTTACAAAAGCTCGTTGAGTTTTGCTTTTAGGTGGCTTGGGACATTCTCCTATGAGATGACTTGCATCACCACATCTAAAACACTTTCTTTCACCTTTAATCTTCTTATCATCCCGATCTTTTCGGAATGGCTTCTTTTCTTCTCGAGGTTGTCTTACAAACTTTCCTCTTCTTCTAAAGAACTTCTTAAAATCTCTAACGGCCATGGCATATTCCTCATCTTCACTATCGAGCAAGATTCACCATCATCGCTGATTCCGCCTTTGCTTTAAGAGCAACGGATTTGATCTTCTCCTTTCTTCCTTTGATGATTTCCGAATCTTTCTCCATTACCATTTCGTGAACTTTGAGGTTGCCAATTAGCTCGTCTAGTGACATTATTGAGAGATCTTTTGATTCTTCAATAGCGGTCACTTTAGCTCTCCATTTGGGATGGAGTGCTCTAAGAAATTTCGACAAAGTTCTTACTACGAAAAGATTCGTCAAGTGCTTTAAGTGATGTAATGATAGTGTTAAAGCGAGCAAAGCCACAATCAATGGTTTCATCTTGAGGATAACGAATTGTTCATATTGTTGAACAAGAAGATCAATTTTGTTATCCTTGACTTGTGAATTACCTTGATGTGTAACAATTAAAGATTCCCAAATATCTTTGGCGGTTTCACACATGAAAATTCTTTCATATTCTTTTCTAGGTAAAGCATTGTAAAGCATCATTTTAGCTTCATTATTTTTAGCAACTAATTTCTTTTGTTCATCAACGGAAATATCCTTTGTTGTAGAACTAAAATCTCCTTTAACAATAATAAACCAAAGATCTATATCTTTTGATTTTACATATGTTTCAAACGGTTTTCCAATAGATAAATCCATTGGTTTCAAAGAGTGGTGGTCTTTGCATAGATTGCCCTTCTTTAAAGTTTTCGAGAATCCATGGATCGTTTCAAGTTTATAAAATACACGTTATTTTAGAAATTCTTGAGCAACGAGGCTCGGTACCAATTGTAGAAAACTAGAAGGGGTTGAATAGTTTACCGATTAAAACTTTGTTTTGAAACTTATTGAAAGATCAATTGATATTGATCTTAAGTATATTAATGAAATATGCAAGCAATATGTAATAAATAAGTAAGGAAAGAAATGATCAAACCACAACAAGTTGTTTATAGTGGTTCGCCTACAAGGACTCTTTTTCCTTGCCTACTCCACTCCCGAGTCTCACACTCGAGAGTTTAACTTCACTAGTCAACAAGCTCCTTTCACCGTGGGAGAAAACCTTTACACTTCGCTTACACTATTTCCGACACTAAGCTAGATGTCGAGTTCTTTCCAAGGGTACAACTACTCCCACACACAATGTATTTTGAGGACTAAAATACTAACCACTCACACTCACAAGATTATGATGGTTTGATACAACAATGAAGTATGGATCAACACTAGATCATACAACACAAAATAAACAAGACTTCCAACTTCTCGTTGAAGCTTGAATATGACTTGATCTTCTTTGCTACAAAAGAGATCACTAATATGATATGAAACTGAGTTAGAAAGGTTAGAGAGAAGATATGTATGAGAAATGTTAGAAAGGGATGAGAAACTACTTGGCTTGGCATTGCTATTTATAGCCAATTTGGACGAGGCGCGTCCACGGACCGCGGACCCCTAAAAGGGTTCCGCCTGTACCCAATTAGTACCGCTTGATCGACAATCAAGATATCAAATCTTGCCTAAAGTCAACTCTATCTAAGTAAGATTGTGCAAGATATGAAGAGTACAAATCTTCACAAAATATCTAATGGAATCTTCCAATGATCTCCATGATGTAATACATGATGTCAACATGTTGTATTACTATTAATAGAAATATGCAAATGCTTAAGTAGTGTTTGGTTTTAAGAACCTAACACATTCTACAAACTACTATCATACATAATGATTAGAGTCATATCAAGATGTTACTAATCATAAATGTAAATGCTTGAATGATGAATATATTGTTTGAGAAAGCTTGTTTTAATATCTAATAAACTTGACAAGCTTTAAGCTTTTATAAATTAAATTTACTTTTGTCGTTAACAAAACTTAGGCAAAGATCAAAAATATAAATAACGTTAGTTATATTTGTATTAACACTACGATGACTTTCACGTATGTTTAACAAGCTTTCATGCCATAACTGCTTTAGAATGAATATATGTGTTAAGATTGATGATATGATGATTTTATTTCGTGCTTACTACCGTACAACTCGTAATCAAGGTCTTTGTTACTTTACGATAAGGATCACCTTACGCGTGACGCTATGCGTAAGAGAAATCTCACGCCGTAACTATTACGCGTAAGGTTCTACAATGGGACCACGCGTATCCTGAAGGATATGCGAACAAGGACCTCACGCATAAGGTCTACTCTTACGAGTAAGCCTTACGCGTAAGGTTCTTTATACGCCTACGCATAAGCTCCACGCATAAGGTCCCTTTTCCCACGCTGTAGCATTCCTTACGCGTAAGTTAGGATCCCACGATAAGCTTTCGCCACGCGATATATCACTGCACACGCAGTAACTTTGCCAAATCTACGCCTAAGCCATGATTGACCTTCATTATGAATTGTTACGTGTACAAACTTGTAAATAAATGAATCATAACGTCACGAAACCAATAATGTCACCAATAAACTTAATCGTTTAATATGTTGTGTTAAATAAGTGATAACATAAACTTTAAAACTTAAAGTTAACTAACTCACGAAACTTATCACGACGACATTGGACTATTGAACAAACAAGTGACTTTGGACTCAGAATAATCTTTGACATCAGATATTCAATAATTAGACAATAAAACCTTATGTTGACTAATATTATGTCTTTCGATATGTTGGTTCTTTTGGCTAATGTTATTTCGATCACGACATGGTCATCAAATGAATGTGGATGCACCAAATTCTCACAATTGCGACATCTTCCCTAATGGCTATCCTAGAAAGATTGGAAAGAACAACCTTAGGGTTGACTTTGAAACCCTCACATGCTCGTAATCTTCACGCTGATTGTCGTGGATGTTCTAAAGAATCATCCCTACCGAACATGCTCACACTCGCCATCGACCGGAGATCTACATACAACAATTCGAATTCAATGCAAAGGATCAAGGGTCAAAGTGCGTGATTGTGACTCTCAATCACAAACAAGTCACCATCACTCATGCGGACTTACGTCTCGTTCTCCTCATTCCCGAAATCGAGCCAACCGACTTCTTTGCCACACCTCCGAGAGACAGTTCTTCAATTCTCGATAGATATTGGCTATGATGAAGCTTCAGAATTGCTACTAAGCACTCTCATGTGGAGCTTAAGAACATTCCTCAACCGTGGAGAACCCTCTACATCATCATCACCAAATCGGTCTCTCGGTCGTGATAGTGGCTATGAGCATCCTAAGCTCATGGAACTACAAATTTTCCGGTCATTAATCAACAAAAGGACATCGAAATTGAAGCACCGTTATGTGAAGACATGATGTCATTTCACAAGAAACTTGGCTCAAAGATTCCTATGTCGATACACAAAATTGTTGATCCAGAGCACTTGGACTTCATCCCGATATTCCACAAAGGCTCAATGACCCGCATAATCACGATATGTTGATCGAACCTACCCTATCACCGTAATCAAGGAATCACAACAAAGAAACAGTCTGTCAGACACCGATCACCTTCCGTCTAATGAAATCAAAAAGCTCAAGACATACAAAAGGTATCTAGTAGCGAAAGAGAAGGCAAAGTTGGTCATCTCGATGAAAATCTTCTTCAAACACCTATAAGGAGAACCGTAAGAGGCAAGTCAGGAGAAGTTTGCAAGTACCAAAAGTCAAAGGAAGTTTCCCAAAGGAATCCTCCTCGTAAAAGGATCGCTCCTTCTAAGGAAGCTGCTCCCATTCCCGCACCTAAAATCGAACCGCAAAGAAAGCTACCGGACGAAAGCTCAAGATACACAATCGGATGAGGAGGTCCACTACTCAATCTGCAACCGAACCACCTCCCTCGGTAGCAAAACCTCCTAGTCCTCCAAATGAACATGGAAAAGGAAGACTCACATTTGGGCCATATAAAGATAGCTAAGAAAGTGATGAAGAGCAACCGGATACTTCATACGTGAAGAAGTTTAAATTGCTAGACACCTTCAAAAGGTCAAGAATTTGCAAAAGACCAAATGGGTGGCCCCGGAGGATCAAGTGTCTCGCCCACTCTTCACCGCATCCCGATGCGTTAATCGACCCGATAAGGATCCGTGCCACCACTCTTGTGCAACAAAAACGCTTGTGGAGGTGTTCATTGAACATAACATTGAGGAACCGTAAAAGGATAAGACGAGAAAGAAAAGATCGATGAAGAAGCTAAGGCTCGACGGAAGAAAAGGCTAACTGGACAAGATAACGAAGAGAATTATGATGATTTTCTTCTCAACGGTCCAACTCGCTCCAAGGAGGATATACGCACCTCCAAAGGACCCCGAGCCTCCTCATGTCTCCTCTTCATCGATTCATTATCTCACCCTCACCACCACCATCTAAAAGATCAACCAAATCAACATCCAAATCAGGAAGAAGCCAACTCGATCTTGGATATCTCATGCTCATAAAAGAATTGGGAATGTTGTCAAACAAGTAAGAAAGAAAGACATACTCTACAAGAAGATGAATTTCTATGCCGATCGACACACTATATTCATGATGATCTCGACAAGATGCAAGATGAAAGGAGTATGTCCGTAAGCTCATGAAAGATGATCTTCAAGGAAAATGGACGAAATGATCAAAGGATACTCTCACCGTTCCTTATGGAGGTCGTTCAAACCGACAAAGGAGATGTATACCGATAACCGATCCAAATCTCTTGCATCTACCCAAACAAGCCATGAAATCAACTCCAATGAATTTAAGCATCAATCCATTGAATCTACAATCTTCTCGATGATGAATTGGTGAACCGCTAGTAGCACAAATGTCGAAACGCCTGCAACGCTTTGCCTCACACGGTTAAACTGCTTTGAAGCTCTCTTCGAATACCAACTCAGTCCTCATTCCGAGAAGAAGTCAGAAGGCCCAAACGCTCAAGAGATGATGAAGACAAAGATCGTGATAAGGATAAAGAGCCCAAACGCACAAAGAAGTCTAATGAATCGCCTTTTATTCAAGATTCCATGCAACCTCCTCCCCAAAGGACTCCGACTTCTCAAAGAACTCCTCCTAGCTCTTCTATTGATAAACCTCGGATTCTCGAGTTACCACCGAGTCTCGTAAAACCGTGATCATTTTGAGTATACGGGTGGTGACGATGAAGAAGTCCGTGAGCCCCACAACAACCCGCCTCCCAAACAAGTTCAAAACCGTAATCCTCATCCGTGTCTAAACAAAAGAAGAAGAAGGCGCCTCGGTTGACGTCGTATCATGGCTAGATGACGATAAAACAGAGGAATTTGATTGGTTCTCTACACTTGTTAACTCAACTCCCTACCTGTGAAGGTCAAGATCCGTAGACGGAAATACATTGGAGCATGCTAAAATTATGCAAGAAAAGTTCCATGTGAAGAAGATGACGAACCGAGTTGAGGCGAATCAAGAATGAAGCTTTTCAACCGTGGAAAGATAGCTCGAAAGTTCCATCGAGGTTGAGTATCACCTGAAAACATTGCTCGAGCTATGTCTAACAACATGGATTGGCTCAACCCGAAGTAAACATCGACTTCACAAACGGGACAACCCTCCATACTACACCGATTGGTCAAAACCTCTACCAACAATTGGCCAACCAAATGAACCTAGGATCCCATTCGGATATTTCTTCAACAAAGACTTGGAATTTCTTCTACACGGTGGCGATGGTTCAAGAAAATATGCTACATCTTTGACACTTCCATTCCAAAGACCATATACTCAAACCGCATAGCTATCGAGGAAAGAGCTAATCACTTGTTCTCCAACAACGTGGAAGCTTACGACCGAGATGCAATGTACGGATTCATCATTGGTCGAACGTCAAGAATCTACTATGTGTCGCCAGTTCAAGTCTCAACATGCGGTGTTCAAGACTAAGGATATCGTTGCCATCAAACACATTGATCTTTCGACCAAATGGGACTACACTTTTCTCAAAAGATTGTGGTCAAAAGGCAAGATGAACGGATTATGCATTCTCTCAAGTCGACTTTGAGAATTTGTCTATCAACGACATTAAAGACATGTACCTTGCCAAAGTGCAGGTCGCATGAGGCAATTTTCAATCAAGTACAACGTGAATTCATCAAGTCACCGCCATCTTCATCGACGATAGTCATCAAAGAACGTGTAGAAGATCTCCAACTTGCCGTTGAAGCATATCGGACTCGTGTTAACTTCACTCCACCTCGCCTGATCTTCCCGACATTAACCACTCTCACAATATACACTCATCAAGAAACCATTCGACGTCGCTTACCGCAGTGAACTTCAACGAAATTGCTTAATGGCGTGTAGTGATCTTCACAAGTTTGGAGATCACACTTTGAAGATGGTTAGGACGGATTGGTTTATAGGTTGAAGGATATACGTCAAAAGATTGGGTCTCCTAAGCGATGGAATTCTCGGGATCGAATGGATGTGAGGAGGATCATCGAAATGATTGATGAAAGGTTGTTTGAATGGATCGATTCGAACGATGGAAAGCTTTGTTGGTGGTCGACCAGATTAACATCACCGGCTATCAACGCCCGGTTCGTACTCCGGCAACATCACCGGACTTCCCGGTACCCTTGAATTGTTTCTTTCATTATTACATTTGGATGTGTGATTATATATGTCTATAGCTTGTGCACACATAACAAAGTACAACCCGTAATTGTCAAGAAAGGACCCGTGGTACGCCTGCCACAATCCTTATAAAAGGAGCGAAAGCTTCTTACTTTTGAGTAAAACCTATCAAACCTTTCATTTTTCAAGGTTTTGCTCAAAACGACAAGTACTTCCCCGTATGATTTTCAAAACCTCAACCATTTATATCACTTGTTGAGGGGGAGTATTTGAATCTAAACTTTGTTCACAAAATGTTCATAGTGATCATCTTCCCGCAACATTCGAAATGGTCATATTTATTCTCAACTTTTCAAAAAATAACATTTATATATGCCATTTTTGAGGGGGAGAAAATTATGTGATAAGAAATATGTTGTGTAAATGCAAATGAATATTTGTGTAATAGACTTAACCAACGAATTAACGGTACTAAACGTTAGTAACTCGAAAAGACTTGTCCCGGACGGGTAATAATTTCAAGCTAGTTCGCTAGTAATGTAAACGTGTCTCGCAAAGGACTTGTCCGAGTAGAAAGTACCATTCGAGAAACTCTTGGTAGACATGAACTCGACGGGTATGACAACCTTCGAGGTTTTTCTACACCTTCAAGGTAGTTATTAGAGCTAGTTGTCACCTAAAAGTCGACAATGTAACTCTTTAACTATGCAACGTAACCGTGTCTCGAGGGAGTGTCTATCTTGAGTTGATCAATTCAAAGTGCGCTCTTCCCACACAAAGGCGATTTCCGTCAAAACTCTAAAGCACATGTGGAGGGAGTATTTCGCTAAAAGATAAAACTCTCACGATGGTTCAAACATGTTTTCATTTACAAACCCTTTGAGAGATTTTCTTGAAAATTGGTTTTATGGCAACATAGGTTAGTCATGGAGTGATAAGGTGACCGAGGTTAGAATAACTGTCCTATGATCCGCCAGAGTCGAGGGATCTACCCAAGGACATCACAAATAGTTAGTACTTAGAAGTCCTTAGGTACGATTATAAAAAGGAGAAAATGAGAATCGGAGAAAGAAGGAGTTGAATAATTAAAAGAAATGCAAAGAAAAGGGTGAAAAGAAATAGCCCTCCAAATTATTCAACTTAGGGCGATAATCGGGTTCAATTCATATACTACTGGTTGTCACTTAGTGACCCTGTATTGAAGATTAAAAGTCGTCATGGACCCAATGGACGCATGCACTATACCTTCTAGCCACTCAAGTTTCTCTCAACGAAGCTTGTTTCATTCTCACGGGAACCCTATGTAAACTATTGGCTTTCTCTTAGAGATCGGTATTGAAGAAGGAGACCCTCTCCTAGTCTCCGCCAGAAAACCAAAACGCACTATTAAGTCTAGAGCCACGAGATTCATCAAAAGATATCTTAGGAACACTTGACATTTCATCACTTGTTGATCAACAAATAA
>CM040240.1:69341881-69376937 GCA_022545495.1 Chrysanthemum lavandulifolium | reverse complement strand
TTGTCTCCCATCATCAAAACATCAACTTTCTCCTACACACTGCAATTTAGAATAAACACATCAAATTTAGCACAATTCAAGATAAAGGTTCATAGTACACTGCCACAAAAGAGACAGTGATTTTTGGTTTGTGTGGATCAGATTAGAACTGAAGAACTATGGAACTACCTCGTGTGATAAGGGAACATGACATTCCATGATCCCTAAACCATGCAACAAAAGCCATATAAAACATGTGTTTTTGAGCCCTTAAGCCCCGCCTCTTCACCGCAATATTCTCTCTTTCAGTTATATTTACCTCATCCAATAACAGCAATATATATTGCATAAGAATTATAATCATATAGTAGTTAAAATCGTATTTTTAAAGGCTATAATTGTGAAAAGTTCATATGTCTTGAGAGGAGCACTGAAAAAATTCTACAAACCTTATTTTGAGTTCCCAAGATTTCTTCTACACTTTGCTTTTGCCTCCTTTCCATGTCTAATAAAAACACTTGGTGTGCATACATACTAAACAACGTAATAAACACTTTAATGCATCAATTAAACAAACAAAATCAGGAACTTGAGACACTACTATAACTTACATTCCAAATTGACTTTTTTTCAATACACCATTATTACCTGCTGTGACCCATTTTTCATCCCTACTGTACTTCAACCCATTTTGAAATGTCTATTCTTAATACTGATGCTAACATATATTCTCCTTGTAGATCACTGTATTTGAAAAGGGTTATGAGAAAGATCTTGCAATTGTTGCTAAAGAAGCAATTCAGGAGGCCACATTTCTATTTGACGCACTAAGTTTTTTTACCCTTGAAAAACTTGTCAAAGTTAATTTCCAATTTTAAAACCATGTTAGAAAAAGTCAAGATTGCCATATAGTTACTGATCGACCATTATTTTGACCTTGTAACCAGGAAAAATTACCTAAATGGAAATATCTAAAAGCTGGTTAGCTTGAATTACAATTTTGTAACTATGATAGTGTTTCAATCCTAAAATGTGTTGATTAACTAAAATAGAAACTTGACCATAGTTGGTTAAACTTTTTTCTGCACTTGGTTCATTTATATTTATCATAAGAGATACCTAATGCAAACAAATATGTCAACTTATATTGTACAAATTACTAACCACTTTGAGTAACCTCTCCATAGGATCTTCCACAGTAGTTGACTTCTCGGAAACAATTGATGCACCATTGCCATGATTTCCATCTGTACTTGTGAACTTTGAAAGTAAAGGTGAGGTTGATATGCCAAGTGTAGCAGTGGTTGATTTCCAATATTCTGAGCAATTAGAACGTAGTGGAGCCCTAGAATCAGCTTTCCCAGAGTCTCCTTGCATATGGTATGTAGATAGAGTGGATGGTGATGACACAATAAATGGTGAGTTTACAGATTGCGAAGGTGTACCGGATTTAGTAACAGAAGTCAACATACTGTGCTGGTTAATTTGATGGAAAAGGAGTTCGAATCTACTGTTGCAATGTTTGTCTAGTTTTGTGTTTCATAAAATGAAACCTTCAATATTTACTTGCTCCTTGACTCTTGAAACGCATATATACTTGTGAAATAGCATAAATTTATGAATTTAAAACTGTTGTTACCTTCTGTTTGTGGTCGATACTCTTGATGTGAATTCAGATGAACGTGAATTGTTCAGTGATTTCTTCAAACTCTAATGATCCATCTGCAAATATTGTGACAAAATAAGCTAAAAACATAATCTATTTTCATAAAATAAACACATATAAATACATTATTTTCATTATTTTCTGTATCAATACTATTAACTGGTCTACAATTTGTTTAATTTTATGTGTTTGCTCATTTATCACGTTGAAGAGCTAAAATATATTAAGATGGAGATGGTTCTTAATAATTACATTGCATGATTATGTTGTCACTCTTCTTTGTTGAGTATCCCAAGCTCATGCACTTCCAAAGATATATAGGCAGGTAGGGTGTCACGTACCTCTATTTGTTGCCTCTGTCCAAGTGTCATGGGAAATAGAAGCCTGACCATGTAACTCGGCCTGCTGACCTGTACCAAGGAAAAGGCATTCATTTAGCATTTACTGGTCACAAATATCATACGAAGAACGAAAAGCAAGTTACCGTGAGATAGATAAAATACCACTTGCTTTTGGATGTGAATGCCTGTTATCTATAGTAGGTCAAAGTTTCGAGTGTACAGCCGGGTCATCTGTGTCAGAACAACGATAGTTACTCAGCATCTAGCAACAACACATTTTCCACCCAAGACACTACCTAAAATATTTATTCATGAATAGTGTAACTACATCTACCGCTGATACGCCAACTCCTATTAGCTATGGTAACATCTGAGTGGCCCGCTTGTTAGGTAACCCGGTATCAATGGTACTATCTGCTATGCATTAGCATTAATAGAAATTCTCATTGGCTAAACAATTTAAGTGCCTTGAAAACAAAGTTTGGTCATTTTTCAACGTGTTTGACAATAAACATTTGACCCATTTCCCTCTTAGCTAATTTTTTCAATTCACCTCCAAAATACACATTTAGAGGTAACTTGACAAATAATTTCCACCATAACATATTTATATAAGACTTTAGAAAGTTAAGTTATTTAACCTTTTCAGGCATTGGAGCAAGAACTCTTGGAATTGCATAGATATGAGTATATAGTTCCATCACATACTGGTTGGTTAGGCTATCCCTTAGGAATTGTTTGATACCTTATCCGTGGTTTGCATGAATTAAACCCAAAGCATAGAGTGCACCACCTTCTAAGTAGGGACTACCACGACCACCAGACCCACTTTGAGGTAGATAAAGAGCCATCAGCGATCTTCCTTGTTGCAAGTGGCCACGGTGAATAACACCAAGACCAGCTGTTGCTAAGAATTTAGCCCAGTTTGTGGCTCTGCTCAACCAATCTTGAAATCAAATTCAATCAACAAATTTAGAATTGTTAATAAAATATATATGCATAAAAAATATACAATCGCAAATTAGTAGAATATCTACCGGATTTTCCCTTAGAAATGTATCCACGGTAGTTCGAGCATGCATGAGTGCATTTGCGTATATTGCTGCGCTGTGGCAAACACTGTTCCTCATCTCGATTGATTGCTTTATAGTCTTCAGAATAAGAAGATCTGACCTATTTGAAGAATAAGAAGTTTATAAACACCTTCCAAAAAATTGTGTGCCTTGATCTTTTCACAAACCAGGATAACAAAAAAAGGTACTCACTTGTTGTGATTGTATATTGACTGAAGAGTAAGCTGAACTGAAGTTTCTCCGGACAAAATTCCTTTCATTTTGGTCAACCTCTCAGCATAGGTCACTTCAGCTGGGTCAGATTCAGGCACAACAGGCACAGGTGCTTCGGTTTCTTCAGTTGGGTGTCCTCTGACAGGGATGCGTTTTCACTTTAGACAACATCTGTCTCAGTGGTTTCTGGTTGTTCAGGTTTCAACTTTGGGCTTGATAACCCATCTCTTACACTCAATAGAAAAGCTTAAAAACCGATTTCTTATCAAATGCTAAAATTACCTGGTGTCCTTCCTGCTCGGTCTGCGGATGGTCCAGGGTTCTTTCTCAGTCGTCTGTTGGTAAAAGAGGTCGATTATATAGAAGAATATATAATAATAGTTCAAATTAAAAACTAAGATATACACTGACCCGGCCTAAGTCATCCGACACCTTAAACGCAAAAAACTTAATGAACACATGGACAATGACTAATCCATACGCTTGCAACTACGAACTTTCAATTTTACTGAAAGCTAATTCGGCTATTGACAGGGATATTACATTTTAACAACTCACAACATAGTGATCAACATATATCCACATCCTAGAAAAGTAGAGAGTACAAACACCAAATCTACTAATCAATTAACTCACTATTCAATTAAATTCAATAATAAACTATAATTACCAAAACATATATCTCAACATAAACTACAATATAAACTCTAACTAAGAACAACACCATTAATAACGTATAACTTATAACTTTTTTTTCCCACAAATTATAAAGTTGTCTTGATTGCTCCAAGCTATTAATTATCAACATAGTTAAAAAATAACCACCAGATGCAAAAAATAATGTATTGTACCTCCTTTGTGAAGCCACGAATAAGCATGAATAACCCATGATCGGTCGAATTTTCAAAAACGTGATACTTGATTAGTCCGATTTTATTTATTTATTTATTTTGAGGTGATGAAAGAAATCCAGGAACGAAGGGGTTTTAAGAAAATTTGGCTGAGGTTTTGTTTTTCAAAATTTTTGTTTAAACCCCTGAAGATATTGTAGATTTACCTCACGTTTTTAAAGTTTTCTTTTTCATATTTTTGACACATATAATTTTTCACTCACTTTACCTAAAACGAATTTACAATTTTTTTGGTTAAATTAGGAAATATTTAAGGCTCTTTATATCAAAATCTTTAAAATAAAAAAATAAATAATTAAATTATTACTTAATAAAGTATGGTTTGATTTTTTTGAAATGAAAAATTCCCACTAAGGGTTTTGTTTTATTATATAAAAGATTCTATCCTTTTAAAAATTGTAAAAGGTTTTGTTCATAATATTTCACGTATATTACAAAATTGACTATTTTTATTGATTTAAGATTATTTATATATCAAACTTTATTAATATATCAAGGTAATCTCTACTTTCTATCAACCAACATTTAAAAAACTCGTTTAATTTTAATTTTTTTTTCAAATATTTAAACATTTAATTGTGAAGCGAAAAAAATATACCTTCACGACAAGCATTTAATTATCTTTCTATAAATATACACTTTTGACAAACTATTTATTATTTTTTTTCGTTTTTACGTTTTTTCATCTTTGCTTTTTTTCCTCGTGATTAAACACTGAATATTTCTAATAAAATCACACGTGATTTTTTCAACACGTATCCCAATCACATATGATTTTTCTCATACGTGATCTCAATCACATGTGATATTTTTAAATGAACTACTATAATCTATACAATTATATGTGATTTTGTTAGAATATTTAAATTATTGTTTAAGCAAATCATGTTATTTAAATTATTTAATATGGGCTATAATTTCCTCATTAAATTTTTAATTCATAAAGCTAGTTGATCAGGGTAATTTAAAATTTTCATATGCCTAACTTTTTTTTTTCTTTTTACTTTCAACAAGTAGGTAAATGGTTTATGACATGTATAAATATTTAAATTTTATTGTATTATTAATTTCGTCAAACATACCAGTATTAGAGCATGTTTGATAGCAAATGTTTAAGAGATTTTTCAAGCAACTAGCAACAGATGTTTAGCATTTTGTAAACTTTTTTAAAGGCACCAAATCAAATTTGCTAATTCTCGTCGTGTTTACTAGCAACTAACGTTTATATTTAGGGTATGTTTGACATAAAATATTTGTTATTGGAATTGTAAACGTAGCTGTAGATGAAGATGAAAAAAGAGATTATATAAATAAATTATTTCTATAAATCATATAAAGTAGTATTTGATTTTCAATAATTATAAAAATTATTTATTATAATCTCTTATAAGTTGCGTTTACTAAACAAAAAATATATTTTAAGTATTTTTTTTTCTTCAAATAAACGTAATCTATCAATAATCTCGTGTGCTAAATATATTTTTACTAATTATACTTATACAACTATGTTAATAAACACTTCATCAAACAAATAAAGCTACTACTACTACTACTATCGGTTAGTTTCTGTTTTTACAAAGTTTTAAGTGAAACTTATTTTCATAGAACACTTATTTTGATTTTTGAATGGTTGTATGTTTACCATAAAGGATACAAAAGAACATTTCATTTTGACTTTTTATATCATCATAGCATATTCTTCCTCAAAACCACCGTTATCACCTCATTTAGGGTTTATCCAACCAACCACCAACCACCACAAACCACCGTAACCATAATGGAACTATCACTCACCACCACCCTTAACCACCACTCCTTCACCCCACAACCACCCTTTACCGCCGTACACCCAAATCCATCACTTTCCCAAAACCCACTTCCTTCAAACCCTCCCCACCAATCAAATCATAACCCTAAACCCTAACCCTAAAACCCTAGTTTACTATCTTCCTCAAATCCACCGTCGTCACCGGCGTCACCGTCGCCGCCATCTTCCTCACACGCAAACACGCACTCGCCGCCCCACCACCACCGTCTCCGGCCGCCGTGGAAACCACCACCACCACCACCGGAGAAGATGACCAACTTGAAGAGAAAGCATTGGAGGATCATTTGTGCACATACCCAGATGATGTAAAAGCTATTAAGAGCTTAATGGAGGTGAAAATTAAGAACGGCAAGGTGCACGAAGCTATCGCGTTGTTGAACCAGTTAATCGAGCTCGAACCGAGTGACAGCGAGTGGCAGTTGTTGAAATATCACTTGCATTCGTATAGTGGTGATCATGAAAATGCTAAATTGGGTTTTGAAAGGATTATTGAAAATGACCCTTTAAAAGTTGAGGCTTATCATGGACTAGTAATGGCTGCTTCGGCTAAAGAGTCGAAGAGGATTTGGAAAATGTCGAGAAACGGATAATTGAAGGGATGGAGATTTGTAAAAAGCGAAGAAGAAAGATGACGTTAGGGATTTTAAGTTGTTGTTGGCGCAAATAAGGGTGATTAAAGGGAGTATGATGACGCGTTGAGGATTTATGAGGAGTTGTGTAAGGAGGAGCCCAGGGATTTTAGGCCGTATTTGTGTCAAGGGATTATTTATACGTTGTTGGGGAAGAATGATGATGCGGAGAAGATGTTTGGGAAGTATAGGAGGCTTGTTCCGAAAGGGCATCCGTATACTAGGTATTTTGATGATAATATGGTTGCGACTAAGGTTTTTGCACAAAAAGTGGAGAATGAACGAGCCTATGCGAAGAGTTGATGGTATGGTTTATTTGGGTTATGGAGATTATGATTACGGTAATTTATGCATTAGTAGGGTTAATGTTATCTTGTTTTAAATGGGTCGATTGGGAATATGTGATGTAGTTAAGGTTTAAATTTTGGTCGGATTTTGTTTAACGAGTAATGAGTAATTTATCTTTTGATTTGTTGTTAATTATTATCTTGATTTGATATCTGTCTTAGCTGGTATTTCTGTGTCTCTGTGGTTCATTATTGCCATGAACAAGCTTTATGTATTTGGTGGTTAAATTTGTGGAGCTAGGAGTAGGACTATAGGTGTGCAACTGTATGTTAATAATACTTATGGCTTGAATTACTTTTAGAAAAGAAAGGGTACAAGGGCTTCGTTTAGAAGTGATGATGGAATATGGCTTTTTGGAACTTTTACCTTGTCAAATATTTGATATTTTGTTTAGAGCACTTGTTACGGCATAGAAATTTCTTGTCTCGAGGGGTTAGTGTAGGATCATATCATTTAGCGGTATGAGGCAAGAAGGAATGAAGAGGAGATTTAGTATATCTGATTTGAGGAGAAATGAAATAGGGCCATTAAGTATGGATGATCGGTCTGAAGGATGCAACGAGGCTGTATAAAAGTACTTATTAGTCAGTATTACTCTTTCAGAATATGTATCACCTCTGTAGATAGTAAAACTCTTTAGGCATCAGTTGACAGTTTTCTTTGCATTTACATATCTTTTGTGGTGGGTATGTGCGTATACTATATATTATAGCTATCCAATATCTGACTCTAAGAATCAGTAATGTGATAGATATACCGTCTGTGAAAGGTAGAGGTGTCAAGATGGCACCTTGGGTGATGGTTTGAAATGACCCGATGGTGTAATGGGCTGGGTTGGGTTGACCCATAAAAACTTTAGCTCATTTTAATTCCAATGTTAGTTAATCAAAGCATCATGATTAAAAATAATAGTTTTATCAATATTCTAATTCTTGGAATAGTAATATATTCTAAGAAGTTTTCAGCATCATGAAAATTCAGGCTACTTTCCGACACTTGGGGCCCATTTGGCCATTTCCCCAGCTTAGTTAATTGATATTATCAGTTGAGATAAATTTACAATCCAAACTGCTCATTCATAGCTTTTTGATTTGGTACCCGGAGCGGTACACTGAACAGACTGAACGGCCAACCTAATTTAGACGGAAAAAGAAAGATAAATGGGTCAAGTCGTCACCTATTGTTATATGTTGGATAATCCTTCATTTTATGCCTTCTTTAGCAGGGCATGCTATTTGCAATGAAATCAAGTCCAGTTTGATTGAGGTAATGCCGTAATGTAACTTTCTGGAGTATCGAGGGTCGGTTATTGGTATCTTTCAGACCAGGCAACTTGTCACAACATATTGTTTCCCTTGTTAATCTTTGCTTCCATGTACTGTACTTTGGAACCTTTGATCAAGTTTTATCCAATCCTAAACTGGTTCTCTACTTTTCATCCATCAAGTGTTGAGTCACTTTGGTGCACCTGGTCCATGCAACTGTGGTTCTCTACTTTCCTAGCTCACATGGTCCATGCAAAGCGTCCCATCCTCATGAACAGGGCAAAACTTTTTCTTTTTAAAGGATGGGCGTGTCCCTTTTACTCTTCTACTAGAATGCTTCAGTTGGGGATCAATCATGTCTGACATTATATACAACAATGACAATATAAAGACTGGACCTTTGGCAACAAAGAGCTGCGTAGAGCTCAGAATTGGTCCAAGGGGTGGTGGTCTATACAGGTGTTAAGAGAAACAGAGACCAGTACTACTAACTGGCGATATATGTTGTCTGAGCCAATTTTCTATGGTCTGGAAAACTATATAATTATTGGATTTGTTTTGGTTTAGAGTCAGATTGTAAACCTTAAATGTAAAAACCTCCAGTTGTCTGTTATCTAGGAGTACAATTTTAGGCCAAGTTATACATGTTTACCGGCAGCTAACCAGTTGTATCTATTATTTAGGATACTTAATTAGGTGATGAGATAGTTTGGTGTATATGATATATTCATATATGTTATCGTGTTTTTATAGGTATAGCTGTATAGGCATTTCGTTTTGTATATTAATATATTGGAAAGTGCTCTAATAGCTAGTTCCCTTAAAGCTTATTAGGTGTTTAGTAGCCTCATTTGTTCTTTTTGCTTTACTCTTAGGTATAGATTCTTATAACGTTGCCCTGCTGAGATCTTCGTTGCACTCTTAGGCTATGTAGTTAATCTCGGCGATATATCGCGATATATCGTCGATATCTCGTATATCGCCCCTAAAAAATATCGGTTCAAAATATCGCCCAAAATATCGATCCGATAATATCGGCGATATTTGGCGATATTTTGGCGATATTTTGAAATCGGCGAGATATACGATATGGCGATATTTTGACTTTTATTTTTTTTACTTTCATATCTGTAGAGAAACCCCAATAAATGAGAACCCAATTAAAAAACCCAATTAATAGGCCCAATTAAATACCTAATTTATTATAGCACATTCAATTATTGTGCCTGCAGTTTTTCTTTCTTCTTTCTTCTTCTTCTTTACTAACAGCCTAACAGGTAAAAGGTTAATTACATATTTCTTTTCTTTAATTCTTCTTTAATAGTATCTAATAACTTTTATGCTATGTTTTTTTGTTTAATTTGTTATGATTTTAATATATATATAGTTAATATTCTAGATAATATAAAAAACCGATATCTCACCGATATCTCACCGCGATAACCGATATTTCAAATATCGGTCCTTGAACGATATGTGATTTTCGACCGAGATAACTACATAGCTCTTAGGTCTTCGGAATTATATTTGCCTTTAGCCCCCCTTTCTTTGCAAGTGTTTTTCTAGGTGCCCTTGCCCATTTTATGCTTTTTTCTATGCTATCACGGTATGCTTTTATATGTTTGTCCTTTTTTTTTCTCCTAAGTTCTTATGATGGTATTTTGCCTATTAGCTTTGTATGCTTGTATGGTTGCTTTTCATCGTATGTCTTTTTAGATTCCTTAATCTTGTTATTGCACATTGTCACCGTCACACATGCATATATATATGAGCACTCAGGTCGAAAGATTGGTCTAAAACCGACCGACTCAACCGAACCGAAAAAATGAAAAGCGAACCGAACCCGAATAAGAAAGGTTGTTGGTTTCGTTCGGTTTAGGTGTGTTTATGTGTGTTTTGTTTGTTTGGGTCGAACCAAACCGAACCGAAGGTTGTCGGCTCGGCTCGGTTTTTGTCGGTTTTGTCGGTGCGGTTCGGTTTTGAACCTTCCATGCTCAAATTTCACAAAGACTCCCATCGGCACACTTACACTTATCCTTCTTATTTTGGGTTTATCCTGGGGAAGAGGTAGGATTGGTCTATATTTTACCTCCTTATACACCGCCCGACGAGATTAGGTATGTTGTTGTAAAGTGCTCTAATATATTATACCCAACCTGGTTCTTTGCTACGTATAATGGCATGTATTCAAGTAGTTGGTTTAAAGATCAACATAGGCTAGCCCAATTATTTATGAGAGGTGGTGTGCAAAAAAATAAAAATAAATAAAAATAACATTAGTGATCAGTAGACTTTTACAGGGTAATACCATCTCGGAATTGCATGAGTTATTCTGCTAAAAGTTTGAAGTAAAAGAGTTGCAAAAACTATATTGAGCTCTTTATAAACCTTAAATGTTTTGTTGCAAATAGTTTTCCACCACAGCTGCATCAAGTTAGCATAAAAGCTAGTGATATTATCTAGTGGATGTCTCAAGTTCATATTTCACATATTGCAACTTCGGGGTCAGCTTTCGGGAGGCCTATTCCTTAGTACAAATGTTCTTGTGAGACCGATAAAAGGAGGGGTTTCGTGAAATAGGTCGTGGGTTTAATCCAAACTTCTTCGGTTCTCAAGTTCAATGTGGACTCTGGGTAGAGTTGCAAGTCGAAACAACCTTATCGTTAATATAAAGGAGCTGTGAAAATATAATTTGAGTTGGTTTGTCACATTCTATGGGTTTCTCCCAAATTAAATATTCGAGGATATTCCTTTGCTTTACATAGTTTAGGAAATCATTATAGTATTGTTAATACAAATGTTCACGTCTGATCAACAATATAGTGGATTAACTACATGCAGTGACATCTTCTTGAACATCCGTTGTACTTCATCATCCATTGTCACTTATTGGTAGGGGTGAGCATGGTTCGGTTTTGTATAAAATCAAACCGAACCGAAAAAATTTCGGTTTTGATTTTAGAAACCATTCGGTTTCGGTTTTATATCGGTTTGGTTTTTCGGTTGTCGGTTTTTTTCGGTTTGGTTTTCGGTTTTTAGTTTCTATACGATTTATCAAGCTTTGCTTTTCAAAGTAGATTTGACAAATATAATAAAATAGAACCATATCTTAAACCGATACCGAGACAACGGTCTTAAACGGTAAAGAAGCGTCTTAAATCAGTCGCCAACATTCTCAAATTTGCCTCCAAGTTCCAAGGATTTGTTGAGCTTGAAAGGTATACTAAAAAATTGAAGGGTGCAGAAGCGAAAAAGAATGATGTTGGAAGAAGTTCTTCAATCTTTTGATGTAATTGCACCATCTTCAACATGAACCACCATTAATATTCAAACTTAATGTATTTTTGTGACATTTGTGTACCCATTTTTTTTACCTTAAAGACATTTCACGTTATGTATATTGTTATGAAATAAAATATTAGCGAGTTATCACACATATGAAATGCATCATTGACAATTGGTAATGTAAAAAGAAGATATTAAGATAAAGACTTATATTATTTAGAGTTAATTACATAAATCATTGGAGTATGCTCGTGTCATAATAAATAATTATATATTTATATATGTGAGCCTATGGGTCACACATATACACTTAGACACCATTGTCATAATGTATTTATCGATTTACATTATGTATAACCTTTGTTTCATAAAGGGTTAAGGGGAGTATTTGGACTTTGAAGGACCTAATGTGTATCTTATGATTTGACATCAATTAGCATTAATACTAATTGATGAGAATTGATGATAATTGATTATAATTGATAAGTTACAATTTGGTCTTAAGTGCTCTTCTCTCCTCCCCTCTTGGGCGATCCAAACACACACATGAGAGGGTTTGTGTTTTGGTTTTGATCTTCTTCCTTGCTCATTCTATTGTAGTCTCTTGCAAGGTGTTTGTGAAAAGGTTTGACTAGCATCAAAGTGGTGATTGCTTGACGTGTAGTGTGTTTCAATCATTGGGAAAGACCAACATCATTGGTCTTTTGGTTTCTTGATTCCATTCGTGGTGGTTGTTGGTGTCTCGTTACAGGAATCACGCTACAAAGGTATAATCCTTATGTTTGTTTTATTTGATTGATCATATGGCAATATGGATCCGTTGTTGGTGATGATTCCATTGCGCTTATTTGATATATATATGTTTATTATTTTCATCATCACCTATAAAATCGTCCTTGTGGTTTCTTTGAAAATTACGGATCACGTCCCATGCTTTTTCTTATGGATCTGTCCACATGGTTTATGATTTTTACAGACCTGTCCAAATTTCGATCCGACTCTAACCGTCGTTAAAAGGACTTAACGTGACATAGATTCTAACGTGAGGCTAACACTAAATTTTAGTTTTAACGATCGTTATACAAACCACAAGGACGATTTATGTAATTTACTCTTAAAAAATAAAGTTTTTCTTTTTAATTTTATTATTCGAAATTTTCTTAATTTTATTACGATTAAATTTTTAATAAAAAAACATTTTTTTTAATTTAATTTTAATTTTATAATAATAAATTAAAAAAACTAATTTTAAATTTATTACAATAAATAAAAAAAACTATATTTTTTTTTTAATTTTATAAAAAGTCAAAAATTTATAATAAAACTAAAAAAAGTTAATGTAAATTTTATTATAATAATTTTTTTTTAAAACAGTTTTTTCTTTTAAAAAAATTAATTTTATTAAAAAAATTAAAATAAATTTAAAAAAAACCAAAAAAGAAACTTTTTTTAAATTTATTATAAAAGCGGATGAAGGCGTATAAAAAACGTTTTTATACGGTTTCGCTCGCTTTTGTATGAAATGTATGAAAACAACGCACAAAATGTATGAAAACGCAACAACGCTCATACGCATAAAACAACGTTGTTGCACGTTTTCATCCGCTTTTATACGGTTTCGTTCATTTTGTGCGTTTTCACCGTTTTGTATGAAAACAACGTGCAAAATGTATGAAAACAACATACAACAACGCTCATACGCATAAAAACAACGTTGTTGTAACGTTTCATCCGCTTTACACGGTTTCGTTCGTTTTTACGTTTTCATCCGTTTTTGTATGAAAATGTATGAAAACAACGTACAAAAATGTATGAAAACGTATAAAAACGGATAAAAACGTACAACATCCGTTTTTATACGGTTTCGTTCATTTTTGTACGTTTTCATCAGTTTTTGTATGAAAACAACGTACAAAAATGTATGAAAACAACGTACAAATATGTATGAAAACGTACAACAACGTTCATACGTACAAAAACAACGTTGTTGTACGTTTTTCATCCGTTTTTATACGGTTTCGTTCGTTTTTGTAGGTTTTCATCCGTTTTTGTATGAAAATGTATGAAAACAACGTACAAAAATGTATGAAAACGTATAACAACGGATGAAAAAGTACAACAACTTGTTGTACGTTTTCATCCGTTTTTATACATTTTTGTACGTTGTTTTCATACATTTTCATACAAAAACGGATGAAAACGTAAAAAAACGAACGAAACCGTGTAAAACGGATGAAAACGTACAACAACGTTGTTTTTGTACGTATGAACGTTGTTGTACGTTTTCATACATTTTTGTACGTTGTTTTCATACATTTTTGTACGTTGTTTTCATACAAAAACGAACGAAACCGTATAAAAACGTTTTTTATACGCCTTCATCCGTCTTATAATAAAATTAAAAAGTTTTTTTTTTGTTTTTTTTATTTTAATTTTTAAAAGAAAAACTGCTTTTTTTTAAACTATTATAATAAAATTAAAATTAATTTTTTAGTTTTATTATAAATTTTGATATTTTATAAAATTTAAAAAAAAATTAAAAATAGTTTTTTAATTTATTATAATAAAATTGAAATTAGTTTTTTATTAATTTATTATAATAAAATTAAAATAAAATTAAAAAAGTTTTATTTTATTAAAATTATATTCGTAATAAAATTAAAAAATTTGAATAATAAAATTAAAAGAAAAATTTTATTTTTTTAAAGAGTAAATTACATAAATCGTCTTGTGGTTTGTATAACGATCGTTAAAACCAAAATACAATGTTTGCACTCACGTTAGAATCTTTGTCACGTTAAGTCTTTTTAACGACTGTTAGGAGTCGGTCGAATTTGGACAGACCCGTAAAATCATAAACCATGTGGACATGATCCGTAAGAAAAAGCACAGGACAAGATCCGTAATTTTCAAAGAAACCACAAGGACGATTTATGTAATTAACTCTATTATTTATGAACAAGGCAAGATATATTATTTTGACTTTAAATGTCGGTTCGGTTTTATTGGTTGGTTTTAAAGTTAAACCAAACCGAACCAAAACTTCGATTTTTCAAAATATAAAACCGAACCATCGGTTTTTCAATCGGTTTCGGTTTTTTTAGTTTCGGTTCTTGGTTTTTCCAGCTTTAGGTTACATTTTGGTTTCTTGCACCCCTACTTATTGGTACTTGGTACTAGAGTAAGGATCAATGTGAAGTAAAATTAAAATAAGAAGGGTGAGAAAACCACACCAAGACATTTCAGATCGCACCCAAAGAAATAGACGATCTCCCTTAAATTTTTCTTCCACATTAAAATGTATTACCAAATTTCTTCTCATTCTTCTTATTTCAATTCCTCTTCTCACTAGATCTCTTCGCCTTGGTACTAAGCCAACCTTGGATAAGTTGAACAAGTCAAAATATATTGGTTAAATCATATTTTAGAGAATAAAAGGCCCTTTTACTTCTTTATGAGAACTTACTTATTTTAATTCTAATTCGTTGTTCTGTCATGTATCTGTTGGCCAATAAGTATTTTTTACCCACTTATTTTTTTCTCTTCCAAGAAATTTCTAACTAAAAGTAGGTTCTTGATAAAGTGAAAAGGTTGATGAAGTTGATGGCTAGTTTGGGGAAGATGCTTATGACTTCAAATTCAATGCAGTAAAAAAGAAAGTATGGGCAAATTTGTGTCAAAATTAAATTTTAACGTATTTGAAAACCATTTTTGGCCGGGTCGAGTCATAAAAACAAAAAGTATCTTATCTCAGAGTTGGGATCAAATAATTTTTGTTGAAGAATACAAATATCGTTTAGCTTCATAAGGATTTTGAATTTTTGAAATTATAAGGATCCACTATAAATGGTTTATCAAAAGTTTATAAAAGATGAAGATGTTTAAAACTGTAAACGATAGTGAACATTTATTTTAAACTTATGTGATACTGAATAGATCAAGATGTTGAGATTTTCAAATTTTAATGCTTGTGTTATTTTTTTTTTAGTGATGAAGGTGAATATCGTGAATAAACTTTCTCGATTTACCCTATATACGTAATATACTTATATTATAAACATACGTAATATACTTTTAAATACTTACCAACGTACGTAATATTGCATACTACCACTTATAAAAGTTACAATTTTGATCCTTGTCGTTTGCGTTGATTTCCACCGTTAGTCCCTTGACATTTTTATACTTAGAAAAGTTACAGTAATGGTCCCTTGACATTTACCGTTAGTCCCTTGACATTTTTTCACCTAATATATGTATATTTTGTCCGCTTTTATCTGTTTTTGTTAATTTTATGCGTTTTCATCCATTTTATACGCTTTCTTCGCTTTTCTTATGTTTTCATACGCTTTTATCCGTATTTATACGTTTATGTCAATTTTTATACGTTTCGTTCATTTTTATATGTTTTTATCCGTTTTTATTCGTTTTATTTGTTTTTATGAGTTTTTGTCCGTTTTTATAGGCTTTTATCCGTTTGCATCCGTTTTTATTCGGTTTTATACGTTTTTATCCATTTTCATCCGTTTTTATGCGTTTTATCCGTTTTTATATGTTTTGTCCGTTTTTATACGTTTTTGTCCGTTTTTATACGCTTTCGTCCGTTTTTCTTACATTTTCATCTGTTTTTATCCGTTTTCACCCATTTTAATATGTTTTCATCCGTTTTTATACGTATTTATCCGTTTTTATGCGTTTTTATCTGGTTTCTATGTTTTGTTCGTTTTAAACGCGTTTTGTCCATTTTTATATGTTTTGGTCCATTTTTATACGTTTTCATCCGTTTTCATAAATATAAAAACGGACAAAACGTATAAAATGAACAAAGCGTAAAACGTAAGAATAATGGACAAAGCGTATTAAACAGACGAAACAGATAAAGACAGATAAAAACATAGGAAACGAAGAAAAGCGGACCTTACTAACGCATTTAATAGTTAAATAAATAATAAAAGAGTAAATGACACGTTTGTCCTTTTGGTTTGAGAAATGACAATTATACCCTCATGAAAACGTAAAAAAACGGACGAAAGCACATAAAAGCGGATGAAAACGTAAATTTTTTTTTTGACAAAAACAGATAAAAACGGATAACATATACATATATTAGGTGAAAAAATATAAAGGGACTAACGGTAAAAGTCAAGGGACCATTACTGTAACTTTTGTAAGTGAAAAAATTTCAACGGACTAACGGTGGAAGTCAACGCAAACGACAAGGATCAAAACTGTAACTTTTATAAGTGGTAGTATGACAATATTACATACATTGATAAGTATTTAAAAGTATATTACGTATGTTATTAATAAAATAAGTATGTTACGTATGTCGGTAAATTTGAAAAAGTTTGTTACGATATTCAAATTTCACCCTTTTTTTTTAACTACAAATTTTATAAATAAACGAACATCTAGCAAGGAGCTAGAAATTACATAGGATATTTTAACTAAGGTTTTCAAGATCGAGATCCTACCTAGGATCGTTTTGCCTTTGCAAGATCGAAATCGTAAAATCGGATCGAGATCTTAAAATCCTACTATAATGTTATTTCTTAATAGTTTTTGTAATATTATACAAATTCACAAATTATTATACATTATGAACACAAAATACTATGAATGTTTTATAATAATATTGTCCTAAATTATCATTATGAAATGTTTAAAAGATTAACATGTCGCTTTTGAATTTTACTAAAAACCCCATAAATTTGTAGTTTTTAGTTTGTAATCCGAGAAAAGTAAGATCGGATCGGATTAGATCTTAAGATCAGATGGTCAAGATCGATCCTATAAGATCTTAAGCTTGCAAAGATCCTATGTAGGACCCGATCGCTTTTTGCTTTGCAAGATCGTAAAATCGTAAGATCCTAAGATCAAGATAGGGATCCCGACAACCGTGACTTTAACCAATCATTCCAACTATGAATCTTAGCACCTCTATACTTAATACAAGAAAAGAAAACAAACTAATATAATAAAAATATCATCTCCGCATGGATTAGGAATTGAAGACGATATTGTTTCGATACCGCCAAATAGTCCAAAGCAACGAAAGGTAGATGACATACATGCGATCTCTTTTATCATTCGAGACGGACCAATTGTTCAACCACTTGTACCAATCTGAAAACGAAACAAGATGAGGCACAACCACATCACACCAAACTCGAACACGATGCGACACTTGAACAGCTGTATCGCATGGAAAAAAGATGTGGTCATTTGATTCTACATTACCTGCGCAGATCGGACAAGCCATGTCTTGAATCTCCATGCCACGAAGAGAAAGGTTCAAGCGATGAGGGAGATGATCCAAAATCAAACGTCATATAAACACATTTACTTTCCGTGGAATCATTTTGTGCCACCTAGTATTTGGCGTCATAGATGGAAGATAACAATCATCAATGTGTCTCCTAGTAGAACCTATTGAAAAATTGTCGTCTTCGGAAATCTCCCATATGCACGAATCCGATTAAGAACCCACCTGCACATTACCAATCTCCAACAACAAGTTTGTAAATGATGTTAAGTTCTGATCACCAATAATCTGTCTACTCTAATCCCATGTCCACTCACCGTTACTTATACGATCACGAACAAGACAATCATTATTATTTGCCAAACGAAACAATCTGTTGTACCGAGACTCCAACAAATTATCCCTTACCCAAATATCTTTCCAAAACCAGATCATCGATCCACATCCGACCTTGAACCGTAATGTTCCATGAGGAATAACATTACTCAAATGAAGATGGTTGATAGAACCTACAATCGTAGCCCATATACCTTTAATTTTATAGCCACTTTGATTGAAACTCGCATCTTTCGTGCATCGATTTGATCAATCTAACCCACAAAGCATTTGGATTTGTAACCAACCTCCAACACCATTTTTTAAGAGAGCAAGGTTAAAAGCTTTAAACTTCCGATACCTAAACCTCGTTTATCATGAGATGCCAAATCATTAACATGTTCTAACCATGCGATTTTTAGAATATTGATTACCACCCCGGAAAAACAATGCCCACATACTTTCTAATTTATTAAGAATGGATTCAGGAGCCTTGTATAGACATATAAAATATCCCGAGGCTACCTAAAATAGATTTAAAAAGGGTTAAGCGGCCTCCACTGGACAGTAAAATAACCTGCCAGGAAGAAAGTTTGGCTTGAAACCGGTCAAGTAACTTGTTCCAATTAGCCGTATGATTCATGTTTGCACCTATTGGAAGTCCAAGGTAAACAAATGGAAAGACAAGAATTAGGTTTATAAAATAAAAAGATTTATAAATTAATAGCATTATATTACTACTAATAGACTTTTAAAAAAGTTCATCATAGTGGATGAACTAATGTATTATATTTTATAGGGAGAATTACCTCGATATCCTTAAAAACCTTAAAAATTACATTGATATCCTTACAAAATTTATAATTACGTCAACATCCTCTCAAAACTTCAAAATACTAATTTATATCCAAACTGATAATGAATTGCAATTAAATGTCTTTTCAATCTTGAAGTTTTGTCTAACTATTAGTTAATATGTTATATTACGGCCCCTTCCCGCGCCTTTATTTAGTAATTAGTTTAGATTTTTATATTTTCTATTTTTTAATTATCAATGAGGAATCTTTCTAAAAAAATCTATCTGGCAAAACGCAATTCGTCGAGTTCAATCCAAGGTGCCCTTTTTCAAAACCTAAAATAATATGCTGAATGTTAATGGTTTGGTCTTCTTCTTGTTCCTGTTTATTCGTCTACAACATGGAGCCTCATATCCTTTTATAGGCTTTTGATCGAAAGAAATTTGTATATAAGTCACACAATCACACTTTAATGATTCTTTGCAAAATATTTTACGGAGTATTATTTATCTCATCCATTCGTACTCCCAACCGCATGCAAGGTTGTGTTCTACAATAACGACAAAAATGAGAACACACATTTACTTATAATTAGAATCAAGACTCCATTTGCCTTTCAAAAAGAGTCAAGACCTCATTTACACACTAAAAAAGAGCAATGCATCATGTGATAGGTAAAGTTTGTTTGATTAAAATCTCAACTCTACTATTGATTTTACTTTAAATAGAACCATATTCATTTTATTAGAAGGTTGAAGGCTTGAAGCTACATGAAAGAACCTAGATGAGTTGATATCAATATAGATCTCATATTTGTTATATATTTAATGAATTAATTTTAGTCATTCATTTTCATCAAAATTAATAAAATACTATTTTCCACTTTTTAAATCAAACATATCTTGCAAACGGTAAATCTTTAATCTACGAAAAATACACTATCGGCGAAAATTAAATTATCTTTCTATAGATGAGTTTTTGTCTAACCATGGTAGTTCAAAAACATATTTACACAAACCTTGTACTTGAAAACATATATACACAAACCTTGTACTTGACCACTACATTTATTTTTAATGTGCAAAGAAAGGAAAACAGAAAGAGAAAAAAACACAATGAATGTGTAATTATTTTTGAAACTACTAGAATCGTGTATTAATATTTTCTAACTACAAGTGTCAAATAAAAAACTCATATATGATTTCTATATACTTTCGACGATTTTTTTTTTCAAAATTTCCGACGCGAAAAATCATATATGATTTTGATAAGGTTTTAAATGTACCATTTTGAGGGTCGTTTAACCCTTATTTGATCACTTTGTATCCATTATTGCTTAATATCGCTCCTTTTCACTTTTAGGTCTCTTGAAGGCAAAATCTGGAATGGCACTTATTTGGACGAAAAGGCGAATATCTGAAGAAAATGGCCAAAGTCATAATCGAGACACTCAAAGCCTGAAAAGGCGAGGCGTCATCATTAAGCTGCGACGCCGTCGGAGGAATTTGTGACGGCTCGTAAGAGAAAATGCTAGTTCAAGGACGGCCGGGCTTTAAAGGAGTAGACCGTCGCAACTCGGACGGCCTAGATGCGACCCAGACGACGCCGGTCAAGAGGACGGCCACGGACATAAGGTGACGCCGTCGCAAGGTTAACGTGGCCAAGACGAAACCCTAATGACGGCGACACGACGCGCCACAAAACATAAGGTGACGCGTCGCATATGTAATATTATATATAGAATCCGAATTTTTCAGCTTTTAGAGAGACTTTTGGAGTAAAACCTAAAACCGAACCAAGGGTGTCTTGTACAAGATTTTAGGGTTCCAAACCCTATCTTACATCAAGATAAGTATTTACTTCATCAATTCAATTATGTCTTTGATTATTTGTGTGTATGCTTGCATGTTCTCCATGTCCAAGCTAATTTATTTGTGTGTTTGCTTAGGAGTATGAAACTTAATTATTGAATATTGATTGGTTGTTTCTTATCTTAGTTGATTAATGATCTAGTAATGCGATAGGTCATTCGTTGTGTACTTAATGCTTGATTCATCTTTGTGAACCTTAGAATATAATTACCGAGTAGTTGTAAGCTAAACCATCCAAAGAGTGCCTTAGAGTAAGAGTTTATTATCCCTAGTGGGTTTTGTAGACGAGACCCTTTGGTAAGTTCAAAGAGTTGGGAGAAACGCATACCCTACAACTTTAGACACACAACGCAACTAAGAATAAGGACGTGACAACTCAACCATCAATAGGAGATAATTAAGGAGTAGTAAACCTAAGTAAACACATCTTTAAACTATCATACGAGCACACATTAATTAGACATAGACTACCACCACCTTAGTTTAGATAATTAGATAATAGTAGAGTAATCGGTAGAAATACCAACCCCAAATCCAATACCCGAGATTCGACCTTTCAATTTCCTAAAAACATAAAAAGATAAAAATAATCTTCCTCAACCTTAACCTTAGCGTAGTAACTTCTCACTAGCATTCCTATTCCCCAGAGAACGATATCAATACCCGTGGCTTACTCTAATACTACACTACAACGATTAGGTTCATCGCCTAGGGTGTTGAAAAACTTGCTCGACGAAAAAGAAGTTCCTTTGACCCCGAACGCCGCGTAAGCGTATCAAGTTTTTTGGCGCCACGAGAATAGAATAGCTAGTTAGTAGTCCACTCGCTTAGGTTCTTTGCTTGATTCCTATCAAGTAAATTTTTCTCATTTTTAGCTTCCTCTTAGTCTATCCCCTTCTTCGTGACCTTTGTTCGTAACACCCATCACTTTTCATCATGAAAGGTGATAACCAACCACCACTTGATAACCCAACACCAAATAAGTCAATGTCACTCAAAACCCAAAACAATAACCAACACAACCGTCGAAGCCGCTATGTGAGTAGAAACACCGACCTTCGTGGATTTGCGTAAAATATTCGATAGTACAATTAGGAAGTCGTTGAGAAAGTAGTCGGCGCCTCGTAGTTGGCTCTATGATCGCAGTAATTCGGACAATGGCATGATAAACAACAACGTGGATGTGGAAAATAGTGCTTACTTCAATCTTTACCCCACTAAGGAAGAGGTTGCGTACCATTAGAGGTGGCAAAGCAGGCGGGCGGGCGGGCACGGCTACGGTCAAACAGGCTACGGCCAAACAGGCGCTGGCTAAACGGCGCAGGCTAAACGGGCACGGGCCAAACGGGCTCATTTTATACAAATCGCTTTTAAAATGCCCAAAACGCCGATATAAATTTCTCGAACTTAACACCTCATTTATATTTAAAAAATTAAATATAAGTTTTTCTTTAAAAACAATATAATGTTCGAGAAAAACATGTGCCCGTTATGCCCATTTAACTCTAAATGGGCAATACATGCCCATTTCAAAAAGAAAGGGTCCAAATGTGCCCAAATCTTTTAAAAGTTTGCCCATTTAGCCCATTTTTTTGATTTTGGGCACAAATTGCCACCTCTACGTACCATCAATACATAATCGATAATCCACGATCACCTATCATTAGGATATGCCCAAAGATTAGGAGAGGAAACCCCTGGAACCTAAAAATCCCTTGTATGATCGGATATAGGAGTGTCGACCACGCTTACATAGATACGGAATCTCCCTTTAATGTAATGTCATCTGCTGTCTACAATGACATTATGAATGAGCGACTTAATATTAGGAGAGACCCTAAGTATCCAAGAGGAGTTTGCAACTTTGTGGGAAGAGTCAAGGACGTGCATGTCTTTATAGGAAATTTCACCTACCTAGTTGATTTTATGGTCCTAGAAGATGTAGGATGCGTCATTGACTATAGTTTATCCCAAGTAGTGCTAGGGAAACCGTTTGTTGAAACATCTAGAATGAGCCATAACAAGCATGATGGAGCAGTTAGGTTTAAGGAAGGAACCGATGAGATCACCTATAGGATGCCTTGGAAAACAAATGAGTATGGCCACTTGTCCATTTATGATCGAGACAACATCAAAGCTTTTGAGGACAAGAGCAAGGAAGATGTTGAAAAAGGTTATAAATTCATGTGGGAAAGAAGGAGGCATTATTATAAGGATTGCTTGACCCTAGGGCCTAGGTATAGAGTCGATGAAAATTTTGTCAACATGATAGAATTCTCATTGAGGATGCAAAACGAGAAAACGTAGGGTACGACTCACGAGTCTAGCTACAAGACTCTTAAATAAAGAAAAGCGCCGTGGGAGGCAACCCATGCTTAATTGTTTGCTTGTTAGTGTCATATATCTTTTATTAATTGTTTATCCTCATGTTTAAATTTGTAAAATGGTTTATTTTGTTTTTAACCTCGCCTTAATTGCGTATAAAGGTATTTTACATAAGGGATAAGTGCGGGGAGGATTACACACGTTTTCAAAAGAAACGTAAACATGAGAATAACAATTAACTAAAAGATATGTATGTTTGTTTGTTCGAGTCAAATGCTTGTATCGAGTCATAATGGATGTTTTGCGTAAATTTTCCGATTCTAAAGATGTAAATTTTCCGTAATTTTTTCGTAAAATCGCACGCTTTTTGTCGGGATAACTTGACGGCGTCAGATTGCAACTGACGGCGCGGGAAGGAGTAAAACATCGATCACTTTTCTCATTTTCCGAGCTACTTATAAATTTTATGAATTTTCCGTGTCTTAATTTTCTTAGAAATTCGTAAACATCCATTCCACAAGCATTATATCCTAGTTTAAATCGAGTCTTATATATTTTATTACCGCCAATTTTATGCGAAGGTTTCGCTTTGTTTTGTTCCGATTAAAGTGTGTTTAGTTTGTCAAGAAGAAGTTACACAAGATTGGAAGGAGCTTTTCACGCAATAATTCTTCTTGGAAAGGATTTAACCACCACTTTACATGGATCCTACCGAGCTAATCGGGGAGTATTAGTTTCTTTCGCTTTTGATTACCTTCTTTATCATAACTTTGATATTTTGGGAACATTGGGGACAATGTTCGGTTTAAGTGTAGGGAGGAAAATAAAATGGGAACTTTGAAACTATGCTTATCCTTGATTATTTGCTTTGTCAATTGTGATTGTGTAATAAACCATGAGAAAATGTCGGTTAGGTAATTTTGGCACCAAATTTAAAAGTTTTCATGACATATAGGAGTGGGCCATTAGTCTTAACAAAAGCGTCTCACGGATAGGAAGTTATATGACTAGCACAAAAAACCCTTTACCACCCAAATTCCACCCAAAATGTGAGGATTGCCCTTAGATTAGTAGGAATTAAAAGCATTCATCTTCAATGATTAGAGTGTGAACCGGTAGTATATTAGATTCTAGAACTTGTTTTATGATGCATTCCGAGATCGCAAGTGAGGCTACACTTGTGTAGTTTGGAATAACTAAATGATAAGAGGCATTAGGATAACCCTTGTTTGATACCCGTAATATAATTACTTCTTCCACATCGGTTGAGTAATTCCCCCACACCCTTTGCGTTGTACTCATCTTTAGTACACGATACCCCTAGTTAACCCCTCGAGCCTATCCTTTTAGCGGTTCTCGTGATGTTTCGGTTTTCCGAATATCAATAAAGAGCATTGTTTACACCCCACCCCAAATATACACCCAAATCGCCTTAGCCTACCCCTTATGCACTCACTTTAGTGTAAATGTTTGTTATCACCCTAAACCCTTAGTTCAATTATCTCGTTGCTTGCATGAGTTGCTAAGTCGAGTCATATCCTTTGTATACGCTTTGGGACGATTGGGATTCATGGGAAAAGTTAAAGTTTATGAAATGACGGAAGGGAACGTTAAATTCAAATTCCCTTTGTTTGCGTAATAATGTACCCCAAGTGTTTTGATCTTTTCAATTCGGGTCAAATTAGTGTTAGAGTAATAAAACTCAAGTGTAGGATGTGCCTATAAATCCCTATCATTTTGATGTTACCGAGAGGATGGTAGAGTAAAAGTGTAAAAAAAAAAAAAAAAAAAACATACGGGCTACCATCCTACATCTCCTTTAAATGTATGTTTGTTTATTTCGTTACCTAGAGTTTTAGAGTGTCGAGTCTTAGCTTAGCAACGCCATTCTTCGTATGCATTTAACATAGAGATTTTTGACTTGCCACCACTAAATAGCCTATCCCACCAAACCCTTGTTTCCTACCGTAAGCCTAACATTACAACCCTTTAAAAGACCCTTTGATAGTCTTTCCTAGGTGCTTACGCCAAAACGATGGAGGTTTGATCTATTCTCAAGCCTATGGTAATCTATGAACTAGGACCGTTAATGAGTGTTTATCTTCCATTTCCTATTTGTTATATTTCATATATACACCGAGAGAGATGCGAGTATCCAAACACCCCATGTGAGGTGCTAGTATGTAATTCCGTGCTTGTTATGACTTTTATGGGGCTTATATGTGTTGTGGACCGTTTTAAATCAATGCTTCATGACCCTAACTTATAAATTAATTGGCTAAAGCACATTTGTGAGGACAAGCAAATAACAAGTGTAGGGATATTTGATAAGGTTTTAAAGGTACCATTTTGAGGGTCGTTTTAACCCTTATTTGATCACTTTTGTATCCGTTATTGCTCAATATCGTTCCTTTTCACTTTTAGGTCTCTTGAAGGCAAAATGTCGGAATGGCACTTATTTGGACGAAAAGGCGCGAATATATGAAGAAAATGGCCAAATTCGAATCGAGACACTCAAAGTCGCTGAAATGTAGGCGACGGGCACATCGCTAAGCGCGACGCGTCGGAGGAATTTGTGATTACCGTAAGAGAAAATGCTAGTTCAAGGACGGTCGGGCTTTAAGGAGTAGACCGTCGCAACTCGGACGGCCTAGATGCGACCCGCACGACGCCGGTCAAGAGGACGGACGTTACTGGATATAAGGTGACGCCGTCGCAAGGTTAACGTGCCAAGAC
The DNA here is from genome assembly GCA_022545495.1 of Chrysanthemum lavandulifolium. Lineage (NCBI taxonomy): Eukaryota > Viridiplantae > Streptophyta > Magnoliopsida > Asterales > Asteraceae > Chrysanthemum > Chrysanthemum lavandulifolium. The sequence continues at coordinate 69,351,090 of CM040240.1, read as the reverse complement.
GAAACCCCACGACGGCGACACGACGGCCACAAAACATAAGGTGACGCCGTCGCATATGTAATATTATATATAGAATCCGAATTTTCGCTTTAGGAGAGTCTTTTGGAGTAAAACATAAAACCGAACCAAGGGTGTCTTGTACAAGATTTTAGGTTCCAAACCCTATCTTACATCAAGATAAGTATTTACTTCATCAATTCAATTATGTCTTTGATTATTTGTGTGTATGCTTGCATGTTCTCCATGTCCCGCTAATTTATTTGTGTGTTTGCTTAGGAGTATGAAACTTAATTATTGAATATTGATTGGTTGTTTCTTATCTTAGTTGATTAATGATCTAGTAATGCGATAGGTCATTCGTTGTGTACTTAATGCTTGATTCATCTTTGTGAACCTTAGAATATAATTACCGAGTAGTTGTAAGCTAAACCATCCAAAGAGTGTCTTAGAGTAAGAGTTTATTATCCTAGTGGGTTTTGTAGACGAGACCCTTTGGTAAGTTCAAAGAGTTAGGAGAAACGATACCCTACAACTTTAGACACACAACGCAACTAAGAATAAGGACGTGACAACTCAACCATCAATAGGAGATAATTAAGAGTAGTAAAACCTAAGTAAACACATCTTTAAACTATCATACGAGCACACATTAATTAGACATAGACTACCACCACCTTAGTTTAGATAATTAGATAATAGTAGAGTAATCGGAGAAATCCGATGAGTGTGTAATACTCATCATTTTGTACAAAATAAACGCAAAAATCATCGAAAACACTCGAAACACATCAAAATGATCAAAATATCACAAATCGTTGTTTTATGTGTTTTAAATGCAAAATATCAAAATCGATGAAAACATATCAAATTTGCAAAAATTGCAGTTTTAGTTCCCCAAGTTTCAAAAATTGTCAAAAATAGTCCCTGAGCCAAAATTTCAAAAGAAAAGTCACCAAAGGTCTTTTTAAAATCACAAATTATCATATTTAGTCCTTTGGTGGAAAATCTAAAAGTTTTGAGAAAATTACAGTTTTGGTCCCTGGGCTTTTAAATTGGTCAAAAGTAATCCTTGGAGTTTCAAAAATGTTCAAATTAGCCCTTGGATTATTAAAACTTGGCAAGACTAGTCCTTTGACTACTTTTCATAAGTTACATGTTTGGTCCTTGGAAATTGGAGCTTTACATCTATGGTCCTTGTTTTATTAATCCTAAACAAACCATTCGGACCTAATATAAACCCAAGCCCAAAACTTAAACACCCCCGCCCAAAACCTTACCCGGTCCGTTAACCCAACCCGACAACCCAACAATTTAAATAATCAAACCCGCCCTCTTCCCCGTCCCCGACAATCTTGTCTCGCACTCCCCTCCTCAAACCTCCCATAGCCACCCTACTACACCCATTGTCTCCTCCACCTCACCTACCCATCCCCATTGCATTTAATGCATCTTCTTTCCTGTCTCTAATATCAGACCCAGAATTTGGCGCCAAAACAAGATAAGTGGCCAGGATGAAGTTTAGCCAATGAATGGCTGAGATTGATACTGGGATCCACTCAGAAGGTGAGAGAAAAGACTTTGGGTGTATAAGAAGCCAAGAAAAAAGGATAGAGAAGTAGTAGTTTTAGTTTTTTAAAAATTGTATGTCGTTTTAATAATACTATGTCCTAATTAGCTTCTGAATTGTATTTTCAAGTTACTTTGTACTCAATTTAGTGGTTACAGTGTATTTGAACTTTTATCAAGCTTCAATTCAAGTAATATCCAATTTCCTCAATTTATGTCTACTGTTGAGATTTTTAATTGCAAACATCTTTGTTAAAGCTTTTAGCAGTTCCATTTTCATCTCACACAAGCTTATATAAGCTTATCATAAGCTTTTTGTAAGCTTGAACTCAAGTTTAAACAATATTGTAACCGGGTCAACTAAAGTCAACATAAGAACAAAATGATGCAAGGATGAAATGGGGTGATTCGTAACTTGAAATGGGTGGAAATGGAAGCAATTGGGTCGATTAGACTAGTGTAATCGGTTTCACTGTTTGTGCAGCCATAGTGGCCAAGGACCCTTGTAAGTAATTTTCAAGATTTCTTGGTATAACTCTGCATTTGTAGCCATAACGGTTCTAAGTCGTTTATTGGTCTATGTTTTAGTTGTATAAACTCGGTTTGATTAGTTGTTCTAATGGATAAGAGTTTAGCTCAATTTCTATTGCAATCTAGTAGCAAAAGGGGTGTTTGGTTCTGCTAAGCTCCCTGCCTTCTAGTCTTATTTAGTAGCTAAAGTTTGTTGGTTTAAGTTTATTTGGCATATACTAGTTCATATCTGTCTTACTTTTGCCCTTAAAACCTGTCAAAGTCAAAATTGGTTCTAAATCTTTCTTACTGTTAAACTGTTGGAAATTTTGATTTGGAAAACTTGGATTTGAGTTTAAAAGTGTTAAATATAGCTTGCTTTGTGTTCATTACATCATAGCACATCAACATTAGTCATTAAATTGGATCCAAACTTCACCAAAGTCAAACTGTGCATCTGTTTCAAAAAGTCAAATAGGTCAAAAATTGGTTTTATGCAGAAGTTGCAGCTTCTGCATAGGATTCATTAAAGCTTTGTAGGTCCTGGTTTTGGTCTATAAGTAGTTCACTTGGTTGTCTTTAAGCTCTCATATCCACTTTTAGCTTAAGCCCTCTGGTTGAGCTTGTGCATAGGCTCAAAGTTAAGCCCAGTGCCTCCTTCATTGTGGCTCAATTGACACCGAGCTTTTCTCGCTTTTATTTAAGCTTGCACAGAGCTCATCCTAGCTTTTTAACATCTGGTCTTTGGTTATTAATAGTCACTTAGGTCTATTTTAGAACTTAATCATTAGTTTTTAGTTTGTAGCTTATTTGTAGATTGTGCTTGAGCTTAAAGTTGGTACCAAAACTGTTTTTAGCTTAAAATCAAAATCACCAAATCTGAGTTATCTTGGTAATCAGTGATTGTAGCTTGTTGATTTAAGTTTCATTTGGTCATATTTAGTATATCATAGTCTCTGTTATCAGTGGGTTGCTTGTTTTGATCATTTGTTTATCAAGTGCTTATTTCAATAAGCACTTGATTCATCAGTTTCAATTTTCTCCACATAACATACTGTTTTTACATTTTTCCTAGCTACTTAACATTATTTTAGAGTTTTCCGAAATTTTTGATTTTTATAATGTTGTTTTGCTATTTTTCTTGATTTTAATTAGTTTTAGTACTTTTTAATTAGCTTTTAATACAAAAATTCGTAAAAGGTTCAAAAATAATTTTCAATTTTCTTAGACTTAGATAAATATAAAAAGTAGAAAGAGTAATTTTCTAGATTTTCATAGCTTATTTGGTAATTTTAGTAATTAAATTAGTTTTAATAGTTTAAAATTCATAGAAAATAGAAAAATAGTCATAAAATACAAAAATAGTTTTGAAAAGTCTATTTTGATATTTTAGACTTTTCCAAGTCATAATTTTATTTTTCTAGCTTTTTTCCTAATTTCTTGTGTTTTAGGTAATTAATTATTAGTTAAAATAGTTTTTAATTAGATAATTAGTCTTAAAAATAATTTTCTTTTTCCATAAATTTTCTTTTATCATTAGGATTGTAAAACATCATTTTCATATTTTAGGTTAATATTGACTTAGTTTCACATTTTAATTTAGACGTCACGTAGATTTTAATTTCGCCAGTAAAACATAAAAACAAAACATCATTTTAATAATAGTGATAGCGTTTATTTAATAGATTTTATCTTTTAATTTCCTCTCATTTGCATTTTAGCCTTTGTAGTTGTTTGATATTTACGTAGTTATAATAATCTCATAATCCTTTTCGCTCAAACTCCTCGATCACTATACGTTGATTGATCCATCGCATAGCTCATTTGGGACATAACGACCCGGGAGACTCTATACTCCTCGATCTTCATTGATTTCGTGCTTAAGCTGTTTTAAGTTTTCTTACGCCATGTGAGAGAACTTGAGTTTCTGCACGCATCAAATACCAACCCCCAAATCCAATACCGAGATTCGTACCTTTCAATTTCCTAAAAACATAGAAAGATAAAAATAATCTTCCTCAACCTTAACCTTAGTGTAGTAACTTCTCACTAGCATTCCTATTCCCCTAGTGAACGATATCAATACCCGTGGCTTACTCTAATACTACACTACAACGATTAGGTTCACTGCCTAGGGTGTTGAAAAACTTGCTCGACGAAAAGGAAGTTCCTTTGACCCCGAACGCGCTGCGTAAGCGTATCAGATTTCTAAACATCACATGTGATTTTAAACTTCACATGTGATTTTTCCGAATCACATGTGATTTTTAGGCGGAAATTTTGTAAAAAGAATAGTCGAAAAGTAGAAGTGCATAATCTATAGAAAGATAATTTAATTCTTGTTGCGAAGATATAATTTTTTCGCAGAGCGATTAACGGTTTCATAGATATTTAATTTAAAAAAAGGATGAAAGTTTATTTTTTTTGTTTTGATCAAAAATAATAGATATGATTGGTTAATTGGATCTATTATAAATATGATATCTATATTGATCTTTTCTCAAAGCTAGATACGAACCGAACAAGCGTGAAGAAGAAGAAAGTTAAGCCTTTGGCTGCAGCTAATTAAAGTTTTTTCGTTTGGATTAGAGGGTAAATAGTAGGACGGGATCTATTGCAAAGTGTGATAAAATTAAAAAGTGTAGAAAGCCATTCAAAGTGTGACACGTGTCCCATACTCTAATTTATACATAAAATTCGTTCAGGGGTAATATGGTCTTTTGACCCTTTTTTCTTTTTCCATCTCAAATTTCAAACGCACGTATCTCTTAAAGGATAAACTTTTAGAAAAAACCGATTTCACCATAATTTATAAAATTTAATCCTCTTTAATTTGGTATAAATTTTGTTAAAAATTTCGAAACTTTTTTTTTCCATATCAAATGGGTGTTAATTTTCTTAATTTTTTGAGCATTTTCATCCCTATTTTTAACCCTTATAAATGTCCATTCGTGAAAAACTTAAAACATGAAAATTATATATTTTCGTTCACTCTTTACACATATTTTTGAATCACTCGAATCCCATGTCATATGAGTAAGATATCACCCGTTAAAGATGACTTTTTACTAATATTTGTTGCACACAAGGTGTTTGATAAAATGTCTAACTTAGATTTTTAATGTTAAAATTGCGTCAAATACTCTAATTTTTTTACCACAACGCATTATTAATCATTTTATTAACGTAAGATTCAAAAAGTGGGGGGGGGGGTTAAACGTTAATTTTCTTAAAGAAATGTATGTTTTGTTCATCAGTTAATCTTTGTTCATCAGTTAGTCTTTGTTCATCAGTTAATCATGTTCATCAGTTAGTATTGTTCATCAATTAGTCTTTGTTCATTAATAATCTTGTTCAAGACTGATGAGGTGATGGATAATATTAAATGATGAACAAGACATACTTCTGTTCATCAAAATGAGATTTTGTTCATCACATGTCTTCCCATTTTACTTGTGTTCATCAATATCACCAGTTAGTTTTTATTCATTAGTTAACCTTTTTCATCAGTTAGTATTAACTGATGAACAAAAACTGATGAATAATATTTAATGATAAAAACATGATGAATAATAACTGACACTAACTGGTGAACAAAAAACAATAAATGATGAACAAAAACATGTTAAAAAACAATCGACACTAACTGATGAACGGAAAAAAGTTGAAAAATAACAGACACTAACTGATGAACAAAACAACCTAATAATGAATTTTTTATTATTTAGTCTTTTTCATCAGTATTTAAAAAAAACAATAAATAGTAATGTTCATTAGTTCATCAGTTATTTTTGATAGCGTTCATCAGTTATTTTTCATAATGTTCAGCAGTTATTTTTGATATTATTCATCAGTTGTCTAAAAGAAATCGCATACATTCATATGTTAGTTCTTCATCAGTTCATCGATTAGTCTTATTCATCGCTTAGTATTGTTCATCAATAAAAAGTTATTCATCGGTTCTCTTAAATTTTGTTCATCGCTTTATCGGTATTCAAAAAAATCATAATGTTCATCGGTTGTCGAAAAAATCATATTGTTCATCGCTTATGGTCACAATGTTCATCAGTTTATCATTTGGTTGTTCATCAGTTCAAAATAAACCAAAAATAACAAAAATAACAAAAGATGTATTTTTGTATACCAATTAGTGCATTTGAATGTACTTTTATAGGAAAAATATCTCTTGGCATTTTATCAAACACTTTGTATGCACTAAATGTTAGCCTTAATAGTTTTTATTAGAAGTGATGGTCATTCACATTTAGGAACTTTATATCGTGTGTTAGATATCGTGATAGAATAGTCAACGGGCTCGTGGATTGGACTAAGATAAATGGGTACTAGTTATGTTAAGCTTGCCTTATATCCAATCCAACCCATGTCCAAGCCCACGAAGCCCATAGAAAGCCTTTTAGGGCATCATGTATTCCTACTATATAAACCCCTCAAAGTCTCATTTGAGGGGTGTGCTTGAAAGTGTGTGTGTGTGTGTTTTTCCTTTGGAATATACAACTTATTGTGTTCATCTTTATCTCACATATACACGATCTTTATATCATTCAAGTCACCATCTTTCCTTCTTTATCTTTCTACGTTTGTGTTTGGTTTCACGTGGTTATACTTGTATACGTGTTGGGTTTGTGATAAGGTTGATAAAAGTAAGGTCCTACAATTGGTATCAATCGCCTAACAATGGTTTAGAAGTGATTTGGTTGAAGTTTTTTAAAGTGTTACGCGTAGGTTTTCATTCTCAAAGATTCACGCATAAAACATTTATTTTTGCACTTAAATCTTCAAGATTCTTATGGTCTAAGGTTTATATAGTGTTAAAGATTCTAGTTTTGGCAAAAGTTCAAGCTTTACGTGTTTTAAATCGTTTTTAAACTCGCTTTGATTTCGTTGTTCATTCTACGCGTAAGCATAAAAAGCATTTTGGGTGTTTAAGGTCAATACTTTCCGCTATTTGAGTGTTTTGGAAGCTATCGTGCAAAAGAAATTGTTTGAATCGATGGAAATTTTTACGCGTAAGTCAAAACCCTAATCTTACGCCAGAAGAAAGTCAAAACCCTAGTTTTCACGCATAACTTTTGGTGAAGAATCTTCGTGCAACAAAGGTGACTCAATGCTTCCTCACTTGGATAAGTGTGTGGAACACTTCGACTTTCGGATATCTTTCTTTTTGTGGCGATGTTGTAAAGGATTTTGGTTTTAAACCAATTCTTACGCGATAAGCGTAAAGCTTACGAGTAAGCACTCACGATAAGTTAACTCTTACGCGTAAGGTACTCTACTTCACGCTTAACGCTTACGCATAAGACTTACGCTTAACCTTAAGTTTACGCGTAACTTGGATTTCTACGCATAAGGATTTCTACGCCTAAGCTCTTTACGCATAAGGACTCCTACGATAAGATCCTATGCATAAGCATCCTACGCATAAGCACTCATCTCACGATAAGAACAGCTTTTCTGAGTAAGATTTTGAGCAAAACTTCAAACGGCTATAACTTTTGAACCAGAATCCGCTTTTCAACATTCTACCTATCAAAACGACCGTGAGAACGAGGAGAATAGACCCGAATAAATAGTTTATTCGGTCAACCTTCAAGTCCTAAAAACGCTCGAATAGAAGTTATTGAGGTTTTAAGTTTTCTAGACCAAATTTTCACTACAACAACCGAGCTTAATCTTCATCCAACACAACTCCTTTATCGTTGAATCGATCCTACATCAACTTTATCATATCATACCTTCATCAATGGCAACTCAACAAGACATTCATGCAGCCGGTCGAAAACCGTCCTCCTATGTTGGAAAAAGGTGGTTATCTTCAATGGACAAGTCGAATGCTTCGTTACATCAAGACAAAACCTAATGGAAAATTGATGATCAAATCCATTAAGGATGGACCCTTCATACCTCGACAAGTCCAAGACCCGAAATGCCGATGCAACACCTCTCGTCCCACCATTTTTTCGCCTTAAAAAGAAAGAATAGTCAAGAGGATCGGAAGCAAGTCAAGAGATGACATGGCAATTCATATTGTCCAACTGGGTTTACCAAGAGACATCTTCTTCTTTGTAGACAGGCCAGAAACCGCTTTCGATATGTGGGAACGAGTTAGACGACTTTGTCATGGAATGTAAATTGGTCAACAAGACACGAGAGAACAAGTTGCTAATCGCTGGGAGAAGTTTACATCTACTCCGTGAGAATCCATCGAATCCTACTATGGAAGGTTCTCGCACTTTAATGAATGAGCCGATCGAAACAAGTTGACACCCGAAATATCGTGAGCAACATCAAGTTCTTGAACAATCTACCGTAAGAATGGGGACGATATGTCACTATTGTCAACCAAACAAAAGATTTACATCAAGTGAACTTTGATCAACTCAACGATTTTCTCAAACAAAACCAAAATGAAGTGAATGAAGTCGCAAGAAAGATTAGCAAAGAATCATGATCCATTGGCACTCATTGCAAAGACTCAAACCCCAAGTGAATACACAACAACAAGCTTCATCATCTTCCACTAACAACAACTTGCAAAGAATACATCCCTCAACTACAAAATTATCCACCGAACAACAACATTACCGGGAACAAGGAATCACCGATCTTGAAATGGAACCGTAAGAAGCTTTGTCTCAAGTATTTTCTTTATTGGGTAAAGCATTCGTGAGGTCGCTATTCCACACCAACTAACAACAACCAAAGGATTTCATCAAACACTCAGAGCGAGCAAATTGCACTGTTAGGGTGTGAATATGGGTCGTCAAGGACAAATGGTTGGCCTTATTGGGAATCGCAGGATATGCTATCGATTTCGCATGGGTAATCAAAGGTTCAATTAGGGTAATCGGATGGGTCGAATGTTGGGAATAGAGCAAGGTAATCGAATGGGAATGTTGCGACTCAATCGTTGGGAATTATAGAAATGTGAATCGCTGTAATCAAAGTTACGTGTTATAACCGTCAAGGATTGGGTCACATGGCAAGGAATTGTCCAACTAAGCCAAAAAGAAGGATCTTGCGTATCTTGTAAAGCTATTATGTTGGTACAAAAGGAACAATCTGGACTTCAATTGAGTGCTAAGGAACATGACTTCATGGCTATTATGGATGAT
>CM040240.1:69141781-69341781 GCA_022545495.1 Chrysanthemum lavandulifolium | reverse complement strand
GGAGCGATTCATGGAAACCTCATCCTTCCTGAAATGCTTTACACACCGATCCGCTGAGGAAGTGATGTTGATATCTTTTAGAAAATGGTAATCAAAAGAAGTTAATTCTTTCTCTTGCCTCCGTGTGCAAAACATTTTCAAATACTTGATGCACATGTTGAGGGGAGTTCTCGTTTAAAATATCAAAACAATTCGTGTACAAAATGCTTTGATAATATATCACAAGTATCCGAATTGATTTTTTAAAATGGTTTTCATTTGGATCCAATGGCGCATTTAACGATACCAAATTGACCGACCAACTTTACTTTATGTACGGTGATATAAGGATGATAAGGTTAGGTATTGGTTCCCATGATCCGCTGAACCGGAGGGATCTACCCAGGACAATCCACTAGTTAGTGTAGAAGTCCTTAGGTATGATGATAAAAGGAGAAAATGAGATATGGGAAGAGTGCCGACTAAGACCGAGCTAGTATCGAATAAACCCAACAAGGTATTAGCTATGAAGTCTTGGTAAGCAATGAAGGGTTGAAGAATTAAAAGAATTGAATGAGGAAAGGGTGAAAATAAATAGCCATCCATTTATTCAACCTTAGGGCGTAAACCGGTTCAATTCATATACTCGATGGTAACATCGGTATTGAAGACAAGACGTCATGGACCCAAGGACGACCGCACTTCAACTTTCCAAACCACTCAAGTTCCTCTTAAAGGGCTTGTTTCATTCTCACGGGAACCGACATTATCTATCGACTTTCTTAGAGATGGTTGATATTGAAGAAGGAGACCTCTCCTAGTCTCCGTTATAGGATCCAAATATGCACAAATTGAGTTTAGAGCCACGAGATCATCAATAAATCTCATTAGGACACTTTCAATGAAGACTCTGCTTCACACAATGTGGAAAGAGAGATTATATCTTGAGTCCCACGCATTATCCTTGTGGTATTGCCGAACATCCGAGTGATGTGTCTACATATTCACAATGAAGATGGAAAGCCTTCGAGCCAACATCAAACAAGCTCTGGTAGGTATGTGAGATCTATTATACGATCAACCATGTGACAACCGAATGAAACAATGGGGCTTATTCAATCTCTTGAATCAATCCGGTTCGTGTTAGGGATTGACGGATACCTTTGAAAACCGGTCGTTGTGCTTAAAACTCTTTTCTTTAGCACATCGATCGGTACTCATTTTTTCAAACCAAAAGGTATTTTTATGTTTGATAATTGATTTTCAATAAAACCTTCGTTGTATTGCAAAACAATTTCTATTGAGCAATACACGATTGTTTTTCAAATCTCTTTTCATCAATCGCTGAACTTAAAATTATTGGTTCACTCACTCCGTGTTGTCTTCTTTGAGACGTTCGGTTTGAGAACAATTAGAACATTGCGAAACCCCGTCAAGGAAATTCTTCGAATTATACCTAATCACAGTGCGAAGCTTGTATCGATCAACTGGGAACCGCGGGCGGTACCTCAATTCAACGAAGTGATCAAAGACACTTTTGTGCGATTTATTGCTAATCGTTGTATGTGTGTACACCCGACGCTTGGTACCGATCGTAATGAAGCGGTCAATCCGGTCAACCCATAGCCGCATGCTCACTTAACACATTCATCTCAAAAGAAATCATGATTAGTACATCAATGACTCGATATTTTCACTCCATGCTTCGCCACGCCGCCAATATCATGAATCATCTAAAGCTTCCGCTACTCGATAAGAAGACATCATGATCCGTAATGTGAGCATGTCGGTCCTAAAGTCACAACATCACACCACAAAGGATGTCACAGATTGTTGATAGTCGATGATCTCAAAAAGTCGGCTCATATTTACTATCTCGTGAATCGTAAATGGACCTCCGCTAAAGTACAAATCTTTGCAGACTTTGAAGTTGCACCACCTATGCACTAAGTTTACGATGTTGATGTACGTAAGACTCCGAGCTCAAGAACAATGTCAAGACTAGAATGCTAGGATTTGAAATGTAAAATACGGGTGACCTCCTTGGGGAGATTGTTAGGAATTAGAAAATTCCAAAGGTCGAAAGAGTCGGTCACCCCAACTATTATCTAGCATAAGTTAGCTCGTAGATTGGTCATTAGTTACGGTTTATGTAGTTAGTTAATAGTGTAAAATAGTTTAGTGCAACACCGTGGAAGAAGGTCGGGTCTTTACCCATCGTATCCCCGATCCACAGCCGCCGTGGAGGTCGCTTAGTTTGTAACCTATAAATACCCTCTACCTTGCAAGGTAGAGGGTTGATGTTCTTTGGCAATCTAATATTCAACTAGTTTCTCTCACTAGAATGTCCCACTCTCTCTCTCTAAAACCATCTATGTGCTCATTGTGTTAATGTTATGATGTGTATGTGAAAAGTTAATATCTTACACTGTTCATGGCGACTTGTCCTTACAAGTTAGCGAATTAGCATATATAGCGACTTAAAGAGCTAAACTATTAGCGACTTGTCTGTGGTACTAGTGATGGTGACTTGTCTTTACAAGTTAGCAACATTGTTCACTTTCATGTTGCGAATCAGTTTTATTTAACAGCTTGTCTATCTATAACTTTAGACATGTTTGGTGGACTTTTTAGGGTCTAGGGTTATTAAAATATTTAAAGATTTATTGCTAAAGTTGATCTCATTCTCACAATACTTAGGATCTCCTGATTCAACTTGTTGAGTCAACATACTTTATGTAATCTGCTATGACATTTCTGTTTAGGCAAACGGTACTTGGTTTCTCTCACGACAACCAAATGTTACTTTTTGCCTCATGCATGTTTGTTATATCACTTCTACATTTGTATCTTGGCTTATGACATGATCCCTTTGCAATGCACTCTTTAAACCTTTTAATCCCTTATCAACTCGTCAAGTGATAATTTATCTAAAGGTCTCTACTTCATTGAAATTTATCACTTGTGCCACTCAATCATTCTCTATATGTGTTTTGGGGACTCCGTCTGAGTTACTAGTACTATTTGTCTATGTCATAAGGGTGCTCTCAATGTTGTCTCACCTACCAATTTTGTATCTAACTCATTACCAATCATTACTGTTGATTGTATGTTTACTCAGATCATCAATGGCAAGTTCAAACCCTGAAAAGAGCGTTACCCCTTCGGCATCATCCAAAGTTCTCTCAGACGAAGAAATCCTTCCTGTGAGTCAATGGGTCGATATTGGAAAAAGTAACTTATGTGGACCTCGTGAAGCTACAACAAAATCCGATACTCAAAGTGTCTATTGACATCCTCAAGAACACAAACTTCTTCGGTGCTATTACCAAGCAATGCTCAATTCCCACCATTTACATTCAACAATTCGAACACCATTCAATGGGACAAAATCACACCAATACTCCTCAGAACCGGATGACGGGGAGTTCACGATTGATTCGCTATTCTCAAGAAGGCTCTTGGAATCACCCCATGTAACCCTAACCTTCGCTCAATCTCCACCGTGCGACGATCCGATTGTCTTTCTAATTGGGTCAGTTATCGAACAAGATTTCAAGAGCATCCGACATCATCATCGGACACATGTATCAACCCCGAGAGCTATTACAACTATTCTTAACTTGTGCTTATCTGGCAAAACATCAGGGTTCGATAAAGTGAGAATTCCTATCCTGCAAATCCTATGGGGAATTGTTAATAGGGTTGATGTGAATGTCTCAGATCGTATTTGGGAAGAATTTTCTCTATCAATACACACATTCATATCTGATAGAACTAATTTCCTGAACAAAGCTCAAGGCCGAAAAAAACAGATCAAGCTTGTGATTCCCAAAGATCCGATTTTCTAAGCTTGTTATCCAGCTTCTGCAACAAAATCACAACTTCACCCTAGGTCTCGAATCAACTTTACACAAAGCAAATGATGAATTTTTTAGGAAACCCGAAATATGTTCCTAGAGGTATGGATAAAGAAATATTTGATTGCCAATTCCCGATAGTCTTCTCACGAAGATATCAAGAAGGACTACTTCAAACAATACAAGAAAAGAGCTTCCAGTTCCTCTCGCGATGTCACACCTTCTCCTCCACAACCCAATGCTCCCAAGTCCACGCCACTCACAAGCATCCTATGCCTCTTCCTAAAAAGAGACTTGAAAGGTCACAACATTCGACACCGCATCCAAGAAGCGTAAAGTAAAAGGAAGAAAGTGGAAAAGGAAATTGGTGAAAATACTGAGGTATCAAGGAATATTACAAGGTTAATCGATGAAGATGATGCCGATCTACAACTTGGAATCCAAAGAAAGCCTTGAAAGTCTAAATGTGAAAGCACCAAGAGGTGGAGTTGTGTTAAGAGAACCCGATCAACTACCACGACAAACTACCCCAATAACACATGACAAAGGAAAAGGGATTGTGAGTGTTGAAACCAACAAGCACACATGTCGTTAATGATCTCATCATCTCCATCAAGCACCACCAATCAATATGAGTCAAGAGAAGAATGTAATCATCTCATGCTAATGAACAACTGGAGTGGACAAAGTTCCCGAAACGTTTAAAGAAACTCTTACACTTAGTGAGACTCAATCTGCTTGAATGTTGACGCCTCTGCAAAAAGGCTCGCAGAAAACCTTGAGACAAGATCCGATGAGACCTTGAAGATGGATGAACCAAATCATCTACCAATTCTCTATCCTCACTTAAGGATCTTGATACGATTTCTTTTGAGATCAATACTTAAATGACAAACCCTAGATACCGCACAATCCATGTATACCGTCAACATTCAAGAAGATACATAAACCATTCCTCCGATGTCAAGATCTTCACTATCAACCGCACTTCCACCTCCCATACCCACTCAATCAATCGTACAAACACCACCGACATCGCCGCCACACCGAACCCCTCATTACAGTTGCTAATGTGGATGCTCCACCACTTCACCACCACATATCCTTACCTCGATCAACCATCGGACAAAGTCGTAAAAGGATAGAAGCTCTTGAAAGGCAACTCCCAAATCTGTTGATTCCCTTGTAGATCGCGGTCTATAGATTGGAGCACCTCAACTTCAATGAAGGGTTGCTTGCCGCCATTGAAGGGGAAGTCAAGGATGCCGTGGAATGGGCAATGGAGGCTCCACTTTAGACGATTCAAGGACCTACCTATCACGGATATGAGAGCAGCTACTGTGAAAAGATGTATGAAGTCAAGAGGACAAGCATGAGGTTCACAAGAAACTCTATGAGGCACTTGAAGAATCCATTAAGTTCGACAATTATGAGCGATGTGATTGACATCAAGGAAAAGGAAGCTAAAAGGAAAAGGAGAGCTATTGTGTTGGAGACATTGAAGAAAGACCAGAAGATCCTCCTCCACCCCCACCACCAACGGGCACTGGAACTTCGGAGTCGGTGTACCGATGACAACCAACACACCTCCACCACAACCACCATCATCACCGCCAAAACCTTCCAATCAATCAAGTCCTACAAGAAAACAAGGCACTCATAAGAAATCGCTTGGACGATTTGCTGATTCAAGGTTCACATCCACACCCACCTCCTTTCCCGAGGCTCAAATGGTTCACTTAAGAGTCGCATGTCATGACAGTAGTCGAATCGATGAAGATGATGCATCAACTAAGCATATTCCTAAGCCATCGAAGAAGATTGGTTTGATGATTACCGGCGTAAACGCCCAAAGACATCCGTAGTTGCACCATCAAGGACTCAATTCAAAGTTGTATCGTTGAAGATAGACCTCCTTCTCCGTAACCTACATGGACCATCCTCGAAGTCCGACTCAATGATACCCGACAACAATTGGTATCTACTATCACCAAAGAATTATGAAGAACCCGTCAAGACTCTCTTCTTCACTTTACCGTGATACGGGAAGCTTCATTAAATGGTTTTGTAAATGTAAGAGTATCTCATCCTTAACTCCAAGAGATCTTGAAGGACCCGCTTATGAAATTGTTAAGGTCTTCCATTCGATGCCAATCAACTTCAATACCAAATGGAAGAATGTTATAAGATGCTCAATGACCAAGTCGGTGAGCAAATTAGCATATTCAATGTTCACAAATCTCTTCCTCGGTGGTGAACTCGGTCGATGACCATTCGTTTAATTCTTCTTCAACCATGACTTGACTATCTTTGTGGTCACTCACGAAAGAAGACCCGCACTATCAATATCCAAGATGAAAGTCGCAACATACTCGATCAAGGGCTTGAACGGATGGTTCCCGATCGCTTCGGGTCAATGAAGAACTTAAATATGACATTGCCGCATCATATGGTATTTCACACCGGTGGTACAAAAGAAGAGCTCCATATTGAAAGACATGGTGCGATAAAAGACGCAAGAATGTTAGATCCGAGTCTGTATCTTGAGTGTGGTTCGTGTAGAGATCTTCCCGATTTATGGATATGAGTACTTGATGAAGATTGTCCTTAAGAGATCCGATTTGAAAGAATATACTATTGAAGAAAACGACTTCAAATATCTTTCACGAATGATTTCAAGATCTCTACCTTCTAAATATTCAAGGACACCTTGAGCATTTGCCTCGTCCGTGAGAAAAGGCCCTATCTGTCAAGTTACTCTTTGGATTCGAGGCTTAGTCATTCGAAAACGAGTTGAGGACTTCCAACTCGGCATGGAAAGCTACCAAACCAGGATAAACCATACATGTCCTCAATGGAGTGCCACAGGGCATGAATTTCATCATGAATACAAAGTCCTCGACACCCCGAGAGCAGTCATCTTTACTGAAAGATATGGGACTCGCGTGCTTATGAGACTATGTGAGCTCTACAAGTTTAGTGATGGTACGCTCAAATTGGTCGAAGAAGAACTTGACACCAGAATCAAAGAAGTCAAAATTGATATGAAATCATGGGTTAAGACCACTTTTTGGACTGATGATGACTTGAAGAGGTGCGAACACTTCATTGCTGCAATCAGACGAAGACTCAAGACACGAAGGATCTTCCGCAGCCTTGAAAGTTTTGTTGGTGGAAGGCTTCGGATGGTCACTACAAACTTCTTCGTAGGACCGAATGAAGACATCTTGAAGCAACTTATGTTGTGTTTTTAAATATGTGTAATATGTGGTGTACTAAATGTGAACAACTGTAATACATGTAATAGTGCTAGGATTTGTACCGTGGTTTCCTTTGTAAAAGGGAAAACATCTGTTGTCCACTTCTCGATCATATAAAACCGAACACATTTTCTCCTACAAATATTTTATCTCATACATATTTAATTACTTGAGATCCAAAATCTCAAAGGATTTAAGATTTTGATCGGGAGAAAATGTGATATAAATATGAAAGATGTTAAAAGATAAGATGACCAATTTTCTCATGCATACTTCTCTCTAATATGTGCTAAACAATTTTCGAATCTCGAAGCATATATTAAGGGGGAGAATTTTCTTTGCAAATTCAAGACATCAGGGTACATAACTTTCAATTTTTCTAAGGTACCTTGATTGTATGGCTTCTAATCCTTTGGTGATCATGCCTGCACTTCAATATAAAGGGTTCCCTCTAGTATGTGCAAAACTCTTTTCAAACCCAGAAGCACATATTGAGGGGGAGCAATATTATGAAAACCTCATCCTTCCCGGAAATGCTTTATATTCTTGATTTGATCAGGGAAGTGATGTTGATATCTTTAGAAAATGGTAATCAAAGAATTAAATTCTTCCTCTTGCCTCCGTAGCAAAACGATTTCAAACAATTCATGCACATGTTGAGGGGAGCACGATTCTAAAAAATATCAAAACAATTGTGTACTAAATGTTTTGATAATATATCACAATTCACAAGTATCCGATTGATTTTCAAATGGTTTTCAATTGGTTCCAATGGCGTATGAACAATACCAAATAGACCGACCAACTTTACTTTATGTACGGTGATATAAGGATGATAAGGTTAGGTATTTGTTCCCATGATCCGCCGTAACGGAGGGATCTACCCAGGACTATCCACTAGTTAGTGTAGAGTTCTTAGGTATGATGATAAAAGGAGAAAATGAGATATGGGAAGTGTGCGGACCGAGATCGAGCTAGTATTGGAACAAACCCAACAAGGTTCTAGCTATGAAGTCTCGTAAGCAATCAAGGGGTTGAAGAATTAAAAGAATTGAATGAGAAAAGGGTGAAAATAAATAGCCCTCTATTTATTCAACCTTAGGGCGTAAACCGGGTTCAATTCATATGCTACCGATGGTAACATCGGTATTGAAGACAAGACGTCATGGACCCAAAGGACGATCGCACTTCAACTTTCCAAACCACTCAAGTTCCTCTTAAAAGGACTTGTTTCATTCTCACGGGAACCGACATTATCTAGCGACTTTCTCTTAGAGATTGTTGATATCAAGAAGGAGACCTCTCCTAGTCTCCCAAGACAGATCCAAATATGCACAAAATTGAGTCTAGAGCCACGATCATCAATAAATCTCATTAGGACACTTTCAATGAAGACTCTGCCTCACACAATGTGGAAGAGAGATTATATCTTGAGTCCCACGATTATCCTTGTGGTATTGCCGTAACATCCGAGTGATGTGTATTCATATTCACAATGAAGATGGAAAGCCTTCGAGCCAACATCAAACAAGCTCCCGGTAGGTGGCATGTGAGATCTATTATATGGATCAACCATGTGACAATTGAATGTAAACATTGGGCGATTCAATCTCTTGAATCAATCCTCGTTCGTGTTATGGATTGACGGATACCTTTGAAAAACCGGTCGTTATGCTTAAAAACTCTTTTCTTTAGCACATCGACCGTGTACTCATTTTTCATACCAAAAGGTGTTTTCTATGATTGATAATTGAGTTTCAATAAAACCTTCGTTGTATTGCAAAACAATTTTATTGAGCAATACACGATTGTTTTTCAAATCTCTTTTCATCAATCGCTGAACTTAAAATTGGCCGTTCACTCACTCCGTGTTGTCTTCTTTGAGATGTTCCGTTTGAGAACAACTAGAGCAACGCGAAACCCCGTCAAGGAAATTCTTGAATTATACCCGATCACAGGCAAGACATGTATCGATCAACGGGAACCGTGGGCCGTGTAACTTAATTCAACGAAAGTGATCAAAGACACTTTCATGCGATTTATTGCTAATCGTTGTATGCAGTACGCCCGACGCTTTAAATGATCGTAATGAAGCGGTCAATCCATAGCCGCATGCTCACTTAACAAAGTCAACTCAAAAGAAATCATGATTAGTGCATCAATGACTCGATATTTTCACTCCATGCTTCGCGCTACCGCCAATATCATGAATCAACTAAAGCTTTACACTCGATGAGAAGATATCATGATCCAAAAAGTGAGCATGTCGGTCCTAATGTCACTACATCACATAATACCAACACCACAAAGGATATCTCAGAGATATTTTTCATAGCTGATGATCTCAAAAGATGGCTCATAATTATTATCTCATGGATCATTAATGACCTCCACTTTAAAGTATAAATCTATGCAGACTTTGAAGTTGCACTACCTATGCACAAAGATTGCGAAGTTGATGTATTAAAGTCTACGAGCTCAAGAACAAAGTCAAGAATAGAAGGCTAGGATTTGAAATGTAAAACATGGGGTGACCTCCTTAGGGGAGATTGTTAGGAATTAGAAAATTCCAAGATCGAAGAGTCGGTCACCCCAACTATTATCTAGCATAAGTTAGCTCGTAGACTTGTCGTTATTTACGTTTTATGTAGTTAATTAGTTAGTCAAGAGCGTAAAATTGTTTAGTGCAACACCGTGGAGGAAGGACGGTCTTTACCCATTGTATCCCCGATCCACAGCCGTCAGAGGTCGCTTAGTTTGTAACCTATAAATACCCTCTACCTTGCAAGGTAGAGGTTGGATGTTCTTTGGTAATCTAATATTCTACAAGTTTCTCTTACTAGAATATCCCACTTTCTCTCTCTAAAATCATCTATAAGCTCATTGTGTTAATGTTATGTTATGTAAGTGAAACCAATATCCCACAGAACAACAAGTGGTATCGGAGCGGTCGATTATAAAACCCTTTTCAAGGTCGCTAAAATTTCTTTTAAATCGTGATCCTAATGGTTGAAATTGATGTACCCCAACTAGTCGACAAAAGGGTGGAGCTTATTCAAATTGTGCCCCTAGACTTGAAGTTGGTAAATTTAACAAATGGAAAAGTGTATGCTTTGCTATTTGATTGGGATGGAACCTTATTATATCAAGTGTATTAATGAAGGTTCATTTATCCCAAAGACCGCTCAAGGTTTGCCTAAACCTCAAGCTCGATGGACTCGGGATGAGAGGAGAGTGGTCAACCAGACCAAAGACTCAAAAGTATCATCATATCATGTCTTCCGATGATATTATGGAGTCGCTTATAAGTCAGTAGTACGCCTAAACAAACCGGGATGACTGGTCCATAGTCATGAAGGCCCATCCGATACCAAGGAAAACAGATAATGGACCAAACTTGAGTACAACACCTGTGGCTAAGGACTCGTAAACTCTGTCTCAAACTTACACCGATACAAAACTTTGTTAAATGAACTATCAAATGATGGTGTTAAGTTGTCCAAACATGAAATAAATGTTGGTTTTGTCAATAGTCTTCCGAGAAGTAGTGAATTTCTCTTAGGGACTGTGAATGCTAATCATATCCGTAATCTTGAACTTCCCGAAATATATAGGAAATTTGTCACGAGGAAAACCTCATCAACAGAGGATACCCCGACTGAAGAAGTCTCAGAAGTCAAGGAGTCCCCACCACCACTTCAACACCTATTTCTACCGCTTTTTATTCTAACAAAGGTGATTCAAGATTTTCGTGAAAATTCGGATGATGAGTGATACGCTTACATAGCTGCTCGGGGTCAAAGGAACTTCCTTTTCGTCGAGCAAGTTTTTCAACACCCCAGGCAAAGTGAACCTAATCGTTGTAGTGTAGTATTAGGGTAAGCCACGGTATTGATATCATTCTATAGGGAATAGGAATGCTAGTGAGAAGTTACTACGCTAAGGTTAAGGTTGAGGAAGATTATTTTTATCTTTTATGTTTTTAGAAAATTGAAAAGTACGAATCTCGGTATTGGATTTGGGGGTTGGTATTTCACCGATTACTCTACTATTATCTAATTATCTAAACTAAGGTGGTGGTAGTCTATGTCTAATTAATTGTGTGCTCGTATGATAGTTTAAAGATGTGTTTACTTAGGTTTTACTACTCCTTAATTATCTCCTATTGATGGTTGAGTTGTCACGCCCTTATTCTTAGTTGCGTTGTGTGTCTAAAGTTGTAGGGTATGCGTTTCTCTCAACTCTTTGAACTTACCAAAGGGTCTCGCCTACAAAACCCACTAGGATAATAAACTCTTACCTAAGGCACTTTTGGATGGTTTAGCTTACAACTACTGTAATTATATTCTAAGGTTCACAAAGATGAATCAAGCATTAGTACACAACGAATGACCTATCGCATTACTAGATCATTAATCAACTAAGATAAGAAACAACCAATCAATATTCAATAATTAAGTTTCATACTCCCTAAGCAAACACACAAATAAATTAGCTTGACATGGAGAACATGCAAGCATGCACACAAATAATCAAAGACATAATTGAATTGATGAAGTAAATACTTATCTTGATGTAAGATAGGTTTGGAACCCTAAATATCGTACAAGACACCCTTGGTTCGGTTTTAGGTTTTACTCCAAAAGACTCTCTTAAAACCGAAAAATTCGGATTCTATATATAATATTACATATGCGCGACGGCCACCTTATGTTTTGTGGCCGTCGTGTCGCCATTAGGGTTTCGTCTTGGCCACGTTAACCTTGCGACGGCGTCACCTTATGTCCGCGTCGTCTCTTGACCGACGTCGTCTGGTCGCATCTAGGCCGTCTCGAGTAGCAACGGTATACTCTTTTAAAGCCCGACGTCGTCACTTGAAAATAGTGTTTTGGCTTATGTATCGTCACAAAATCCTCCGACGGCGCCGCATTAACACCGACGCCGCCGCCTGCATTTCAGCAGCTTTGAGTGTCTCGATTCGACTTTGGCCATTTTCTTCAGATATTCGCCTTTTCGTCCAAATAAGTGCCATTCCAGCATTTTGCCTTCAAGAGACCTAAAAGTGAAAAGGAACGATATTAAGCAATAACGGATACAAAAGTGATCAAATAAGGGCTTAAACGACCCTCAAAATGGTACCTTTTAAAACCTTATCAAATATCCCTACACTTGTTATTTGCTTGTCCTCAAGCAAATGTGCTTTTAGCCAATTAATTTATAAGTTATGGGTCATGAAGCATTGATTTAAAACGGTCCGAACACATATAAGCCCCATAAAAGTCATAACAAGCACGGAAATTACATACTAGCACCTCACATGGGGTGTTTGGATACTCACATCTCTCGGTGTATATATGAAATATAACAAATAGGAAATGGAAGATAAAAACTCATTAACCGGTCCTAGTACATAGATTACCATAGGCTTGAGAATAGATCAAACCTCCATCGCTTTGGCGTAAGCACCTAGGAAAGACTATCAAAGAGGTCTTTTAAAGGGTTGTAATGTTAGGCTTACGGTAGGGAAACAAGGGTTTGGTGGGATAGGCTATTTAGTGGTGGCAAGTCAAAATCTCTATGTTAAATGCATACGAAGAATGGCGTTGCTAAGCCAAGACTCGACACTCTAAAACTCTAGGTAACGGAAATAAACAAAATAAATTTAAAGGATAGATGTAGGATGGTAGCCGTATGTTTTTTTTTTTTTTTTTTTTTTTTTTTTTTCATACACTTTTACTCTACCATCCTCTACGGTAACATCAAATGATAGGGATTTATAGGCACATCCCTACACTTGAGTTTTTATTACTCTAACACTAATTTGACCCGAATTGAAAAGATCAAAACACTTGGGGTACATTATTACGCAAACAAAGGAATTTGAATTTAACGTTCCCTTCCGTCATTTCATAAACTTTAACTTTTCCCATGAATCCCAATCGTCCCAAAATCAGATACAAAGGATATGACTTGACTTAGCAACTCATGCAAGCAACCGATAATTGAACTAAGGGTTTAGGGTGATAACAAACAATTGCACTAAAAGTGAGTGCATAAGGGGTAGGCTAAGGCGATTTGGGTGTATATTTGGGGTGGGGTGTAAACAATGCTCTTCATTGATATTCCGAAAAACCAAACATCACGAGAACCGCGAAAAGGATAGGCTCGAGGGGTTAACTAGGGTATCGTGTACTAAAGATGAGTACAACGCAAAGGGTGTGGGGGAATTACTCAACCAATGTGGAAGAAGTAATTATATTACGGGTATCAAACAAGGGTTATCCTAATGCCTCTTATCATTTAGTTATTCCTAACTACACAAGTGTAGTCTCACTTGCGATCTCGGAATGTGTAACACCCCCAAAATTATCGCAGCGGAAGATTGTGTCACTGGGATATTACTTCATAGTTCATAGCACGAATTACAAAAAACGACTCTAAATGAGACGTTTTGAAATGAATTATCATTCGATTAAAATATCAGAGTTTACAAACAGAGGTCCCACAAGTTTGTACAAGTATAAAAAGTACAACATAAAAGTTGTAAAGTTTTTCGAATGATAATATATGCATTGTCTTCAAAATATTTTCCGTGCGCCTTCACATGCCATGCCAGCTAATTCCTTTCGAACCTGAGATAACATGTTAAAAGTGTCAACACAAAGGTTGAGTGAGTTCATAGGTTTATAAGTACAATAGTTTGATCCCAATATTTCAAGTTTAGGAAAAACAGTAGTGGACAATATAGTTTGTAGTATAATTGCAATGTGTACAATTATCTTCTTGAAAGTTATTATTGCTCTAAGCTCATGGAACTCACAACTGACTGTTGTATATATATCACCGGGCGATATATATAGATATAAGTAACTTGCCCCGGGTAGGTATTTTGCCCTATACCTAGATAATCTCAAATATAGTGCGCCTTGTTATTTCCGATAACATAGACGGGTTCGTCAATTCGATAGGCCTATCCACAATATTTGCGCCACTCCCGGTGATTAGTGGTCCATGATATTGGGGACTTTTGGCAAAACAACTTAGTGGCATGCAATAATACAATCAAGGCATTGGTTTTCAAGTAATTGTCCATAATAAAGCATTTTAGCATGTAGTAAAAGGAGTAGCATGTATCTCCCCCAAAGAGTTTATAAAACAGTTAAACAAAAGTTGGGGCTATGAAACTCGCAGTAGTGATCAGCAGCGGAGTGTAACGATATAATGTTTATCAACGGTAGAGTATGACAAGATCACGATCTTTAACGATACCTACGAAAGCATAGTATTCGCGTTTTAGTATGGTGTACGATATAAGTGTACAAGTATATGTAGTATGTTGGCTTATGATGTTGTACATAAATCTTAAGTTGATGTATCCCTTAAGTGTTTGTTTGGCTTATAGCCCTTTTATAAATAACCTCGTACCATCGTTCGGGCTATCAAAATCAAGAGGTCGTGTAGTGAACGTATGAGGAGCCATGACACTTTAAATCGTAAATCCACAACTCGTCGATCGACGACTCCGAAGAGGCCACTTTATGATAATGAAATTACCTACTATTGTAGTACTTATCATTTATAAGTGAAGTATTTGACGAGACAAATGTTATACAAAACATGTGTCGTGTTTCGTCAAAGACTATTGATTGACTTGTGTTACGATATGATGATATAAGTTGTGTGTCGTGAAGTAGTTTAACATGCCATATGGTCATTACTTAGTTTGTCAAAGTCTAGCAAAGTCTAACCCAATGAACCAAGTTTTAAAACAAGAATCGACCATTAAGTCCAAACTAGCCGTGCGGCTAAATTATGTTTAAACAACTTGAGATGATATTCAAGGTCATTCCTATGGTTATGTCTAATTTTAAAGACCTTAAGACAACAGCCTCGGCTTAACCTTGGCTTCGTTTCGGCCTCAAAGGATCAAAATACACTAAGTTTCCATGACCATGGTTGTTTTCTAGTCGCAACAGGTCCGTTTAGTATTTGCTGTTTTTAAGACTTTTCGTTCACTTTCAGCTTACGTGCTCCTGAGTTTTGGAAGAAAATTTCATTCCGAGCAACTTTCGTGTTTTACACTTTGGCTGATTCGGACTAGAAAAGGGTCTAATTCGCGTTTTAAAATCGTTTCAGAAGACTTTTTGACATAATAACCAATTTCATCTAGTCATCTTCTTTTACTCATAACTTTTTATCTATAAGTCCATTTCAAGTGATTCAAAAGCCCAAGTTTTAGTTTTTACTTCCTCCAACAGATTCTTAAGCTTAATCAAGTCCAAAGTCCAAAGTTTACTTATATCAAGTGTCTAATAACAAGTAATTACCTATATTTCATTGCAGAAAGTTTGGCTGCACATTCAGCCCTGCCGAAACGACCATAAGTTGAGTTCTATAACTTGTTTTGACACGCGGCTTTCGCCAAACTTCAAGTTTATGTCTTAGCTACATTTCATAAAACTGAGTCGACTTCCAGAAATGACCAGAACCGTGGGCTTTTCCCAAATGAAGTCTGGTGTGCAGATTTTAATATGTTTTGCCATTTTGGCTCTCATTTACTCATCGGGATGAGTTATGAGGTGCGCCGCCCGGCGAAACGACCATAAGACATAGCTCTACAAGCCTATCTTATTGAATTAACGTCAAAGTTTACTGAGATGATCAGTTTAATCAATCTTTGGGCCTGTTCCAGATTTCAACTTACAAAACCCACCTAAAGCTTGTTCTAGCTTCTTTTCATGTTACAAACTTCATGTACAACATCAATCAAGCCATATTACATATACTACTTATATCAAATTTACATCCAATAAATATTATTACAACCATATTGAATGATAAGAAATATTATACAAACTCTTACAAAGTTGGGTTGAGTAGTTACAAATAATCAAGCCTAACTTCTTTCAATCTTCAATCCTTGTCTTCAATATTTTAACCCAAGCTTATAAACCCTTTTTAACCTTGTAAATAACCATTTATCTCAGCCCCTAAACACCTTACATATCTCTTGATTCATCCAATTGATCACCAAGATAATATTTGTACTTTGTAGAGATCACCTAGGTCTTTGTCTTCTTGGTTTTACTTGTAGTTTAAAATCAATATATGATGGTGATTTGATGTTGTGTTTGTACGGCAAGAGAGGGGAACAAAAGAGATATTTGTGTGTTTACTTACTAATGAAGATTGACATAGAGATCTTAGTTATATGTTACAAGTTGTAAAACAAATATCTAACTTAAGCTTAGCCAAGAAGTCTTGCAAATTTGGATAACACATATCCTAGAGGTGGACATGCATATATGAACGTGGCATGTGTTGATGAAGTGTAGATATTATGTAGTTTTCTTATATTATAGTGATAATTTAGTGATTAGAGAGTATAGTTTGGTCCTGGTAATTACTAATGTTAAGCCCTTAAGTTACGAAACTTAAAACCGGGCAACATAAAAATATAATACTTACAAAAATATTAAAACTTATCAATATACTCTATATTAGTATATTAGATGCGTGATAAGTTTATTTGAGTGCGTCTATGTTGTTAAAATCTAATAACGTATGTTTGAGCACGCGTATTACGTAAAGAGTAAAATGTTTACGTAAAAATAACGAAGTGACAATAGTTCATATAAAATATGACTATTGGTGAAAATAGAGTATTTTGAACACCTAGACTTATCGTAGTCTTGTGTTGAACGCGAGGAAAGTTTACACGATTAAACTTTCGTAATTAATAAAGTAACAACTTTAATTAATTATTCATAGCCAAAGGTGAACAAAAATGTTCAGAGTGATATAATTCGAAACAGATTGTATTATTTAACTTGGGAAATTACTGGTTACTACGATTCATGATTTGCTTTACGTTACGGTAAAAGTCAAATAGTAAAAAGTCAAAGTCAACTTTTAAGAAGTCAAAGGGTAAAATAGTCATTTTACCTTATGAAAATTTACGAGTTGCTACAGAATGCATCACAAAACAAGTTCTAGAATCTAATATACTACCGGTTCACACTCTAAGCATTGAAGATGAATGCTTTTAATTCCTACTAATCTAAGGGCGATCCTCACATTTTGGGTGGAATTTGAGTGGTAAAGGGTTTTTGTGCTAGTCATATAACTTCCTATCCGTGAGACGTTTTTGTTAAGACTAATGGCCCACTCCTATATGTCATGAAAAATTTTAAATTTGGTGCCAAAATTACCCTAACCGACATTTTCTCATGGTTTATTATACAATCACAATTGGACAAAGCAAATAATCAAGGATAAGAATAGTTTCAAAGTTCCCATTTTATTTTCCCTCCCTACACTTAAACTGAACATTGTCCCCAATGTTCCCCGAAAGTATTAAAGTTATGATAAAAGAAGGTAATTAAAAACGAAGAAACTAATACTCCCCGATTAGCTCGGTAGGATCCGTAAAGTGGTGGTTAAATCCTTTCCAAGAAGAATTATTATGAAAAGCTCCTTCCAATCTTGTGTAACTTCTTCTTGACAAACTAAACTCGCACACTTGAAGAAAACAAACGAAACCTTCGCGTAAAATCGCGGTAATAATATATATAAGACTCGATTAAAACTAGGATATAATGCTTGTGGAATGGATGTTTACGAATTTCTAAGAAAATTAAGACCGGAAAATTCCAAAATTTATAAGTAGCTCGAAAACGAGAAAAAGTGATCCGATGTTTCTACTCCTTCTCGACGATCAAAGTTATCCCGACAAAAAGCGTTACTGCGATTTTACGAAAAAATTCTGGAAAATTTACATCTTTAGAATCTGGAAAAATTTCTGCAAAAACATCCATTATGACTCGATACAAGCATTTGACTCGAACAAATAAACATATATATCTTTTGGTTAATTGTTATTCTCATGTTTACGTTTCTTTTGAAAACGTGTGTAATCCTCCCTACACTTATCCCTTATGTAAAATACCTTTATATGCAATTAAGACGAGGTTAAAAACAAAATAAAGCATTTTTACAAATTTAAACATGAGGATAAACAATTAATAAAAGATATATGACACTAACAAGCAAACAATTAAGCATGGGTTGCCTCCCATGAAGCGCTTTTCTTTATTTAAGTGTCTTGTAGCTAGACTCGTAGTCGTACTCCTACGTTGCCTCGTTTTGCATCCTCAATGAGAATTCTATCATGTTGACAAAATTTTCATCGACTTTATACCTAGGCCCTAGGGTCAAGCAATCCTTATAATAATGCCTCCTTCTTTCCCACATGAATTTATAACCTTTTTCAACATCTTCCTTGCTCTTGTCCTCAAAAGCTTTGATGTTGTCTCGATCATAAATGGACAAGTGGCCATACTCATTTGTTTTCCAAGGCATCCTATAGGTGATCTCATCGGTTCCTTCCTTAAACCTAACTGCTCCATCATGCTTGTTATGGCTCATTCTAGATGTTTCAACAAACGGTTTCCTAGCACTACTTGGGATAAACTATAGTCAATGACGCATCCTACATCTTCTAGGACCATAAAATCAACTAGGTAGGTGAAATTTCCTATAAAGACATGCACGTCCTTGACTCTTCCCACAAAGTTGCAAACTCCTCACGGATACTTAGGGTCTCTCCTAATATTAAGTCGCTCATTCATAATGTCATTGTAGACAAGATATGACATTACATTAATGGGAGATTCCATATCTATGTAAGCGTGGTCGACACTCCTATATCCGATCATACAAGGATTTTTAGGTTCCGTGGGTTTCCTCTCCTAATCTTTGGGCGTATCCTAATGATAGGTGATCGTGGATTATCGATTATGTATTGATGGTACGCAACCTCTTCCTTAGTGGGGTAAAGATTGAAGTAAGCACTATTTTCCACATCCACGTTGTTTTTATCATGCCATTGTCCGAATTCATCACGATTATAGAGCCAACTACTGAGGCGCCGACTACTTTCTCAATGACTTCCTAATTGTACTATCGAATATTTTATGCAAATCAAGGTCGGTGTTTCTACTCACATAGCGGCTTCGACGGTTGTGTTGGTTATTGGTTTGGGTTTTGAGTGACATTGACTTATTTGGTGTCGGGTTATCAAGTGGTGGTTGGTTATCACCTTCCATGATGAAAAGTGATGGGTCTTACGAACAAAGGTCACGAAGAAGGGGGGTAGACTAAGAGGAAGCTAAAAATGAGAAAAAATTTACTTGATAGGAATCAAGCAAAGAACCTAAACGAGGTGGACTACTAACTAGCTATTCTATTCCCGCCACGGCGCCAAAATTTGATACGCTTACGCGCTGCTCGGGATCAAAGGAACTTCCTTTTCGTCGAGCAAGTTTTTCAACACCCAGGCCGTGAACCTAATCGTTTTAGTGTAGTATTAGGGTAAGCCACGGTATTGATATCGTTCTCAGAGAATAGGAATGCTAGTGAGAAGTTACTACGCTAAGGTTAAGGTTGAGGAAGATTATTTTTATCTTTTTATGTTTTTAGGAAATTGAAAAGTACTAATCTCGGTATTGGATTTGGGGGTTGGTATTTCTACCGATTACTCTACTATTATCTAATTATCTAAACTAAGGTGGTGGTAGTCTATGTCTAATTAATTGTGTGCTCGTATGATAGTTTAAAGATGTGTTTACTTAGGTTTTACTACTCCTTAATTATCTCCTATTGATGGTTGAGTTGTCACGTCCTTATTCTTAGTTGCGTTGTGTGTCTAAAGTTGTAGGGTATGCGTTTCTCCCTAACTCTTTGAACTTACCAAAGGGTCTCGTCTACAAAACCCACTATGGATAATAAACTCTTACTCTAAGGCACTCTTTGGATGGTTTAGCTTACAACTACTCAGGTAATTATATTCTAAGGTTCATAAAGATGAATCAAGCATTAAGTACACAACGAATGACCTATCTCTTTACTATATCATTAATCAACTAAGATAAGAAACAACCAATCAATATTCAATAATTAAGTTTCATACTCCCTAAGCAAACACACAAATAAATTAGCCGGACATGGAGAACATGCAAGCATACACACAAATAATCAAAGACATAATTGAATTGATGAAGTAAATACTTATCTTGATGTAAGATAGGGTTTGGAACCCTAAAATATCGTACAAGACACCCTTGGTTCGGTTTTAGGTTTTACTCCAAAAGACTCTCTTAAACCGAAAAATTCGGATTCTATATATAATATTACATATGCGACGCGCCACCTTATGTTTTGTGACGCGTCGTGTCGCCATCATTAGGGTTTCGTCTTGGCCACGTTAACCTTGCGACGGCGCCACCTTATGTCTCGTGACGCCGTCCTCTTGACCGACGTCGTCGGGTCACATCTAGGCCGTCTGGTCGCATCTAGGCCGTCCGAGTAGCAACGGCCTACTCTTTTAAAGCCCGACGTCGTCACTTGAAAATAGGGTTTTGGCTTCAGATCGTCACAAAATCCTCCGACGCGCCGCATTAACACCGACGCCGTCGCTTTACATTTCAGCAGACTTTGAGTGTCTCGATTCTGACTTTGGCCATTTTCTTCGTATATTCGCGCCTTTTCGTCCAAATAAGCGCCATTCCAACATTTTGCCTTCAAGAGACCTAAAAAGTGAAAAGGAACGATATTAAGCAATAACAGATACAAAAGTGATCAAATAAGGGCTTAAACGACCCCTCAAAATGGTACCTTTTAAAACCTTATCAATGAGCCTGATGAGAGATCAAGTGAGGAGTACCTAAATTACCTGAACATTGAATTTCAGGAAAGGGCACTCCTTGCTAACTTTCAAAGGTTTATAAAAAGAAACAAAGGTTTTTCAAATGCTAAAGCAAATGAGGACACTGAATGCTTTAAGTGTCACAAAAGAGGTCATTTTGCAAAAGACATTTTTCAAAAACAATTTCGAACCCTCTTATAAACCATCGTGGTCAAATCGGTCCTCGTGCTTTAGCAAATTTCAACCAAAAATCTATCGGCCTCATCAAAATTTTCAAAACAAATGATCAAAACAAAACTGTTGATTTTGAAGCTAAGTGCAGGAAAGTCAAAGCTAAGCTAGCATTGCTTGAGGCGATCCCTCGTAAACAACAAACAATGTTAAATCATGCGGGGTAAAACAAAGGCCTAGTTCTTTGAAACCTTCGATGGGATGAAGAGCGAGTCTCCTCAGACGATGAAATGGTGCAAGTCATTGCACCGATGGCTCTCTCGAAGAGGACAAGCTAGATGTTGGGAAAAATCATGCCAGGAATGGAGAATGGGTCAACATCACAATGAAGAAGGTAAATATTTTGCTTTCTATGGATGATAAATCTGATTGGCAGTCTTATATGAACTATATCAATGTTGACCTTAAGTAAGAACAACGATTAAATCTTTTTTTAAAATATAACAAGCTTAGTTTTGAACTGAACAAGTGTAGGGATGAACTGCTTCTTTTAAAACAAAATAAGCTTGAGGCTATCACTTTACAAATTCAAAACACTGAAGTAGTTAAAAGAAATCAGGCTCTTTAAGATGAACTTAAAAGGGAAAAAGATATAATTGAAAGTTGGACTGCTAAGAATCCAAGGGTCTTTGATGTTGTGGGTGCCCCAGTTGCAAAAAGAGAGTCATAGGTGAAGACCATCTCCCGACTCACAACAAAGACCGAGTCCAAAGCCATTTGTGTCGGTGGCAAGATTACCAATATGTTGACAATTCCCAAGCCCGGTGATTGGATTGAACAGGTAAACCCCGAGAGTAAGCTTCCAAATTTCGATTATGGAAGAATACTATTGCACGAGAGTCAAGCTCTTAAGAGCATGCTTGGACTCCCGATGTGCCCGAGAGTACCGAACACATCTCCGAGTCCGAGCGAGAATCTAATGCAACAATTCCACCCCCGAAACCTCTTCGGTGCCGCACCAAGCTCGAGCTTACTCCACTACAATTCAATCCTCACTCACCAAAAGAAAGGTCCGGACTTGGTAGAACCATCCCGAAAAGAGCAACAAAACCAATCCAACAAGAATCTACTCCCGGTGAGACTTCCACATCTTCGTTCCCATCAAGGCACCAAATTCAACAACCGATCGAACTTGTGAGGAAGGCGATCGATAAGATGGAATCCATCGAAAAGCTCCCGATTCAACAATCAAGGAAACTAAGTCGGCCTCCTCTAGTTCATCAAGGTCAAATCCACCACCAAGCCCAAAAGAAGTGTGATCTATACCACTATACCACCATACCATCGACAAGCGCTATAGAATCCTTTTGTATGATCTGCAAAAAGGATGATCACAGAACTTCTGATCACTTAAAATATGTAAGTTCACTCAGTAAAGCAAACTATACCAATGTTGGTCATCAGTATGCTTCAACCTCCAAACCTGCTCTCAAGTATTTAAGCAAAACCCTTTCCTCCTTGCCCACACTGTGGCTTCAATGATCATCATCAGGATGATTATCTCATGAACACATGCTGTGATATTTGCGGAAATCCAGCTCATGAGACATCTCAGCATGACAGTGTCATCCAAGCAAGGAGAAGTTCCAAACAACCCCGAATCACTAAGACATCCTCAGTCACCAAATGCAAAACCTGTGGTAGCACAATGCACTCAACCACTGACCATGAGTCAATTGCCAAATTCAAGCAGACCTTTAGACCCAAACCCACTAGTATGTGGGTCAGCAAGAGAAACTAATCCAATTTACTATTTGTACAGAGACACGCCAGGGAGCCTATTTGGCATCTAGATAGTGGATGCTCAAGAAGCATGACTTTTGTTAAGGAGTATCTGCACAATTATTTAAAGGAACCAGGACCCAAAGTAGTATTTGGTGATAACTCATCATGTCCCACTGAAGGTTATGGTTCAGTATACTGTAATGGAATAGTTTTCTCTAGAATAGATTATGTCAATGGTCTAAAATACAGTCTCATCAGTGTCAGTCAACTATGTGATGCTAAGTACATTGTGCAATTCAATGACAAATAAGGCACCATTTTCAATGCCAACAAAGAAGTTGTTTTGATAGCTCCTAAAAGAGATGATGTTTATGTCTTAGACATGTCAACACTTTCTCAAGATGGAACTTGTCTCTTTGCCAAAGCCACTGAAACTGTCAATTGGCTGTGGCACAATAGACTCTCTCACCTAAACTTCAAAAGAATAAACAACTTGGCAAAGCAAAATAAAGTCCTTGGCTTACCATCAGTGGTTTTTGCAAAAGATAAACCATGCTCTGCCTGTGAAAAAGGCAAACACCATAGAGCATCATTCAAAACCAAACAAAATTTCTCCATCAAAGTCGCCTTCACCTCTCGCATATGGATCTCTTTGGACATGTCACCAAGATCAATCCGAGATGAGAAGTATACACTTGTCATTGTTGATGAGTTTTCAAGATACACTTGGGTATACTTTCTTTCCAAAAGAGTCAGCAATGATACAATAATGTCATTCATCCTAACATTGAAAACCGAATGACATTCTTGTTAAACAAATTAGAACCGACAATGGTACCGAGTTCGAAATGAAGAGCTTGAGAATTTCCGTGATGAAAAGGAATCTCCCAAAACTTTTCATCTCCTTACACCCCGAACAAAATGGGGTAGTGAAAGGAAAACAGAACTCTCATTGAAATTGCCGAACTATGTTAAATGGCTCACTCTCTCAAAACATTTCGGACCAAGCGGTAAAACGACTGTTACACTCAAAACAGGTCAATCATTGTCAATAGACATAACAAAACCCCATATGAGATATTCAAAGGTAGACTTCGATATCGCCTACTTTCATGTGTTTGGATGTCTTGTGTTTATTCATAACCACAAGGATCATCTAGGCAAGTTTGATGCTAAAGGCGATGATGGATACTTTCTAGGTTACTCACGATCTCCAAAGCCTTCGTGGTATTTAACACAAGGAGACAACAAGTTGATGAAACCTTTCATGTCACCTTTGATTAGAGTTCGAGAGCATCGGGTTCACCAACACCTCGGTGGAGGAAATAGGAATTGATAACTCATCAAGATATCCTCCGATGAGTATAATATCAAATCAATTCCTCATACCAAGGCGATCTCGACATCTCATATTATGTCTTACCTCACAACCTTCCCCAACCAACTATCGGTGAATTCATTGATAATCAATCGGTCCCCTTTGGGATAGGTAATCTTGAACCAAATGTTCGTGAACATGTGATTCAAGAACCTCAACTCGAACAAGACATCTCAACAGATGATCTTAATGATTCTATGGCTCCTTTTGAACTCACTCCCGAGTTTCGGTGACCGCTTCAAGCTCGGATCCTAGACCCCAAAGTAAGTAGAAAAATCTCGGGACATTGAGCTTATAAACATCATTGGTGAACCCACCGAGGCATGCTCACTAGAAGCATGGTCGCTAAGTTAATCGCACTTGACCAATGAATGCCTATATGATGATTTTCTATCAAAATAGAACCCAAAAGTGTCATTGAGGCTTTAAAACACCCAAGCCGGGTTCGAGCTATGCAAGAAGAACTTCAACAGCTTGACAAAAACAAGGTCATGACCTTGATCAAATGTCCTCGAGGATGTCATAGTTATAGGAATGAAGTGGGTTTCGTGAACAAAACTCGATGAAAACGCGCACTGTCATTAAAAACAAAGCCGGACTTGTAGCCAAAGGTTACAGTCAACAAGAAGGCATTGACTATGATGAGACATTTGCTCTGTTGCAAGAATGGAAGCCATCAGAACTTCCTTGCATTTGCTACCTACATGAACTTCAAAGTTTATCGATGGATGTAAAAAGTGCATTCTCGAATGGTGAACTCAAAGAAGATGTGTATGTTCAACAACCTCCGGATTTGAGAGTAGTGAATTCTCGACTATGTCTCGCAAGCTTGATAAAGCCCTTTATGGATCAAACAAGCTCCCAGAGCATGGTATGAAACTCTCTCAGCCTTCCTGATTCAAAACAAGTTTGTCAGAGGAAAGATAGACAACACCCTGTTTATCTATAAGACAAAGCAAGATGTGATATTAGTCCAAGTATATGTTTATGACATCATCTTTGGCTCAACAAACTACACTCTTTGCAAACAGTTTGAAAAACTGATGACAAAGAAGTTTGAAATGAGCATTGCAAACAGTTTGAAAAACTGATGACAAAGAAGTTTGAAATGAGCATGATGGGTGAACTCACATACTTCCTTGGACTACAAATCAGGCAAACTGATAAAGGAATCTCCATCAGTCAAAATAAGTACACCAGAAATCTCTTGAAGAAATATGAGATATATGATTGTGCCTCGGTGAAGACACCAATGGTCCCTCCTAACAACCTTGGACACGATCTCACCGGCAAATCACCAATCAAACCCATTTCGAGGGATTGTTAGCTCACCGATGTATCTTACTACTTCGGACCGGACATACAATTCTCAATCTGTCTAATAGCAAGATATCGGTCAAATCCCAAAGAATCCCATCTCACCGCAGCCAAAAGAATACTCGGATACCGAAAGGAACTCCAAGCCTTGGACTCTACTATCCAAAGTGCTCGGGGTTTGATCTCAAAGGATATTCGACTACGATTATGCTAGCGCAACATGGATGAGAAAAAGTACCTCGTGGTCTGTCAATTTCTTGGAGGTAAACCGGTTTGTTGGAGTGCTAAAAGCAACAATCGGTGGCTATGTCTTCGGTGAAGGCGAGTATGTGGTCACTGCAGGTATTGTGCCAATGTTTTATGGATGAAAAGTTAACTCAGTGACTATGACATCCATTACAAAATGGTACCCATCTTCTGTGATAACACCAATGCTATTGCAATCTCCAACAACCATGTCCTTCACCAAAGAACCAAACACATTGATATCAGATATCATTTCATCAGGGACCACATAATGAAAAGAGTCATAGAGCTTCCTTTCATCCCTACTGAATATCAACTTGTTGATATCTCCACCAAACCCTTAGATGCACCTACCTTCAGGAGACTGAAAGCTGAATTGGGAATGCTAGACATTGAAAGTCAGCAACCTGAAAACCAATCCCAATCTCAATAAGTTTTCTCTAAAATGGTTCATCCTCCTTGAACTAAACCCCAAAACAACCCTCTCACTGAATGAGTAAGACTCATTCAGGGACCCTGACTTTAGACATTGAGCATTGAATGAGTAACTAAATGCACCAAGTATCAGTTACTTAAATGTCCTAGGTTGGTAAACACACCAATTTAATAAAAGAATATATGTCTCTTTATCTTACTGTCATCCAAGTCAAGGGTCCCTCATTACTTACCTCATCCCAGTTGGCATTAATTGCCTCCTCTCACATGAAATATCTTGCGGATATTTTATTACTGCAGAATGCACTTTTCGCATCTTAATCGCTCCTTGAAAACCGGGATTTTACTGCGGGTAGTGGAGTGGTGGCATTAAATGTGGAGATTTAAAACGTTTTCAAAAACTGACTTTACGAATCCCCATTTATGCATATTTTACCCCTCTCATCACTCTATAAATACCCCTCTCAAAAACACTAAAAACACACACAAAGAATTTCTGCAATCAAACTCTGTCAAAATCTCTTCTCAAAACAAGAAATGTTTGTGTTCTTTAATCCTCAAAACAAGTTTTTCAGTAAAATCTTCTCTGTAAACATTTACAAAAGATTTTTCATTACAAAACTCAAGAGATTCAAAACTCTTTGATTGTTCTTGTCAAGATATCTTTATCAAAACCCTAAAACCTTTTAATGGAAATGGCAAGAACTCAATCTCTTCAGTTTGCACCACAGTGGGTAGGGGATCTCAGTAATGTTGAATTTAAAACAAATAATGTTATAGGCACTTTTGAATACCCCCTGATGTCCCAGCCTATAAGGACATCATGAAGTTTTTATTCAACTACCTACTGAAAACGGCCTTTACTCAATCACCTTCAATTCTGTACCAAAACCTCCTCGGGAGTTTTGGGCTACATCGATGGCCTATGACCCGACACCCTCATCGATGAGGCCGACCTACTACCACTCGGGAGTATCTCATCAAATTCATTTTTAATGGGAAAGATCACCACCCCGACTATAAAACTTTTGTACATCAACATGATTATATTATAATTCGGGAACTATGTTAAGGATGGGTTAAAACAAATTGTTTTAGATCCAAAGTTTTGGACAAGACCCCAGTCACCAAGAACTCATTTCACGTGGCTTGGAAGATCCTATTCACATTTGTGATTCGGGTTCTCGTGGAACCACTCATCCATCGAGCAAGTTAACTCTATTCATTGATGGTGGCATACCGCTT
The DNA here is from genome assembly GCA_022545495.1 of Chrysanthemum lavandulifolium. Lineage (NCBI taxonomy): Eukaryota > Viridiplantae > Streptophyta > Magnoliopsida > Asterales > Asteraceae > Chrysanthemum > Chrysanthemum lavandulifolium. The sequence continues at coordinate 69,314,400 of CM040240.1, read as the reverse complement.
GATGAATGGGGTCCTTGTCGACATTGGGGAGATCATTTACTGGTGATCTCATAACCAAGCTCTTGAGCAAAACTAGGACGAAATATGTTTCGTATCCTAGGTTTGTCTCATGTGCTTTACAAGTGTTCTTGGGTTGCAATTACCCTCGAGTACAAATACTTTGCTTTACCGGTATCCCGAGTCAAACAAATTTTCAAAAGGACCCATCCCAAGTCATCGAAATTGAATTGACGGCCCACATGGTTGTCAGAACAACCAAAGGGACTCTGTCTCCAAACCCCGCTCCTAAAAATGAAAGGGAAGTCTCGGTGGGACTAAGACTAAACCCAAGTCTCGGGGCCCCGAGGCTTCAAGCACAAACCTAAAAGGCACAAAAGCCCCAGACTTAAAATACACCCAAGGGTGACCAAGCAACATCCACCCGGTGACAACGAAGGGCACCGATACATCACAGTCGGTGCCCTTGGTCCCAACTACTACTCCCAAGATCCGTAGGAAACATACAACCCGGCCGGTAGGGGCGCCTTCCTCATCGCCCAAGGATGACATTTGCAAATCACTTTTGTCCGAGGCCAACCGAATGATCCCAAAGACTCGGAGGAAACACACAACCCATCGACAGGATCTCACCGCCACCGCTTCTAGGGATAGCATTGGGAATCGCCCACCGCTTGAAGGAGCAACGGGGACAAAGAATCGAGGATTAATACCACCACCGACATGGAACCCATCACCACCACCGGTTTACTAACGATTCTTGAGGTCAATGAAATTCTTTTCTCGATGAAGAACAAGTCGGCGGTGAAGATGAAATACTATCGGCAGGAGAAGAAATGGACGTTGATGTTCAAACCGAACAAGAGCATTAGCCCGATCCACAAGAGCCTAAAGAGTCACCTTTCGGCTGAAGATAATGACTCGACTCTTCTTCCTCATCCCGTCTGAAGAATTCGTAAAGTTTGATAATACTCTTCCATTGACGTAAAGGCAACGGTTATGTGGATCACTAAAGCTTCAAGGAAGCTATATTCTAGGGTTCTTGAAACTTTATGGGATCAACACATCAAGCGGTTGCCACTATGCGGATCTCAAGGTCGAGGTACATGCTTTTGATGCAAACACTGACGAACACATGGATCTCATGTACCAACATCTTCATAGACTGGATGAAAACCTGGTTAAATTTCTCAAGCATCTTCAGGGTTGTGGTGTTACAATAGATGAAATCAGGGATGCTGTCAAAGAAGACCCGGCACTCAATTCCAAAGTGCTGGAGGCCACTGAAGTCTACGTGAAGAATTCCTCACGTCTCACTGAACTAATTGATATGCTCCAATATGCAAATGTTCAAGGTCTTCAGTCTTCAGTTGACTACTTTGGCTAAGGCATCATCTTCAATGCCTTGGAATCTTGGGCCTAGAATGACTGCTTTGGAACTATCTTAGGCTAATCTGGCAGAAAAAGTCACTGGTCTTCAAAAGGATACAACTGACATCAAGGCTATGGTCACGGAGATCTACCAAGCCTTCAAAGGTCAAGCCACTCCAACTCCCTCGGTTTACGAGGCAACTCTTGCTCTCGCCGATGTTGCAAAGAAGAGTTGAGGGGAGAAGACCATCAAGAGACTCTCTCACACCGAGGGGAGCCACTCAACCGATCTCGCAACACCAATATCATCAATCCCACCGGCCAAAGAACACCCATATCTTGATCCCACCAACAACAACAATCATGACAACAACACCACCCTTGGTAGCATCATCTTCCTCGAGGCGGGATAAAGGAAAAGCCATAATGCAAACACATGAGCACGAGAAGATTCCCTATATGATCGGCAACACTTAGTACTGCTCACTCCACAACTAAGTGCCTATCTTGCAAAGGAAGAAAGGAGAAAGAAACTAATGAGGAAGAAAGAAAGAGCAAAGAAGCACGGTACAAGTTGTTCTTGAGGAAGTCGAGAATATTGGAATTGATCCTAAGAAGCTTCAAAAGGGTCAGCCGGATGAAGTTCAAGGATTCTCAGGCTGCTAAAATGGCTGAAATGAGAAAGAAGTTGGACGAAAAGAACAGGAGAGTTGCAGCCATCAAGCAAGAAAGAATTGACCACTACAACTGGTCAATGACAAGCAGAAGGGAGCTACCAGAGGGAGTAAAATTTGTCAACTGTCTTTGCATTGAAGAGCCTGAAAGAGGACTCTTCTTTATTGATTTCTATGGAAACCCAGCATTCCAGAGATGGAGTGACATTAATCTTGCAGGAGTGTCTACAATGGCAAGTTATCTACCAGTGGCCTCTCAGATTCAAACCCAGCAAACGTCAGGTTCTGCAATGACCTGAATGCTAAGATAAGAGAGCACCCTGATAAAGAAACACTCCTCAAGAAGAAACCAAAGCTTGAAGCACTAGGAATCCACATTGAGTGACATTTTGTTTTATCTTTTGTACTAGTGATAGGAACTATGTAATTGATCAATAAAAGATGTATGTTTTGTTAAAATATTCAGTGTTCCTTATTATGTTCATTAGTACATTCAGTGTAAGAAGAAGCCAATTGCTCACTTACATTGATCAAACACTTAGGCTATTTGTATATCCAAATAGGGGGAGACTGTTGGGTTTAGTAAATACCCAAACCCCTTAAGTCTAGGATTTGAATAGAAAATACCCTAAGTGTTTAGACCGGTAAACACTAACAGGTCACTGAGTGCATATTCTCTTAGTGAGCCATCTTCAAGATACTCAGTAAGAGGCGAATAAGAAGTCTCTCCACTCAGTAAGGCGAAACTTAAGGGGTGAAGGCGAGTCAAGAAGAAGATGGTGGATTCGGTGGTGATGACAATAACTCATCGAATCCCTAAACTCCTCACCGGCTACTTACATTGAAGACAAACCAAGTAGAAGACAAAAGGCAATGAAGATCAAGAATGAGCGGGATAAGGCGGGATAAGTTTGAATCGAGATAAGACAAAGTCCTTATCAACCAAAGTCAACTTTCCCGAATGGAAAACTATGAGGCTCGGTGTCATCACCGACTTATGGAAACAAACCTTGTCTCTTACTTAATATAGTCTTTATGTGAGACAAAATATATCAAGATTTTGTCTTCAGAATTGTCGATTTTCACTTAGGATAAAGTTAAAACTTATGCTTGTATAAATAGCATAAGAGATGGAGTGAAAGGTTTAAGCTTGTGAATTGTAAAATACACACACAAGCCATCTTTCACTCCTCCAAATCTAACGCATCCCCGAGATAGCTCGGTGGTTCCATAGTAGTTGTGCTCGAGACTTAGCCTGAGCTTAGTGAGGAGTTACCAACACTTTGTCATTTCACTCCCAAGTACTGTTCCGCAAGTACTTGGGTAATGTATTCTTTTTGATTGATTTATAATAAAGAATATTAAGTTGAAAATTTATCAGTGTGTTCTACTTACATTGTATTTCAGTCAGTGATTAACTATTAAGTTTGTTTTAAGTACTTAACTGTTTTTATACGATAGTGAATAGGGAACAATACCTTTAAACATGGACGATCCCTCATATACAAGGGACTGTCCCCTATTTAAGGGACAACCTCCAACAGACGCTCCTCTTTTTGTCCTTTAGTGGTGAAATATTTTTCCGTTGAAGGTGCCATCTCCCGGGAAAAATGGTTGTTGGGTGTTTTCAAATTTCAAATTTGTTTTTCTTATTAAAACATTTTTTATAAATATAAAAATAATTTGTATAATTTATTTTTGTAAAAGTATTTTGTCAGATTTATAAAAATGTGAGTTTTAAGGAAAAAATATTTCTTTAATCACTTAACTAATTTGATATACTGTTTGTACATACCTTAAGTGATATTATGTCAAATGGACTTTGAAGACTAAAAACTTGTTTACGTATATTTTTATAACATGTTTTTACATTTTGTTATCATCAAAACATACGAAAATAGGTTAATTTTCCGAAGCCTATAAACTTTTACTCCCATTAAAATACACAAATTATGCATTCCTCCTATTAAAAGTCACGGATTATTAGGCTATGAGCAGTGGATCCGGTCATCGTCGGTTGGTTGCTTCGGTCGAGCTCGGTTGAACCATTGTGGAGGTCCCGGTCGCCGTCGGTTGGGGAGAGAAGCAAGCACAAATCGGTTGGCAACACAACCGAGTATAAGCTCAAAGTTTTCTCTCTTTTTTCTTTCTTTTCTTCTTTTAATTCTTAAGAAAAAAAAAAAAAATATGTGGAGAAGTTTTGAGATCTATTATATGTGGAGAAGTAGTACTGCTACTAATAATATGTGGAGAAGAAGACTTTGTGAACTATTAAATGTTATCATCTTTCTTTTAACACTTATTTTAAAATAGTACTGCTACTTTGCCTTTTTTTTTTTTAATTCGTTTTTTTATTTTATTTTTATAAATAATGAATTTACAGTCTAAACCCTTGAAGTTTGATCTTATTATCATTTTTATCTTATACTTTTAATTTTCTTATATTTTAACATAGAGAATGTATAAAAATTAATTTATATGTAATGTTTACGTTTTATTAGTTTAAGTTTTTAATTATTGTTGTAATGTTAAGTATTTTTATTAATGAAGTTTAATTTTGTTTTTAAAAATATTTGAATTAAAAAAAAAAAAAAAAATCTCATCACCATCGTGATTGAATCTGGTCGTCGTCGGTCGTCGGGAGAGAAAGGCGCAAGACCGATTTAACCAGGTCGTATCATAAATTTTATAGTTGGAACCACTTGTGTTGGCTTATAAAAGAAAAAGGGATATGTAGGACCAAGCCAAGTTTGTTACCGCAAATGAGGAACATTGAAAAAGAAAAAGGGCACGTGTAAGCTTCTTGTGTATGACATGTGCATTCCGTGACCTGGGTATTCTAGGTCACAAATTTGAATGTTAATTTGAGAAAAGGTAAAAAAAAAAACAAAACAAAAGCCATTTATAAAGCAAATTCTTAAGTGGGCAATCAAGTAATTTTCACTTCAAATTAAGCAATATGTCAAGTCATTTTTCACCTCATGCATGATGTGTCAGCTAAAATGTTACATCTTGCTTTGTTACGTTTAAAATATAAATAAAAAATATATCATATTACATTACATTATATTACAGCTGAGCATCGGTCCAAAACCGACCCGAATCGACAAAACCGAAAATCAAAAATCATAAAAGACCTAAACCGAAACTTAACCGAATATAGTCGGTTCGGTTCGGTTTTGTGTCGGGTCAGTCGGTTCGGTTCGGTTCGGTTCAGTTCGGTTTACGAGTGTTTGTGCATGTTTTTGTCAGTTTTGGGTCGAACCGAACCGACCCGAAACCAAAAATCGTACAAAACCAAAACCAAAACCGAACCGAAAGGTTGTCGGGTCGGTTTGGTTTTTGTCGGTTCGGTCGGTTTTGTAAGTCCGGTTCGGTTTTGAACCTTCCATGCTCAGCCCTACATTATATCATATTACATTAACTAACTATCTTATAAAACACAAAGGAATTTTCTAACATTAAATACCTTAAAATTAAACAATACAACTATCAAAGCAAAATGTACATGTAAATTGAACAAAATTTTAAAACATTAAATATCTTTAAAATTTAATTTCTTAAATTATATATTACAAAGCTATGTTTACAACCATTTAATGCACACACATTAATTCAATACACATAATTAATACACTTATCAAAACATCATCTCACTCAAAAGTATAACTTTATTAACACATGGTACAATATATGAAACCTACTAATATATGCATAAAAACTTAAGTAGTGAGATTTTTAAACAAAGGTTATCAAAATTTTAAACCCGGTTTCAACAATGACCCCAGAACCGTGTTATAATCGGTCCCAAACAAAAAACTAAACGAAAAAAAAGAGAAGAAGAACAATTTGAAATAATAACCAACAACAGTTCGAATCTTACCTAGAGACAACCATAAACCCTTACATCACTCCTCAACTCACAATCTATATCCTAACTCAAACAACAAACAATAAAAACAAAAAGATTTCAGGTTGTTTTTTCGTTTTAAAAATGGATCTTTAAAGATCTTTACAACTCAGCATAGATCTATAAGAAGCTTCACTCCTTTTTTTAATATCCGAAAATTAAAAAGAAAGAACAAAACAAATCAGTTTCATTCTTACTACCCAAGCCCTTTGTTACAAGATCTTGAATCCGCAAAGTTAACAGAAAGATTCAAAAGTGCTGTTTGTGCTTTGATTACTTTTAAAGAAAGAAACTAAAGGAGGTCTCATATTCATTTGTTTGGTGTTCGATTAAGATCAAATAAAAAAAAGAGGGACATATTTTTTTGTTTAAGAGAGTTTGCGGCTGTGTGTGTAAAGGGTTTTTAGTTGAGAAATATTAGGGTGTGTGAGATTAGTGTGTCATATATATCTTCACATGATACAATCTATTCATAGAAAATATTATCTACTATCTCATAGAAAATGCTAAAAAATGATATATCATTGTTAATACTTAAAGTTATTTTAATTTAAATTATAATTCATTTGTATATATTGTTAGAAAAAACGAACAACATTTACTCGCCAAAAAATATAATTACAAGATATCCGTTGCAGCATCGCACGGGTACCCTGCTAGTATTCTACTATACTACAATCACATTATATTTTTAGTATTTTAAGTTTTAATGTTTGATCTATTGTTCGATTCACAATATTTGTATTTTCCAAAAAACTAATTAACCAAATCAAACATTAATTGCAGACTTTAATACCAAACAAAGCTCAATTACTTAGTCCAACAAACGCTGGGCTCATCCCATGCAACTAATATTAATCCAAACATCAAGGCCCAACTAACCACTGGACTTATTTAGTTTATGTTTGTCTCAACTCATGCTTATCTTTCTATGTTTATTTACTTTTTTTAGCACTATGTTTATTTACTTAATTAATAGTTCCAAGCATTATTATCAAAATCTTGTTTATGTTTATAACAATCCTACATATGAAAACCTTGCAGGATCGAAAATAGTTAAATAAAAATAAGATGATATGATCTCTAGCAAGTAGCAAGATCGTAGGTCGAGAAACTTAGAAGTTTTCAATCATTTAAGCTAAGCTTTTGTGTCACATTATATTGAGAAATCAGTTGACCTTAACATCTTTTTTTTTTTTTCTTTCTTTCTTTTTTTTTTTAATAAATATAATGACTTTTAAAGAGAGGAAAAAGTATTTATCACCCAAATTATGTTGGAAGAAAGCTCATTCTTTAATCATATGACTTGTCTATGTATGCTCTATTCGTTTCCAATTTTAAAAAGTAAATTTACTACAATAGATTTTGAGATGTTTTCTAACCAATTTGACTCCATTAGAAATTGCTCCTTTTATCCCCCCCTCCTTCCAACTGTTTTTCAACAATATCAAGAAATCTTGAAAACCGAAGCTAGATTTCAAGAAATCATGCACACTTTCTAACATTCTGTTCATCATAATTTCATAAAGAAATCATATGCAAAAATGATGAACAACTTGAAACAATTACACAAACAAACACCAAGATCATTTAAACATCTATCTTCTTCAAGATCCCTTCAGAGACCCTTAAATTACATATTTAACGAACAACGCTTGCTTTTCATTGTCATAGGAATCATGATCGGTTCCATTATTTTCATTTTCCAACCCTCCTTGTCCTCCATTTCCACCACAAATTACCACATTATTCCATCAATGCCAAGAAGACAAATTCCATTCTCCCACCATGATAGGGCCACGCTCCATCGCCAGACCAAGGGAAGGGTTCCTATTGGTATTAGGCAAAGGAGGATGAGGACGCTCGTGACTGGTGGGGCCGGGTTTGTGGGTAGTCATTTGGTTGATAAATTAATGGCTAGAGGAGATGAAGTGATTGTCATTGATAATTTTTTTACTGGTAGGAAAGAAAATGTGTTGCATCATTTAGATAATCCTAGATTTGAGTTAATTAGACATGATGTTGTTCAGTCAGTTTTATTGGAGGTTGATCAAATCTATCATTTAGCTTGTCCTGCTTCTCCTGTGCATTACAAATACAATCCTATCAAGACCATCATATCCTTTCTAAATCTTTCTTATTATTATTCTGTACTTCATTAAAATAAATGTTCTTGATATAACATATACTGATAAACGTAACTGTATAGCACAAAGTGCGTGTTTATGTTAAAAGTAGCCCATTTCTAATTTGTGACTTTCCAGGCTTAGTGTAGTTATCTCTTAGAGTTTGAAGTCTTTGGATTTTGTTTTCTTTAACCCATATGGCAATTACAAGACAAATGTGATTGGCACCTTAAACATGCTTGGACTTGCAAAAGAGTTAAGGCAAGGTTCTTGATTACAGTACTAGTGAGGTTTATGGAGACCCTCTTGAGCATCCTCAAAAGGAGTCGTATTGGGGACATGTGAATCAATAGGTAGATCTTTACTTCTTATAATGCCCTTTTGTTATCTTTGCAACCGTGTTTTTGCTATAACATTCATGGTCATTTACTTCAGGTGTTAGAAGTTGCTACGATGAAGGAAAAAGAATGGCTGAAACATTAACCATGGATTACTATCGAAATGAAGGTGTTGAGGTGGTGATTTACGCAATACCAAAAATTTGATAATGTGATTTATATGATATGCACTTATTTCTTTACTGTTAAACTTAATTAATTGTTTTACCAAAAAAAAAAAAAAAAAAAAAAAAACTTAATTAATTGAATAAAAGTATTATGAGTAGTGATAACTATGTTGATTTAATACTATATTTTAATTCTTCAGGTCCGGATTGCACGTATATTTAACACGTATGGTCCTCGAATGTGTCTAAATGATGGTCGTGTCATTAGCAATTTTGTTTCACAGGTAAAAACACAAAGTTTATAAGTATTCATATTAGTAGATTTATTAGTAAGGCGTCATTTTTGTCAGGCCCTTCGCAAAGAACCCATGACTGTTTATGGAGATGGAAAACAAACCCGAGCTTTCAATATGTCTCAGATCTGGTATGCAACTTGGTGTCAACATAAGCTTTTTCTCTTAATCTTTTACTTTTAACTTTTGTAGTCTAGTCTTGGGTAGATTTATGCTATTTAGTATTCTTTGTAAACTTGTGCAGGTCTTATTCAAACAAGTATTATATTTGTTTTTTGAAATACCTTATAGAAACTTTATAAAAGACTGCTTAAATTTTTAGGTTGATGGACTAATGGCGCTAATGGGAGGAGAGCATATTGGACCTTTTAACTTGGGCAATCCTGGAGAGTTCACCATGTTAGAGCTTGCTCGGGTATGTATTCCTTGTGCAACCAATAAGCCACGGTCCCATTTTGGATAGAATAATGCAGAAGCCATGGTGCACGGGACCCTTTTGTTTAATACAACAGAGGCGCCTTGGTGAACTAAGGTAGCCTAATATATCAAGTGGCTGGCAAACCCTTGGATATCAACCAATGAACCCTGGTGCGCCATGACCCCATTTGACTAATACCATTGAGGTACTTTGGTGTAGCATAGTCACTTGTCACATGCACCACGGTTCCCCATTAGACTAAAACAACGAACCTCTATTTGTTAGTTATATTGTTCTACTCTTAAACTCGGTTGTTTTTTAGGTGGTGAAAGACACTATTGATTCAAATGTTGCAGTAGAATTCAGAGAGAATACTGCTGATGATCCTCAAATGCGGAAACCAGATATTAGCAAAGCAAAAGCGCTGCTAAACTGGGAACCAAAGGTACCACTCCGAGACGGTTTACCTCGAATGGCACTAGATTTTAAAAATCGAATCCTGAAAGAAGAGCAAGATGAAATTGACAAATAAGAATTCTACAATACCTAAAACCCACGTGTATAAATTCACGATCCTATATATATACATTTGTATATACTTAGTTGTATATTACATCACGAATCCTAGAAAAATTTCACCATTCTTCCTCTTGATCATGAAGTTAGAAGCCTTGGTTTTTTGTTCTTTGTGAAAAAGTATCGATCGACTGAAAACCCTTTGGTTTCTAGATCACAGTGTATGATCAATATAAAACGATCAACTTTTAAGATATACATGCGCAAGTACGTCTTGCTTCGAAGTTCTTGTATAGGCGTCATCTTTTAGAAATACTTTTGCTTTTATTTCGCAACTTATATGGCGTTTTCCTTTATAAAGGAGGTGTATATTATTCCCCTCTAGTGCGTTTTATCATATCGTTTATGGAACATATCTATATGCGTATCAATGGTTGATGAAGAATAAAAATAAGAGATAAAAAGAGAATAATACATTCCATAACTTCGAGTTTACGAGCGAGGCATCTGATTCGTGTTTACCGGACTGAAAGGGAAAGTGACTTTGTTTTCACTCATTTGTTGGTTAAAAGTGCCAAGATTCTTCAGTTTTATGACAGATTGTTCATACAAATATATGACTAGCTAGTTAGATCGAGTAAATAAAATAAAATTGAAAATAAGGAAAAAGCAACAAAGGATCAAATGGTTTTGTGTTATGTGTCTTAGGCATCAAATGGATGAGAATTTCTTTTTGTTCCTTTGGAATATAGGAATACAATTCCATCATCACTTATTGACACCTTTATTCCTCTATTGTAAAAGCCCTTTACAACCATACAGGATTAACTTTAAGGGACCTGTAAAAGTTTATTACCAGTTTTTATTTTTAATTGAACAAAACTTAATGTTATGATTAATCAACATAAAACTACAATAGAAGGTCGATAACGAAGTTAGCTAGAGAAATACTATGACATTTTATTTGTATACTTGTTGAAGAGTATCATGCCCACATCTTTTGTAACGCCACTGCACCTAAAAGTTTTAGTTGGTGTAACCAAAATCTGGACCACTAAACCTAACCTGAATTATTCGGTCACTAGGAGTGTCTTTTTTAAGAGATAGCTCGAACGTTAGTAAATCCTCGTAACGACATAAAGAAGGATTCTGTTAGGTTTTAGAGTAAGGTAAAAAGTGAAAAAAGATCTCATATATAGTATGATTTTCAAGAGTTATATATATACTAATGAATCTGTTAGGTTTTTGAGTAAGGTAAAAAGTGAAAAAAGATTTCATAGTATGATTTTCATGTCTTTAATATACTTATGATGACTAGTAAAAAGATATGTATAGTTTCAAAAGGTAACCAAATTATTCCAAAGGTACTACAACTATGAAAGGTGTTTGATATATCCTGTGCTTCTCAAGCTACAATCCACCATTCAAATTATGCTAGATTCTATTGCTCTCAATGAACCTTCTTCCTCCACCCTTTATGTCAACGGTGGTGGTGGCGGACGAGCAATCGACCGCCACAATCCCATTATCCAAGATGAAAAAAGACTTGGTCAAGGTCGAAGTTTTCCTTCTAGTCCCGCCATCACCATCTCCTCCCCCACCACGACTAAGAAACCTCATCGCCACCGCCTCCGGAAGCAGAAGCCGGAGGTGGATGGTGGTGATAAGAAGAAAAAGAGTGTTGCATTTGCTTTCAATAATGATGAATTTTTAAAGAGGGGTAATTTTATCAGCCCAGCAAGTTCTTCTAGGTGCTTGCTGGGAGATAAATCTACGCTGGATTTCTCATCAGAGTTTCATCATATTTCTCCACCAGAACCACCACCATCACCGCCACCACCACCACATGAACCTCTTATTTCCCATGATGAAAAGAATTCAAAGAAAGAAGATGCTCATTTAGTGTCCTCTCCACCACCACTACCACCACCATCACCGCGTCCATGGGATGTTACACGGTTTCTTGATGATGATTTACTATCCTCTCCTCCTCCCAGTTCACCACCGCAGTCGCCACCACTTGAATCTATGAAGTCCAAGGCTTCCAGCATGAAACACCAGGACTCGTTGTCCTCAAGCGCCCCTAAACCACAATCACCACCTCAGTCGCCACCACCCCCTCCCTCTACTGACAAGGTGGTTGTGCTAGAGGTGTCATTGCACTGCAGAGGCTGTGAAAGGAAGATGAAAAAACATCTCTCCAAAATTGAAGGTATTAATCTTATCATGAAAATCCGTTAGAGTTATGGTTAACAAACACTCGTACTTAATTATCTAGCAAAAATGTATTTCACTAAAGTATGTTCTTTTTGTTATTGTTGTAAAATGATATCTAACAAAGTAGGAGTAACAATCATAAGTTGGTTGAAATTTTTTTCTAATAAATATTACTATGCAGTAGTTTTTAACCACATAAGTATATAACTAGGAGCTATAATTAGCAATAAAACATTAAGAAAAGTTGATATTTGTTTTTACTTAGAAAAATTTTATATCTTTTCAGGGGTAACATCATTCAAAATAGAATTTGCTGCCAAGAAGGTGACGGTGGTGGGAGATATAACGCCTCTAGCAGTTCTGACCAGCGTGTTAAAGGTCAAAAATGCAAAACTCTTGACTCCAGCAACAATATCATCGCCGTCTTCTCAGACAGTCTCCTGATTAGACTGGACCGGAACAACTCTTGCTAGCAGTTATAGCTGCAATATGGGCCAAATGACCGGTCTTAACCAGTCCTTAGGTCAAGTTTGATTAATAGCGTTTTTGGTTTTATGTTTTACTACTACTTTTGGGCACATAAACTCTACACTATGTTTCAGATTACTTCCTAATATAAATCTCTGATATATGTTTAACTTTAAACTTTATATACCATTTCACATTTCCTTGTTTGAATAAGAATCATTTCTCATAAATGAATACATTAATTTGATGACACTTATTCTGATTATAAAACAATCATCATATGTATGAAATATGTTGTAGAACCACTCAATTCTGAACTAGCTTCTTTACTTTTCAATCATATATCTTGCGGCTTCTTTCATCAAACACTCGTTGTACTTTGTTAACTCGTAGTTAAAGCACGAGTAAATTTCCAACTTCAATTGCAGATACAATAGTTGCTTTACAACGCTCATAAAAAAAGATCAAACTTCAACCTTTCTCTCTCCTCCTTTATCTCTCCTCCTAACCATTTTCCGCAAATTTCACTATTCAAAATAACTCCATAATTCTTCATTTTCTCACTCAAATCGTAACGAATTCAAATTCAGAATCGATCAATCGATTCATCTTATCATTGCGCATGTTATGATATGATTTGATTTAATTTCGTTAAGTTTTGAAAAAACCCAATTTGACGTTTGGCGCCAAAATTAGGATTCATTCAATTTCGCTCTTATTTCACTATTTCATTACGATTTATGCATAATCAATTTTGAATACACCGTTGATCATGTCTACTCGGAAGAAAACACAAAAAGACAAGTTAGGGTTCCTACTAAGTATAATGATCATGTTGTGGGAAGATGAGTCATAATTGTAAGGAAAGTGATAATGTAGAAGATTCTAATGATTCAAGTAATAATATACTGGGGGGAAAGTGTGTATCAAAATGAAGTTGAGATCAATGGAGGTGAGGGTAGTTGTATGGGAATGGAGGGTGATGGGAAGGTTGTTAATGGAAGGGAAGGTATTTGTGCTGAGAATGGTAATGGTGTTGATGTTACCAGTAATACTGGAAATGCATATGTTTCATGCAATATTTCAAACTGTAAGTCTCCTTTGGCTACTAATAGCATGTTGAACTGTGATGTGAATGATGTTACTAGAAGTGTTGGAACTACTCCTACTCCTCTAACTAAGCCTATTAGCTATGCTGATAAACTGAACAACAATAAGGAGATTCTTATTAATAAACTGTATCAAATTCCTACTATGCTTAATGAAGATGGGCATGAATATGTGATTTTTGATGATGAGATTATTAATGAGGGTAGTAAGAAGTGGGAGTTAGCAGCTTGTGGTTTCTTTGTTGGTTATAAGATGTCTATGCATGAACTGAGTTTTCATTTGTACAAAATGTGGAGCAAGTATGGACTTAAGCAGATTCTAAACAATGAAAATGGTACATTTGTGTTCAAGTTCAATAATGCTCAGGGTCTTCAAACTGTGATTGAAAGTGGACCTTGGATTGTTAATAACAAACCAATGGTAGTTCAAAAGTGGTGTACTAGCATTAATCTTGACAAAACTGAACCTGTTGTATTGCCTGTATGGATCAAGTTACTTAATCTTCCTTTGGAAGCATGGAGTACTAAAGGGCTAAGTGCTTTGGCAAGCAAAATTGGTAAACCATTGATAATGGATGCTATGACTACAAAGATGTGTACTCGAGGGTGGGAGGCTTGGCTATGCTAGGGTGTTGGTTGAAGCTAATGCTAGTAAAGGACCGGATGAGTTTATTGAGGTTCTATATAAGAGTAAAGAGGATGGACAACAGTTTGTGAAAAAGTTCAAGTTGTCTATGACTGAAACCTCACTGTGCTCTCATTGTAAAGTGTTTGGGCACTCTTTTGAAAATTTCTTAAAAGAGAAAGGACAGGGAGAATGTGGTTAATGAAACAGTGATGAGGAAGGATTTGTACAGTTAACAATGGAAGGCTAAGCAAACTGCTGAGAATAATAAAGTGCAACATCAAAGGGAATATGCATAAGGAGAGAACTATGGCTACAAACAAAGTGATGTATAAGCAAAAGGACAAACAGAATGTTGAGGTTGCAAAACAGAATGTAACTACAAAGCACAATCAAAAGAATAATGAGAATGCTAAGACAACTAATGGCTCACCTAGGAAAACATGAAATGTCGAAAAAGAAGTTGTACAGGCAGTGAAGAATACAGCAAACAAATATGCTGTACTGGGAGATCATGAGGAAGATAATGGTGATTTGCATGTACAGGTCTTGTGTAATGATGATAAAAAAAATAGTGGATGATTATGTGCCGCATAAACAGACACCTTCTGAGGATATCATTAGCAAATGGAAGCATGGTATGAACAAGTATTTCAAAGAAAGTTGGAAAGCAAAGTATGACAATGATATTAGTGGTGGCAATACGGTATTGAATGAAAAGGAAGTATATGCGGATAAGTCCGAAATGGCTAAATTCATGATTTGCTAATGAAGTATCGTGTATGGGCAATGATTGTTTTGTTAAAGAATAATGATGGATCTTAAAATTGCGACTTGGAACATTAGAGGCTGGTGATATCTAAACAAATGTAAATTAAGAATTTGATTTGGAATGAGAAGTTGAGTATTTGTCTGCTTTGGAAACACACATGAAGAAGGATAGAATTGATAAAGTTTGTGCTAATGTTTTTGGAAGTTGGCGTGACAACATAATGGTCGATTGAGTAATAAAGGGTGTAGGATTGTTGTAGGGTGGGATGCTAGTAATGTGACATGTTCTCTTGTTCATGCAACATCCCAAGCTATGTCAGATCACATTGATGTTTTGAGCACTCAAAAACTTTATTTTGCACATTCATATATCTTGCTAACAAAGGAAGGATAGAAGGGAGTTGTGGAAGGATATTATTTTGTTTGGAAGAATTGTGGGACAGAATCCTTGGGTTTTAATGGGAGATGTTAGTGTTTGTTTGCATCTTAATGATCACTCTGAAGGCATATCTCATTTTACTCAAGATATGATGGATTTCCAAGATTGTATTAATGCTGTTGATATGGAAGATGTTAATAGTTCTGGGTTACATTTCACTTGGACAAAAAGTCTAATGAATCCTGATGCTAAAGTGCTCAAGAAGATTGATAGGATTATGGGGAATAGTAAGCTGTTTGAGCTTTATAATAGTGCTAATGTTGTTTTCTTGTCATATGGTATCTCTGATCATAGCCCAGCTGTTTTGATTATCCCACAAGCTATGGAAAAGAAGCACAAGTCTTTCAGATTTGCAAACTATGTGGCTGATAAACTTGAATTTCAGAAGTTGGTGACTGAGAAATGGAGTGTAGAGGTTCATGGTCATGCTATGTACATATTTGTTAAGAAGCTAAAATTTCTAAAGCCTCATTTAAACAAACTTAACTGGGGAAATGGGAATTTATTTGATAAAGTGATTGCTTTGAGGAACAAGCTTCATGATGTGCAAAAGAAAATTGATCTGGATCCAGTTAACAAGGAGCTTAGGAAGGAGGAAAGTGTGATTTTAATGGAGTATAAAGTTGCTATGTCTGTTGAAGAAAGGTTGCTAAGACAAAAGGCTAAAGTTACATGGCTTAATGAAGGAGATAAAAATACTGCTTATTTTCATAAAGTGATTAAGAGTAGAACCAATAAAAGTATAATTATGTCAGTTTGTGGAGAAAATGGGACAAGGTATGAATATAAGGATGTTGCAGAGCAGTTTGTGAAACATTTTGATGGTCTCTTAGGTATAAATCCTCCTGTGAGTAGTCTCAGTGATGATATGGATGGGTTGTTTATTAAAAGAGTATCTGATGAAGAAGCTATTGATATGATTAGAGAAGTCACAGAAGAGGAAATCAAAATGGCATTGTTTGATATTGATGATGATAAAGCCCCTGGTCCAGATGGATTTACTTCCAAGTTTTTCAAGAAATCATGGCTTATCATCAAAGATGACTTCTGTAATGCTATAAAGGATTTCTTTTTGAATGGTAAACTGCTTGGTGAAGTTAATGCCACTTTAATAGCCCTTGTTCCTAAATCTCAAACTCCTCAAAAAGTCTCAGACTACAGGCCTATTGCATGTTGTAATATCTTCTACAAATGTATTAGTAAAATCCTTACTAATAGGATTAAGAATGCTTTGAATCAAGTGGTTGATGAGAACCAGAGTGCTTTTGTTCCTGGAAGAGCTATTACTGATAACATCCTGCTAACTCAAGAGCTTCTGAAGGGGTATAATTGTGTTAATGGTCCTAAAAGAGTGGCTTTCAAAATTGATATTCAAAAGGCTTATGATACTGTTAGGAACATGTTTTAATTATCAAGTGTAGGTCATTTCATTTGTAATAGGTCGTTAATTAATATGGTTTATAAATGTTTGTAATTGATTTCACGACTCATGTAGTAAGCCCATGAGTTGTGATAGAAGGTTCTTCTAGAACCAAGGGAAACACCCTACTTATGTAAACACTATAAATACCCTCCCTAGAAGGAGAGGGTTGTTAGTTCTAATTGCAATTATCATTTTCATTAATCCTTCATTAGTTCCTTCCACTTTCTCTCACTAAAACTTTCTCTCTAGAAATACATATTGTTGTGATAAGATGGTGACCTAACAAGTGGTATCAAGAGCCAAGGATAGTTTAGGTTAATATTGATTAGATTTAATAGAAATTGCACTTAAAAACGTGATTTAGATTGAATTTATGGATTTTGGACTAAATACGTGTTTCTGCGAGTTTCGTGCGTTTTGATGAGTTTTGGCGAGTTAGCCATGCATTCAGCGAGTTTCTATTTGAATTTCTGAGTTTGCGGTTTGGCTAGTTTCTGAATTTGCGAGTTTCAAACTTTGCGAGTTTCAAACTTTATGAGTTTCAAACTTTGGCAAGTTTCAAATTTTGGCGAGTTTCAAACTTTGGCGAGTTTCAAACTTTGGCGAGTTTCAAATTTGGCGAGTTTCAAATTTGGCGAGTTTCAAATTTGGCGAGTTTCAACTTTGGCGAGTTTCAAATTTGGCGAGTTTCAAATTTGGCGAGTTTCAAATTTGGCGAGTTTCAAATTTGCCGAGTTGTAGTTTGGCGAATTTCTGCTTGGATTTCGTGATCTAATCTACATAAACCTAAAATTTATCCTTTAAAGATCTATAACACATCATCAACACAAATAAAAAAAAAAAAAAAAAAAGGTTTTTAAGGAAAATTTGAGTAAAATTTAATTTCTAGGGAGACTAAGCGTTCAATTTTACGCAAAATTCAAATTTTGGTTTAATCATGAAAATTTTGGTCAAAATTCAAATTTTGGGCCCAAATTAATTTTTCGGGTCAAATTTGGCGTCAAAATTGTCAAACCTCAAATTTTTCTTCCAACCTTAAAGCGCATTTTATAGTGAATTTCAAATTTTGGGGAGAAAAGTTTTCATAATTATTTTGAAGGAAAATTATAATTCACTATATCAATGTCTCAAATGCTTTCACAAATCTCCTCACCTTCCATCTCTTGCTTAAAACCTTTTCACCAAACCTTACACGATGATTCGAAGATCCATTTGTGGAATTAAACAAAGGAATGATGTTCTTGACTAAAATGATCTCACAATTTAAGAATTCAAAGAGTGAGACTTCATCCGATCCACGAAATCAGCGATCATGCAAGGTGAAAGAGTTGATGTACAAGGAAGGAATGCTCAAAGGCATGTCAAGAATGATGAGAATCTGCAAATGTCGATGTCTGAACAATGAGGTTGTAGCATTGGAAGAGCGGGATGACAGCAGATTTGGGAAAATATCATACCCAACTATGACAAGAGCCCAACTTTGATGAAGAACAAATGGTTGAGGAAGATATCGTTCTCACCTATGACACAGAGCCTACCTTGGAAAAGCAGGATGACAGCAGCAGATTTGAAGAAGATATCATACCCAACTATGACACGGAGCCCAACTTTGATGAAGAACAAATGGTTGAGGAAGATATCGTTCCCACCTATGACACAGAGCCTACCTTTGACAAAGAACAGATGGTTGAGGTACAATCTACTGTTGTTCATATTCTGCCTGCAAATGCGAAACAAACTGAACAACCTGAATTCAGAAATGAAGGAGAGGTTGACCAGTGTGTTGCACAATGTCCGGACAACTGTCTCATGCCTGAGCCCTTAGTTGCAAACAATACAACTGAATCATCAAATCAAATTCTTGAATGAAAACATTCTTCTCAAAGGACCATTGCTCAATTTCAAAAGATTTTTCAAAACTAGAGGCACATAGCAAATCTCTTGAACTTAAAATGCAAAGTAATCATGTGGATACATTAGTAAAAGAAAATGAGCATTTAAAGGCTCAAATTCAAGCAAAGGGGCTTGCGCATGTTGCTTTACAAAACAAATTGAGAAGATTAACGGGCAAGAGTGTGGATACTAAGTTTACAAAACCAACAATCTTGGGGAAATCGTCACCACAACCAATCAGAAATCAATCAGTAGTTAGACAACCAACTGCTTTTAAATCTGAACGATCAAAATCTTCAAAACCATGGTGTACCTCCCAAGTTGTTGAGAATAATCATTTGTCAAATCCAATACCCACATTCTTGGCCCGAAAATTATCATTTACATTAAATATGTTTCATTAAACATGTTTCGTTAAACCTCAACAAGTAGTTGCAATGGTCCATCTAGGATTAGTTCGAACAACGTGTCTAAACCGAGCATTAAAATTAAAAATTCATATGATTCAAATGACGGCACAAGAACTATGATCTAGAAAAGGCTAGAAAAGGGCACTACTCCAAAAGATGGAATCTTAGGTTCACGACCTAGTGTGATGCTTTCTAGTGTGTTGCATAACACCGCTTGTAGTAGCAAACCAAAACCTAAGTTTAATCAACAAACAATTAGAAATAAACCCGTTGATCTAGGCGTAAAATTTGAAACCTAATAGGTGGATCAATATAGACGAGACTCTTCCCAAAAGAAGTTTCAACATCCCTAGATCTAACCTTAGATGGATTCCAACGGTAGAGTTCTCAACACCTTGTTGGTCTTAGGTGGATTCCTACAGGCAAGATACTAAGTAGTTGCATCAAAACAAGTGTGAAACCCACAACATCTATCCCTGAGGTAGGAAAGGAAATCACCAAAATGGCATGTTCAGGTGTCAAGAAGATTATTGACACTACATCTTTATGCTTCTAACATCTGGAACCCAGTTACCCTTGGGGATCCATGTTTCTTCTATCTTGCCCCCTCCTATTTTCCTTACAGGTACAACAGCAATGGCTTCGGAATAATTCAGTTTCGGACCGCACTCAAAGAATGGCTTCGAAAGAGTAACCGCTTAGGACCCGCATCCAACCGTCTAAACTTTCCTTCTTCATCACCGTGCCACCCATGGAATTCACTCGTCAACAATTGGAAACTTTGTTTGCTCCTCTGTTTGATGAGATTCACGAAAGTAGTGCTCGGATGTATCGATTGCTTCACGCACACCCCGATCATAATCCAATACCCGATACACTGCTCCAACAACAACAAGCATTGCAGCAGATGCACCGTTGAATGATTCTCATTCAACGGAAGAACACATTGCATCCAACACCGACACGGTGATGAATCACAAAATCATGAAGTACCCGCACTGCATGATTATGACGGAAATGCTTTCTTCAATCCATTTGCTCGGCTCCAACCATTCCTGACATTGGCGAGTCATCTTCACGCAATTTGGATCCGTCTAATATGCAGGCAACATTCAATCATCATCCTTCGACACATAAATGGACAAAAGATCATCCCTTAGTAAATGTGATTGGTGATCCTTCCAACCCAGTCATGACGCGACAAAGACTTCATACTGATGTTGAAACTTGTGTTTATGCACTCACCGTTTGTCAAGATGAACCACGAAACATTAAAGATGCTATGACATATGACAATTGGATTGAATCAATGCAAGAAGAGTTGAATCGATTCAAGCGTCTCGAAGTCCGGGAACTTGTTCCAAGACCGGATGGGATTTATGTCATTGGACTCAAATGGATCCGGAAAAACAAACTGGATTTGAAGGCAATGTTATTCGCAACAAATCTCGTCTTGTGGCTAAAGGGTATTCTCAAGAAGAAGGAATCGATTATGAAGAATCGTTTGCACCAAAGTAGCTAGGCTTGAAGTCAGACGGATATTTTCGCATATGTTGCACACAAGAATATCACGGTTTATCGATGGATGTGAAACGGCGTTTCTAAATGGTCAACTCCGTGAAGAAGTTTATGTGGGTCAACCGGAAGGATTCGTTGATTCGAGATAATCCCATTACGTGTACAAGCTCAAAAGGCTCTTTATGGTCTTAAACAAGCCCCACGGGCCCAGTACGACAAACCGTCCAAATTTCTTCTCGCTAATCGGTTTACCAAAGGCTCATGATCCAACTTTTTCATTCAACGTCACGGGAGGATATTTTAATTGTTCAAATTCGTTGATGATATCATTTTGGTTCAACACATAAAAGTACTCAAACGCTTTTGCAAAATTAATGAAACAAAATTTTGAAATGTCCATGATGGGTGAACTAAAGTTCTTCTTAGGACTTGTGTTCATCAATCTCCCGTGGCATATTTTTAAATCGGTCAAATATGCTCTTGAAATCTTAAAGAAACATGGAATGACGGTTGTGATACTTATAAACACCTATCCGCAACATCACCAAAGTCGGATTGATTTACATGGGAAAGTGATTGACCCTACAAAATACCAAGTATTATTGGGTCTCATGTATCTAACAACCAAACAGACCGATATTGTATTTCTTTGTATATATGTGCTCCGTTATCGATCGAGACCAACCGAAAGACACCTCAATGAGGCTAAAAGAATCCTTCGCTACGTAAAGGGAACCATTCACTGGGAATCGGTATCCGAAGGATTCGGTTTTGCACTAATCGCTTTTCGAGATCTCGATCACGCAGGTGTTTAGATACACGCAAAAGTACATCGGTGGTGTTCGGTTTCGGCGATAAACTTGTGTCTTGGCGATCAAAGAAACAAGACCATACATCCATGTCATCATCGAAGCGAGAATACGTTGCCATGTCGACATGTCAGGCTCGAGATAATTTGGATGAGATCACAACCGATGGACTACGGCTTTGTATTCAACAAGATACCAATGTATTGTGACTCCAAGAGTGCTATTGCCATCTCCTCGCAACACGGTTTAGCATTCCAAGTCCAAGCATATCGCCTCCGATATCATTTCATCAAAGAGCATGTCGAAAATGGTACAATTGAATTATACTTTGTGGTACTCAATACCAATTGGCGGATTTGTTCACCAAAGCCTTGCCACCCATAAGGTTTCTTGAGCTTGTCCATCAAATTGGTATGCGGTGTTTGACTCGAAGATCCGGAATCTTTTCTCAATCGTTCTTAAACGTCAAACACCGAAAACATCTTTCTTTGTAAATACATATTTCAAAACAAAATACAAAAATATAAAATCTTTCAAAATCCAAAAGATTTTTTATTAAAAAAAAAAAAAAAAAAAAAAAAAATTGTGACTTGAAATTTTTACATAAACATTCGATGATTCTGTTTTTCGATTAAACCTTGAGTTCAATTTTCATAAGTACAACAAATCGATAATATGTTTTTACAACGTGTATTAATCGATTCAAATTCGGCTCAAGAAGGCTATCTCAAATATATTTCCGTGATTTGAGGGAGTACTTTGTTCAATGAAAACAAAATCTTATTCCACGAAAGGACCCGTGGTGCGTTTCGTGCCTCAATCCTAATGAAAGGAGCGAAGCTTCTTAACGTCTTGCAACAAAAATCTTTGTTCAGTAATCAAATGTTCTTGAAATCCATTTCTTCCCAAATGAATTTTCAATGCCTCAAAAGCATATTTTAATCAACATGTTTTTCAAAACAACATTCATATGCTATTTTGAGGGGAGAAATGTGATTAAATTGTTGATCGTGAAGTTATGGAATCTCATAACGTGTTTCGACTCGAGATATCACAAATGAATTGACGATCTTTGAATGTCGATGAATCGAAAAGATTTGTCTTTCAAGACTTATCTTAGTAGAATGTACCAATCGAGACACTCTTGATTGACGAGAACTTTGACGGGTCTAACCTTCTTTTCAAGGAGTGTTTACATCTTCAAGGTAGTTATTAGAGCTAGTTGTCACCTAAAAGTCGATAATGGAACTCTCTAACTATACAACGTAATCAGTGTCTCGCAAGGAATTGTCTATCAAGAGTCGATCAATTCAAAAGTGCAAGCTCTACTCTCTTTGTCTGATTTCACCAAAACTCATAAGCACATGTGGAGGGGAGTATTTATGAAAATCCAAAACTCTCAAGGTGTTACCAAAACATATTTTCATCATAAACATCTTGAGAGATTTTCAAGAAAAAGTTTTGTGGCAACATAGGATAGTCATGGAGTTAAAGGTGACTAAGTTTAGAATAACGTCCTATGATCCGCCAGAGCCGGAGGGATCTACCCAAGGACACCACAAATAGTTAGTATTTAGAAGTCCTTAGGTATGATTGAAAAAGGAGAAAATGAGAATCGGAGAAAGAAGGAGTTGAAGAATTAAAAAGAAAAGTTAAAGAAAAGGGTGAAAAGAAATAGCCCTCCAAATTATTCAACTTAGGGCAGACACCGGGTTCAATTCATATACTACTGGTTGTCACAAGATGACACCGGTATTGAAGACAAAGTCGTCATAAACCTTCTAAGCTACTCAAGTTCTCTCAAAAGAGCTTGTTTCATTCTCACAGGGAACCATACGTAATCTATCGACTATCTCTTAGAGATTGTTGGTATTGAAGGAGACCCTCCCTAGTCTCCGCCGGGAAAATCAAAATGCACTAATCGAGTCTAGAGCCATGAGATTCATCAAAGATCTCTTAGAACACTTATATATTTCATCACCGTTGTTCAAACAATAAGGACACAAGTGACATTTTTCCAGAGTCCCACGCAGATCTTAGCAATCGCCGTAACATTTATGAGGATTCACAATTGTGATCCTCGGTGATTGAATGGAAATTCCCGCCGTGGTCAACATCAAACGACCGACGGCAGTCACTTCGGTAACTCCGTGGGTTACGCTTAGTGTGTCTCAAACGGTCTGATCGTGGGGTGATGCTTGGTGTACCAAATGACTCATCCGAATCAGTAGGTGTATTTCGATACATCGCGTTATCTCACTTGTGGGACTCCGGTTCGAGAACGACCTTTGTGAGAATTAGAGATGTGTTTTCACACTATGTCATAACACTTTCAAGTTCAAACTTGTAAGCTACCGGATTATTTCTAACCCATATTTTATGTTTTTCTTCTTATGGATGCTCACGGTAGAAAAGATCGTGCGGACTTTTCACATGCTTCTACCAACATCAACACTAATTGAAAGTTCTCTCAAAAGCAAAGAAAATTTCGGAAAGATTCTACATCAAAGTCAAAGAATCGCAAAGTTATGAGATAAAGATCAAAGTTAAAGATGTTGATAAAGGCGATTTCACAACCGATCACAACAACAAGAACAAAGAACATAGATGCAAAGAATCAAAGACGCCAAAAGCCATGAACGCCAAAGAAGTTCAAGGCGTCAAACGACCTAAGCAAGACAACAAATGATGACCAACCTTGGGGAGATTGTTAGGAACATGTTTTAATTATCAAGTGTAGGTCATTTCATTTGTAATAGGTCGTTAATTAATATGGTTTATAAATGTTTGTAATTGATTTCATGTACCATGTAGTAAGCCCATGAGTGATAGAAGGTTCTTCTAGAACCAAGGGAAACACCCTACTTATGTAAACACTATAAATACCCCTCCCTAGAAGGAGAGGGTTGTTGGTTCTAATTGCAATTATCATTTTCATTAATCCTTCATTAGTTCCTTCCACTTTCTCTCACTAAAACTTTCTCTCTCTAGAAATACATATTGTTGTGATAAGATGGTGACCTAACAGATACAGTCAATTGGAAGTTCATTGAAGATATTATGATTAAGTTTGGGTTCCCTAAACAAATGGTGGACTGGATCATGGTTTGCATTACCACATCTAAATTCACTATTTGTGTCAATGGAGAAAGATATGGCTATTTCAAAGGAGGTAGAGGGCTGAGACAAGGGGATCCTATTTCTCCTTATATCTTTACCTTGGTTATGGAGATGTTGAATCTGTTTATGAAGGATGAGATTAGTAAAGATTCAAGTTTCAAATACCATTTTGGCTGCAAAAAGTTGAAAATCACTCATTTGTGCTTTGCAGATGACTTGATCATGTTTTGTTATGGTGGTGTGGATTCTGTGAATACTTTCAAGAGAGCATTGAATAAGTTTAGTGATGTTTCTGGTCTCTATCCTAACCTTGGGAAGTGCACTATGTTCTGTGGAAGTATTGATGAAGTTACCAAAAATGCTATTAAAGAAATAATGCCTTCGAGAAGGTAAGCTTCAGTTAGATACTTAGGTGTTCCTTTGGTTACAAAAAGAATTGGTATTGGTGATCGCAAGGTTGGTGGACAAAATTCTCAAAGAACCGAATGATTGGAAAAACAAGAGCTTATCATATGCAGTAGAGCCCGACTTATTTCCTCCGTTCTTGCATCAATGCAGTTATATTGGGATCATTTTTCTTCTTCCTAAAGCCGTGATTGAAGATATTGAGAAAATTTTAGAAAATTCTTGTGGAATAAAGGTGAGAGTGGAAATGGTAAGGCAAGGGTTGCTTGGAAGGATGTCTGCAAGCCTAAGGATCAAGGAGGGTTGGGTTTTAAACCTTTGGAGACGTGGAATAAAACTCTTCTAACTAAACACCTTTGGAATGTGGCATCTAGAAAAGAATCCTTATGGGTCAAATGGGTCAATGTGGTTAAGCTTAAAAATAGGAGTATCCGGGATGTGACTATAGATAAAAGTGATATTTGGTTTTGGAAGTGCATCTTGAATCTCGAGGAGGCGGGTGGGTAAGCATATAAGATACAAGATTGGGGATGGTAAAACTATCAATGTGTGGCATGATAAGTGGAACAATGAGATTTCATTATCTAGTCATATTAGTAAAGAGATATTTTTGTCTTTGGGTTCCGGGATAACACTAGCCTAGCGATGTAATAAATGAGAATGGGTGGAAATGGCACGAACATTGGGCGATCAAATACCCATTCTTACAAAATTTAGTTGTTCTGTGTTTTCTTGAAAGACCGAGATAAAGTCTGTATGGGTGGATAAGAAAGGAATGTGAAGAATTATTCTACTAGTACAGTGTGGAAAGATGTTAGGAATGGGGATAAGCGTGTTCAATGGAAAAACTTGTGTGGTACTCTCATTGCATACCTAAACATGCATTTATTCTCGGTTGGTCGTTAAACAAAAGGTTTGTACTCAAGATAAGTCGTTGAAATGGTATCCAACTAGATCATTTGAGTGCGATCTTTGCAAAGAGAAATGGACTCACATGATCATCTGTTTTCAAATGCAAGTTTGCCCTAAGTTTGGATTAAAATGTGCAAAATGGCCAATGTTAGATTTTATGATACCACATGGGAAGGTATCAACAAGATGTGTATTAAAGATTGTAATGATAAAGTTTGGGAGATTATCAAGAGGTGAGTTTTCTCGCTCTGATTTATCACATATGGCAAGAAAGAAATGGAAGATTGTTTACTGAGTGTAGTAGAAGTGCAGATAATTTGTTCAACATAATATGTGATGAAGTTAGAGCCAAATTAGTATCAATCAAAGTTAAGCAAACTGATAATGTTCTCAAAGCAGAAGAAAGCTGGAATGTTAAATTTGACAGGAAATACTAATGGTGGTTATATTTGGAATATTTGGGTATTGAATGTATGTGCAGATGGCTAGTATTTGGTGGTGATCTATTTGTTGGGTCTCTTGCTCTCTCTTGAGGATCCAGATGGGGTATCAAGTAATGGGTAAGACTGATCTTTAATGGATAGTTATAGCTCTGTATCTTGGTTTACACTTTTGGATCATTTATGTGCTTTCTTTACATTTCTTTTGTTGACCTTTGTTAGGTAACAAAGAGGTGTTAAGACTGCATGGCTTATGATTCATCTGTGTAAAGCATAAAGTAAGTTTCCATTTGAGAAGGGCTAGTGAACAGGTGTGACAATGTATGGTACTAGGAATTGTGAGGAGTGAAAGATGAACCTACATGGTCCTAGTGTGCATTGTCTATAGGAGGTAATGGTTGGTACTCACTGCAAGGTGTGTGTTCCCATGTTGGTGAAGCCATTGTAGTAAATGGAAATGTAGCTCATATGGTATAGCCCTTGCAGTGGAGAGGTAATGGTGCCTAGTGAAGCCATTAATCTATTTTATCATGATCATTGTGGTTGAAGGTTGAATGGTCTTGATAAGTAGATAAGGTGGAAATGTAGCTAGATGGTTTATGGTGCAATAAAAGGTGAATTTGATTGATGCAGTCTTGCTATTCTGATAGAAGGTTGACTGCAGTATGTTTGTTTGGTTCAGTAGTTGCAAGGAATCATTGTTTCTGTGCTAGTTTGTTACTGTTTCATTGTATTTCAGTAGTGTTTGTTTTTGCTTTGTGATATAAGAGTTATAGGTATGTCTATAACTCTTCTAGTTGTATTGTTTCTATTGTTTTAATAAGATATTTCACCTTTTGCACCAAAAAAAAAATAGTTGCTTTACATATTTTAATAATCGAATTTAGTAACTTAGACCATAATAAACACCACCCACATAAAGGATGTAGCAAACAACCATGTAAAATCTAATTTAACGAAGGGAAAATAGTACCGAATACCAAAAAAGAAGAATACATGAAGAACATTGGTAGATAATTAACATAAACTTAATAAAATCTTTTTGATGTTTAAATCCATGAAACCCAAATTAACATTTATGTTCATGGAGCTAAAAAAACAAAATCCAAAAGAGTAGAACGTTTCTTGCGTGAATTGAAGCACAAGTCGTTATGGCATACGATTGTTTTGGTCTTAGCTGTTGAAAAATAACGATCTTTCTAATTGTTGCCTTTATAGTTCCATTTTATATGATTAAAATTGTATAACCTCTAGTACTAAATCATTTAGTACTGCTTCTGCAATTAACTTACCTAGAATGTCGATTTCATTTGCCTGGTGAAGCCACTCCAGGTCCTTGTCATAAGACATTGCTAAAAGATCCTCGGCATCTTCCTTCTCTATCTCATCGATCACTTTAAGCATCTGATCCTCAGTTTTGAATTCGTTTAGTGTCATTTGACTTTCCCTTTTCCCAGGATTGACCCTCGGGTGTGCTACCATTGACTTAGAGGTTCTAAAGAACGTTTCTTCGATATAGTCATAAAGCAAGCTTTGTTCAGACCTTGATGATATCGCTCCTTCAAAATAATACTTAATCATGCAATGAATTAACCTTGGATCTTTAGGATGATGGATAGTTTGCCATGAAGATGAGAAGGTGTCAAGGTCATAATCGGAATTTTCCGAAGTTTTTAGTAAATGTGTCATGCATAAAGTTTCTAAACTGACTGAATCTGGGACTGAAAGTGATGATTGTTGTCTATGTTGTTTGACTTTAGGGGTAAATGTGAGGTTATTAGAAGTTGATTTTGACTCGAGTTCAAGCAAATGCAGCTGTTTCTTGAGCTCTGAAAATGGTAAGAAAAAAAAATCAACATAAATGGATTAAAGGGGACTGAGGGGTTTGAAATATGAAGGTGCGTTTAGTTGGAGAACAAATTCTCTTATTTTCTATCTCTAGTTTTGTAAAAATTTGGAAGGAGAATTAATCTCCACAAAACACGTGAAAATATAAAAGCGTTTAGTTGATGTTTATTTTACATTTGAAGAAAGGGAGGAGGTTGAGGTTACTGAGGAAACAAGGAAAACAACTAAAATTTGTTTGTAATTTTCCTTGATAAGTTAGAAATAGGAATTTGTGTTTTGCAAAACATTTTGTTGGAAAACGTTGATTTGAACGCGATCTGTTTTCCTTGTTTTCCAAAACATTTTGTGGAAAACAAGGTGTTTTCCTCAACTAAACGCAACCGAAGCATTTGAAGATAATCTTGACAAGCATGAAAAATTAATATATGCTGTTTGAATTACTGTAATACTAACTTTTTATACATTAGATATTTGTGAAATGAGAAAAATATAGACAAATTGTTGGTAGGTCAACCCAACGTGTTTCGACCCGTCTTTAAAAAAGAACTCATTTTGACCTAATCCTATCAAATTTCTTACCCAGCCCGCCATTTTTCCACATCGATTAAATTGCATACTTATGAATTTGGTGTAATCAGAGTAGTAAGGGTAAAAGAACAAACAATCATAGTATCTATGTTTTTGAATCAACAGCTATTTCTATTGCTATATTTGAATCGGTCATACTTAGTAGCAATTTTAAACAAGGAAAACATGCCTGCAGACTGGTATACTTAGACTCGTATAAAGTGCGTACATCTTGCCAAAATAAGTATATAAAATTGACGGACCTAATCCCTCCGGAAATGCGTCCAAATTATTATTATTTTTTAACACGATGAGCCCCAAATGCATTCCAGCTGCATTATATTTCATCTCTTCTTTGCACTATATTTCATCATTCATGTCACTGAATTTACTTCCTAAATTGATATTCACTAGATTACATGTGCTAATCGTCCTAGTGCATATAATGATATACTCATGATCAGTTCACTATTTTTAGTTTTTGCGTCACTGTAAAAGAGATTTGTTTGTTATAGATATTTCATATGCACTAATGTAGGTAGAAATTTCTCTGAAGATTGAGAAGTGGCAACTACTTCCAGTAAGCTAAAAGCAAAAATGATTATGGAGCTAAATAAGTTGATAGTTACCTTGAAGTCGAGAATCAAGTTTATCTAACCAATCAGGATCGGATAATACATCTTCTGAAGGAGGAACATCTGTAAGTGAAGATTGACTGCTGCCATCAATCTGCTGTATGCTTCCAGAATATTCTGATACAAGTTCGGACACCTAATTCGAAACAGTAATGAAGAAACAATGAGCTTTTTGAAATATAAAGAATGCTGCTTACTTTTATTATCTTTAGAAAACATCAACTCATCAAAGTAAAAAATAGATATTCTTAAACTACAAGTAAACAGCAGGATCGATTTACAAAGATATATCCTTATGATCAATATTTTTCTATAAAAACTAGGGTCAAAATTATAAGCTTAAGCAAGTATTCATTTGAATCAATCATAATGGAAAAATTAGATAGTAATGTAACAGAACCTGTAAACATTTTATACTATGTTCATCAGCCTCAGAGAAATTTATATCTTGTACCATGCAACTAGCTAACTTGCTCACAGATTCTGAAGATTCTTCAATCTCACAACTAGTTACTGCATCAGCTGAAGGCTCTTTAATCTCACAACTAGTTACTGCATCAGCTGAAAATGCTTCATTGGAGATGCCATTGTCAAAATCATAAATCGGCGTCTGGCGTTCAACGGGGCTCTTATTCTCAATCGAAGTTTTAGCTAATTGACGGAAATGAGTTTCTGGCAAATAATTACCAAATTTCTTAGATGCTATATCGTCTCTGGGCTCGCTATATACCACTGCCTTCTCATCTTCATGATAAACTTTCATTTTATGATTTTTGTTATTAAAAGATGGAAGTAAACCATTTCTACTAATACCCAATCCTGCAGACGAGGCAAATACATTTTTGACGTCAACCAAGCCAGCTTCTCTGTCATCTTTTTCTACATGTTCCTTGATGCGAGCCGTATGCAATCTTTCTAACATTCTATTTTTCGCCTCCATAAATAAAGAAGGTTCAGACATGTGAGATAATGAATGCGTGAGACGGTCATTTTGGTCAAAGGCAATTCTAGAAGTCATAGTGATCATATCTGATTCACTAGGAGAGACATTTCTAGATATGTGCAAGATTTCATCCCCACAATTACCATTTGGCGCATTTGGCTTCAAAACGACAATCTTTTGTTGAGGAATGTCAGAGTCAAATACCAACTTCCTTTCTAGCTTTCTTCTAGACGACTTGTTCGAGAGATGCGCCAAAGGATCATGAAATGCTCGTGTTTCTTCCGCTTCTTTTTGGTATTGGTGATTGACACTAGCATTAGGCTTTAGAAGTGCTATGTTATTGCAAAGAGAACTCGAAGGGATATCTTTCTGATCATGCAGATGTTTTGCGAATAAGGGATCAGGCTTGCGAAGTAAATCCAACATTAAGTCCGAACTGGAGTCCTTCATGTGACGATTACTTTCAGTTTTATTAGACCCCGAAATCAGTTCAGCGCCATCTTCCTGAATGGTCATCATTTCATTGATGTGTATATTCATTCTTGTGCATGGTTGCAATGAGTGACTTCGATCTTTGGCAAGATGTGATGCTTCTAGATCTTCATACACATTCTGCTGCTTACTAGATCTGTCTGACAACCTTATTTCTTGCTTGTGGATAGGTCGGGCTGAGTAAAGTCCATCTCTGCCCATCAGCTTGGCTAAGATACTTGTTGACCGCTTTTTGGCGGAGGTGTCATTTAAAATTCCTTTAGCCAACGACTTCAGCATTGTTTTCTCATTACACTGTTTAGAAGGGCTTTTTCCAACTTGAAACTTGATCTGCAATTAGATTTTATCTGATCACTTTTTGTACATCTCAATAAATAGTTACCACGTGAAAATGAAATGCGAGCATAACATTATAAAGCTTATTAAATTTAATACCCAAACAAGGAGGTAATTATTAAAGAAGATATGTAACGCACCAAACTTTGCTTGGTTGTAGGATTTATGAGAGACCAAGATTGAATATTTCGACGTCTCAGCATTTCTTCAGTCCCTGGAATATTAGATTTGTTTATTCAAATGCATAGTTATGTACTCAGATATAACTGAGCTGAACATGAAAAACATATTGCAACATTATATTCGCACATAAAATGGAAATGATCTTAAGCCGAATACTTCAACTCAAAAAACTATCAACAAAAACCTAAATTTCCATATGTGAACCATAAAACATAATAGTTAGCTAAAAGCAAATCATTAGGCAAGTGGCGAGGACCTATGCCGTTCAATAGTATTTCATAAATCGTAACTAACTCAAAATACAATGAAACGAATACGCAAAATCATAATCATGCCTCTACTCCATTCCAGTTAAACATAAAAAAATGTTGATGTAAATCATGGTAATACTAAAACTCAATATTACTTGCTAACTTGACAGTCAATATAGCAGGATTAGCATAACATAAAAGAGACAAGCACAATAAACATTAACTCCAAGATTTCAAATAGGTATGCTCATAACTACATTTCTTTTAAATAGAAAGCATTAGGGTCGTCTAATACTCTACTACGGAGTAATTGACAAAAATTAGGGTTACTAACGTGACCTGTTAAATAAGTCGCTAGAGTGACATGTTTAACGTATTGGTCACGTTAAACCATCCATCTCATACAAATTATGAGTCAATTAAGACGTCGCTTCTGTAATTCAATTGAGTGTTTCTACTTTCAATAGCATTCATAAAACATAACCATGATTAATAATTATCTTCTTACTTTCTCAATTGTTTCATCTTTGTTTCTACTCAAATCCATCTTCAATCAACTGACACATAAAAATGATCTATAGTAACTATCAATCACTTATTAAATAGAATTTTACCTCCAAAAATGCAAGGAAACTTCAATTTCTTCCTCTTATCTCTCTCCATTTCCTCAACTAAATCAGCACAAAATAATCATAACAAAAATTTCGCTTAAAAACCACGTTAGATCGTAACAATCTTCCCAAAAAAACCACGATTTCCATCGAAATCACACACTTACATACAACATGTGAAAAAACTCACACAAATACAAAATCTGATAAACATAATATATGATAAATAATACAAGCTTAAAAAACACATACATAGAAAAATAAAGCTCTTACATTAGTGGCAGCTTGTAATGATCGTTTTTATGTGTTACCTACAACATGCAAATAAACATAAACACATAAAATCTGATGTTTCAAATGTATATAAACAGATGTA
Organism: Chrysanthemum lavandulifolium; assembly: GCA_022545495.1. Lineage (NCBI taxonomy): Eukaryota > Viridiplantae > Streptophyta > Magnoliopsida > Asterales > Asteraceae > Chrysanthemum > Chrysanthemum lavandulifolium. The sequence continues at coordinate 69,281,789 of CM040240.1, read as the reverse complement.
ATGGAGTAAATTCTTACATTAATGTGTGTTCTTTGATGTTTCAAATATACTTATGCCACGTAACATTTTCTTAATTAAAAGTTTTAAAACATGGGATAATAATTTGTGTTTGGAGTTCTTTTTTCTTTCCTTTCTTATTTTTTTTACCTTTGAGGTCAATTTTTTCTTGATTTCTAATAAATGCTAATTTTATTTAATTTCAGTGTTAATTTATTAGTATTTGGGTGGTATTAATATATGTATGATTTAGGTAAAACATTTAGTTATTTAGTAAATGCTATTTGAATTTAATAACTACAGAAACAATATATTGTTGACATATTAATGTAATACAGTACTACTTTGTTTTAAAGATATTTTTTGACTTCACATGCCATTTTATTTCAATATTGTGATTACTTATTATTAAAGAGGTTTTGAATATTCAATAAAAAAAAATTAATTCCAATTCAATAAAACATTAATACAAAAGAAAATTTTATTTATTATTATTTTTATTTTATTTTTTTGTCATTTAATTTTACTTAATTTTATTTAATTTTTTAACTTCTGGTGTAATTAACGAATCATGTGTAAACGCAGGGACGGAACCAAGGGGGATTTCTTTGATATAGTGTTAATTTTTTGAAAAAAAAAATCAAATTTTCATAAATGCATCCGGTCCGTCGAAATGTGTTTCTATATTACGATTTAAAAAAAAATGTGTACACCCGGTAATATTTGATTCTAGTTCCATCGATGTGTAACGTGTATTGGATATTGGATTTCCAAATATTCCAACACAAAGATTTGTTAGTATGGAGTTCTTACCTTTTTGTCTTATCAAATTTTTAATGTTTGATTTGTCTTTAAATTAAGCAAAACATTCAATCGTTTAAAAATTAGTTATCTTAGTATTATTGTAATGCTTATTTTTCCTCCAAGTTAAGTCAATATTTAGCTGTTATTAGTTAACTCAAAAAAAGTTAATTTGACAGACAACTTTAGTCCGAAGTTTATTTTAGACCCGATGCTATCACTTGCTAAGAATCGTATCTGAGACAATATGCAGTAATTTTGTGAGTTGATAGAAGTTGAGATCAAACTTAAAACGTATTTTTCCACAATAACATCTCTTTGCAATCTCAAGATCGTTGTTTGTTTATTTGAACTTGAGACATTCACCCAGCGATTCTAAGCTCGTATAAATGGGCTACATTTTGGGTTAGCTATTGAATAGTGATCTAATTTTAGTAACAAAGAAGTTTCATAATATGCTAAGATGGTAAAAAAAATTAATTTTGGTTAAATTTGTTGTAGAACTACTTAATTATTTTTGTAATTTCTTTTTGTGCTTGTTTGACTACTTAATTTAGCTTTTAAAACTTTTTTTTTTTTCCAATATCTTTTATCCTAAAGTTTTAAAACAAAAACAATAGTCAATCATGATAGGTGACTATAGATGAATATGGCTACAACCTATAACTTTAAATAACTTGAAGTGATGCAATTAATAGTTCCATTAGACCATCTTGAATCTTAACTTTAAATGCCACTTTAATTCTATATATGGAGATTTAGAGCTCAAAATTTGAAGATTTGGGACTCAAATTATTGCTACATGAATGGAGATATTTTTGAAGGAGGACATTTTCACCTTGGAGATGTACTATCTGTTGGTGGTTATTCATACCAGTGACGGGTAAGATAATTTGTAAGCAATGCAATACCACCAGGTGATTCTGGGATATCACTTGGAATCGTGTGATTCTTTTCAAAGTAAACTATTCGACCCTATCTGCAGGTTACACGAATATCTACTTGAGATAAGACCAAATGTTTGTTATTGAATTAGGCACAAATTAATAACCCTTACGCATATAAGTGTTTAATACTTTTGACTTGTTAAACTTTATATTTTCTGTTCCGTACTTTTAGATTTATAATTTTATAATATAAACAAAATTAAAAAAAAAACAAAAAAATAAAAAACGAAAAAATTATGTAAAAAAAAGGAGGTTTGTATATCATGCCCCTTGTCATAATGGTGGAGAAGAGTAAAATAAGTAAGGCTATAATTGTCAATTTTGAATAAAGAGATAAATATAATTATTTTTAATATATATAAATTAATTATTTGAACATATATGTTATATCTAATTCTTCATATATGTAATTTTTGTTTGGTTAAATATATATATATGTAATTATAAGCTTTTAGAAAAACATATATGCAATTTCCCCTTATAAAAAAGTAAGATAAAATAACCATAAAACTAAAACTCTTTGATTGAATTTTGTGACATTTAATTAAGATTTAAGATCATTTGAGGACAAAAACTTCTTTACATACTAAGAGATCAATCTCCACCCTCCATTTTTATTAGATATAATGGATGAGATTAATCACAACAATTAAAAAAACCCACTTTCATCATTTTTTTTCAAATATAAATATCTTTCAATTGTTATTCGTCCGCGAAAAGAAATATATTATTCTGACGAAGTTTAATTATCTTTATATAGATAAACACTTTGATATACTTTCGACAAATTTTTTTTCTTCGTGTTTTCACGTTTTTTTTTAAGTTTTTTTTCGTTTTTTTACGTTACTAAAATTTGCATAAAAAAATCATATATGATTTAACACTAATTTGAATACCACATGTGATATTAGTGTTAAATCATATATGATATGTATATCATATGTGATTTATCATATATGATTTAACACTATTATCACATATGATATTACATATCATATGTGAATTAACACTAATATCACATGTGTTCTTCAAATTAGTGTTAAATCATATATGATATTTCATGCAAATTCTAGTTTCGAAGAAAAACGAAAAAAATACTAAAAAAAGTGAAAAAAATGATTTTTTTTTCTTTTTTCGAAAGTATATCAAAGTGCCCGTCTATAGAAAGATAATTAAATGTTCGCCGCGATGGTGTAATTATTTTGGCTTAACGATTAACGGTTGAAGATATATTTAAATTATAAAAAATATGTGAAATAATAAAATGATATTAATCTCAGTCATTTATTTCTTTTTAGATGGATGGTGTAGATGAGTCTCTTGATATGTAAGAAAAGTTTTGTATGTAAAATAACTCTCCTCTTTAATTAAACTAAGTTCAATTTACCCTTTCGTATATAATTTCATTGATATCCTTGTAAAATATAAATATTACATCAATATTTTTATATAATTTGTAATTACATCACTGTTCTTCCAAAATTTTAAAATACCCACTTATATCCGAATAAATAATTTAGTTACAACTAAATGTTCTTTTCGTTTAAAGTTCTATATAAATTATTAGTTAATATATCATAGACTAAAATACACCGTTGGTCCCTAAACTTGTCCATGCGCATCGCGATGGGACAAACATTGGCCTTATCATCGTGGGAGGTCCAAAACATGGGGTTTATATGCCAAACTCGTCCCTTGACCATTAACGCCGATGTCAATGTTATGTTGTTGAGGGCAAAACCGTCTTTCACTGTAGCGTACTCAATACAAACCATTGTACAGTATTTGTAGCTAGTATATGTATGTGTAACACGGTTTGGTCGTCATTTATCATCCATCCCTAAACTATCCTACAAAAACAGTCTTCTACAAAACGATAATCGTTTCAACATGATACGTTCTTTGGTGTGGTAAGCAAGCTATTATTCGCACCATGGACCTCTGCCAACCCAAGGCGTTGATTCTTTGGTTGTCTGTTGAAGTAAGTCGTCTTAATATTTATTGTATTAGTTTGTTTTCATAGCGACAAAGTACATTGTAACAATGGTGGTTGTTTAATGACTTGTCATAATCATGAATAGGGGTCTTCTTGTCGGTGGATACGATGGTATGATCACGAAATCATGCTCGTTCAAGAATGATCATACCAGCCTTTTGAGGAGAAATGAGCTTGAGGCAAGATTAGTAGCTTCGAGGTGGTGTGGAAGTGAAAGATTTACACGGTGCTCAGTTGGATATTATTCTTGATTTTTATGCATTGGGATAACTTTTTTAGCTTTTATGTAATGAGTCGAGATGGTTAATGTTCAGTATCTTGAATTGTAGTAACGTTGTTATGAAGTATTCAGTTTGGTTTGTTTTTTACTTTCAATGCCTTATGGGTATGCAGATGGTTAGCAATTTGTTTAGGTTGACTTTTAATTGTCGACATTCTTATGAGGTTCTATTTAGCTTTGGTTACTTTTGATGCAAATTATTCACACATCAAGCTTAGTCAATCTATAAAAATACACAATAATGCCATGGTTCCATAGTTAATGCAAATGGATATAATTCCAAATGCATAAAATTGCATACTTTTTAAAGCATGAGAACTACAGTTAGACACACACACACACACATATGTTTTTAGAGTACATAACTTGTCCATAGGAAATAAACTAGATGAAAGATTGTCAAGCTAATTAGCATAATGAATTGACCTATGGTGAGGCTATCATTCTTTCCGATGCGACTGCGCCTAGTCATTAGGGATAGCAACGGGTCGGGTTCGGGGTGGGTTTTAGTGAACCCGTACCCGTACCCATCTCGCTTATAATATCCAAACACAGAACCCGCCCCAATACCCAATGGGTACCCGATTATTATTATCCATCGGGTTATCGGTTTTCCCCGCGGGTATCGGTTATCCCCAATTAAAATCATCGTTGTACAACTCAACCTAAAAAAAAAACACCCTAATATATTCAAAGTTTTTAGAAGTTTAAGAAAACGAATTCAATATACGTAATGTTTGAAGATTAAAGAGTTAATGTGTCATGTGTGTGAGAATTAAAGCGTCAATCGTAAGTGTTAATTTAATAGTTTGTAATTACCAAGATATATGTTATTAAGGAGTAGAGTAGAAAAAAAATTGTACAAGGTTAAGAGCTCAAAACTTATTAAGACCTTATATAAATTAGCAAAAAATGGGTACAAATTCGGGTATCACAGTGCGGATATGCGGTAAGGTAGGCGGGTATTACTAGAACCCGCACCAACCCGCACCGAAAAGAAAAGAATATATCTACCCGAACCCGTATCGAACCATGAACCCGCCCCGAACCCGACCCAACCGATTCGGGTTTCGGTTTTCCCATTGGTTTCGGTGCTTTTGCCATCCTACTAGTCATTCTTTGTGTAGCAGTGGGTTGAGCGAGAATGCGATTGAGAATCGAGGCGTGATTGATCATGTTCTTTGGGATTGACATGGGATTGCTCATGCATCTTTGGGATCGACAATTGCTTCATCTTGATGTTCTTTGGGATTGAGAGAGGATTCATCTTGTATCCAGGATCTTCATTGCTTCATCTTGATGTTCTTTGGGATTGTGACAGGATGCTTCATGTATGATGGGATCTTCGATTGCTTGATCTTGATTTTCGATTGAACACCACTTCCTTGAACTGCACTAACTTGACTTTCAACAACACATGTACCTTGACTTCTTTATCTGCGGTACTTTGTTACCTTTAGGATGTGTCTTTTTGTTGCTGACTTTTGTAGGCACTTGTTTGACATTTCCTTATTGGCGATTCGACTACTTTCAACTCCACCATACCCTAGACTCCGGTTGTGTCCGGCAATGCCACAAATACTACACTTAACACTCTTCCAAGCCCTTGACGACACCATTCTTCACAATCTCTTCACTTTCGTGAGCTATCCTAACTCTTTTTCTACCTCTTGAGCTAGGCGGCTTTGTTTCGGATTTCGGTGGAACAATTGTTGTTGGCACAGTTGATTTTTCTCAATGTTCGCTGCTAGTTATAGGCTCGACATGGTGATGGTAGGTTGCCTCCCAAGTGAGAAGATAGTAACAAGGATGAGCCCATGTTTCTATAGCTCCTACTTGTTGCCCATTTAAAGCCATATTCCAATTGGTAGCAACAACATGTTTACATGGTAAAACTGTTATCTCCATATTATTAAGTACAAGCATTGTGTACAACATTAACTACACATTGGTCACCCATGGTCCACTAACACGAAACTTAGTTCCCCATTCCATAAAATATTATACTTAATAGCCTCTTTCTTAATACCCTCTAGCATGTGTTGTGCGGGTTGGTGTTAGTGGCCCATCACTCTTCTCAATCACCAAAATAACATGCTTTATCCTCTTCATACAGATATTCCACGATGTATTCTAAGACTGTAATAATTGGTTTGTTTAAACCTCAATTATTTTCTCATGAAACACTTGACACGCTTTATTAAGTAACACATCGAAGTAGCTCTCCTAAAGATAAACAGTAATAAACATGTATTAATTATAACTGTTTATCTTGAATTAACAAATACAAATTAAGCGAAATAGATAGATGACTTACATGAAAATGTGACCTTGACCAATGGATCGGTGGAATCTTACTTAACCAATCATGGGCTGGTTGATTAAATTTCTTGAAACCGACCATAGCTTTACGAAAGTCAGCACATGATTGAGGTCATTGCACATTTCCACATATGCTCTTTGTAGGCCTACCTTTCCATTGTAGTTTCATTTTCTCATGAATGCTTCTAATACGAAATTTGTGTTACGCATCTGGAAAAACATCTCCTAAAGCTCTACTTATATTACGCACAAAATCAAATATGTTTCTTTGTCTGTTTCAAAGCAGAGAGACTTAAATTCATGAGCAGTTAAGGAGTACCTTTTGCATGTCATAATAAAAGTGATGCTTGAGATTGGCTCAAGTGCTATATCATCGGATAGACAATGAAGAAACCAAGTCCATGATCATATGTTTTCGATTCAACAAAAGCATAAGCTAAAGGGTATATACCATTGTTGCTATCAATTCCCGGTGTCATCGATTGACCATTCAAAGGACCACGAATTAGAAAAGAACCCATACCCAACAACGATCTCACACGCTTTAAATCCTTCCTTGATGCACCTAAACAAACATACACTCTCTTGAATTCTCGGTTAGAAGAGCCTCGTCTGTGTCGTTCCACATTCATCACAAGCTGTATTAGGGTTTGTCTTCTGCAACTCTTGAACATAATCTCTCAACATGGTAAATTGTAGCTTGAATTGACCCCGATGGTTGTTATTGCTAGGTTTTGGCCCTTAAAACCTTCGCAGGACACTTGAAGCTCGTATTGGTTGGTAAGTTGATTATGCACAGACTTGACAGAACCGATGGATTGGTTTCAATTTGTCTTTGTAATTTTCTTTGAGATATAGTGAAGGTCAAAAGCTCGATCGCCCTTGATTGCAAACAAGTGTGTTGCTCATTATATGTTTCGTGACTACGTACATGTCTCACCATTCCTGCCGACAAACAATAGCCATGGGCGAGTATTTCGAAGGGTCCTTTTGCCGAAAGCAATGCATTTATACCCTTACGCTTAATGGACTTCTAGATGGGCTATATCCAGTCCAGGACCTTCACTTGGGCACGAAAGTGGAACACAACCCTTACATCGACCCTTATTCTTGTTTTGTCATTCTTCACAAAAACAACCCCTCATAGTTTCTATTGAATGCTCTCTTACCTTAGTTTTGACATCCACTGCAGTAGGAAACTCCTGACCAGAATAGAAGAATGTGGTATAGACTTCATTTGCAAAGTCTGCCTGTCGGAAAGAAACATACTTACTGCAAAAGACATCATCAACCATCACATGTAAATCATTTTCCAATTGCATGTCATCACTTATATTATTGGTTGTTCCTACTTGACCTAACTCATTACTCTGACCTACTTGGATCATAGCAAGTTGTGCATCATTCTCCTGACAAGTATTCTCTTCATTTGCTTGAATTCAATCATCAACTGCATTGCCTAAGTCACTAGTGTCACTCACTTGTAACAGAGTAACATCAACAACATGATCTTGTTCTATGTTATTGTCATAAACAGAAGCGCATCCTACAAAATGATTATCCCGAGTCAATTGAAGCGAGTTACATCCACATCGGGCTCCTCAAACCGTCATTGACATCAACTAGTGCTCTTCTGCTTTGTCTAAGTGCTTCTCCCGAGTCAATTGAAGCAGTTAACCTCAAAATTATCAGCTCCTCAAACACATTATTGACATCAACTAGTGCTCTTCCTACTTTGTCTAAGTGCTTCCCCGAGTTACTCGGAACAGTTAACCTCAAAATTATCAGGATCCTTAATAGCATTGTCCTCATCAATAAGTACTAAAGCACTCTCACTGTTATGAACAGGTTGGCTAGCAAATGATGTGTCTAGGGAGGAAAATACAGGCTCAATGTTTGGCAAATTGCTAGTGTAACAATTCGCATTTTCAGGATTTCTATCCATTCTCAAATTTTTACTATTCATCTCGAGAAATTACTATTTACTTTCACTATTCATCCCGTAAAATTTTTATTTCACATTCTCGTAAGTTAAATTATTTTAGTAATATCCTGAGAGTTTGACAATCGTTAGATCATCTTCGCAAAAGTTATTAAGAAAATATCGTTTTAAAGTTTCGTTTTGCTCGGAACACCATTTAAACATCACGCGCATAACGAAAATCACATTTTGACATCTCATATCACTTTTAGACTAATTTTATTCTACTTTAAATAAATTCATGGTCATTTCCACGAAATCTCGTTCTTTTCGATAAATTGCAATTCGCGTTTTTGACCCGTGTTTCCACTTTAAGCGCGTTTTGCACCCAATGAGACTTATCACCCATTTTATATTTTTAGATGGAGTATAATGATGAATTTCATCATTCCTGCAAGTTTCGTATTTTTACGATATCTGGTTTTACGTTTTATGGCTTAACAACTTACGGTTGGCATTTAACGGAACCAAATCTTACTCTAAACTCAAGATATTATCAAGACTTATCATCTAAGCCTTGTCACACTATGTGACCGCCTCTAGGGGGGGGTCATCATCTTGGTGGCTTAATCCTAACCATGGTTCATTTAGATCATTACATGTGTCCTAACTTAACCATGGTTAACATTTAACCCAATATATGGTTAACCAAACTTATCCTCCTATAAATAGCAAGTGAAATACATCCTAAACACCCTGAAACACTGAATTGGGTCTTTCATATCATCAATCCATCATATCTTCCATAATTTGATCTTTAAACTCCAAGTTTATGCAAAGAAGTTTCAAGTATCAAGTTACTACATCAAATCTCTAGCAAGTTTAAGTGATCTTCTTGAGTTTAGATCCACTCAAGTCACTTAGTACTTCATCACCAACTCTTCAAGATTTCAAGGGTGCCAAGGTGTAGAAAGCTAGCTCAATCCAAAGTCTTAAGGGTTCAATCAAAGTCCTATCCTTACTAAGTTACTCATTTCTTAAGTGAAAGCCAAAAGTTGTAAGCAACTAATCACCACCATCATCTCATCTTTATTATTCATAATCTTAACAATTTCATGCTATATATATAGTTACTATGTTGATTCATGATGTACATATACTCAATCACATGTTTTAATTCACATATTGTCGTAAAAGTAACAAACTAGTAAACTAGTCATATTCTACACATTTGAAACCATTAAAACCAGTCACATATGGACTTTCTAACTTACATACTATGATAGACAAGATAAAAGGAAAACTTAGCAATTTGAATCACCTAAAGCAGTACACGAGTCAAAAGATCTGACCAAAAGAAGTTAGCAAAACCAAAGCGCCGAAGCGCCAAATTGAATCATATAAGGTCATCCGTTTTGAAAGCGGTACTTCGGTCCGAATCATCAAAAGTTAAAACACGAAGTTCGAACGACGTTTTCCTTCACTATCTACGAAGCTCGGACCAAAACGCTTAAACACGCCATTATATTTCAAAAACTGAAACTGCCCTATATATAGTCTCACGACTATACTTTTGTCACAACTAAAAGCAAACCAAGAGGCCTAATGGCCATAAGCCAAGACCACGGCTACTGCTAAGGTCAAAGCTGATTGTCAAGACCATGGTAGTCAAGATCAAAGCCACGGCAAGCCCATGGCTAAAGCCTCAAGGCTTATTTACCCAAGACCGTTAACTAAGGTGATCATATTTATGAAACGACGAGAACTTGTAAAAACATGATAAATTTATTTATATAACAATCTTCACTCAAAACATATGTTGTATCTTCTAAGTGCTACAAAACTAGGGAGCTTCATGTGAGGGGTTTCATTTGAGTAAAACGTATCGACGAGTTCTTTGGATTCACGATTTAAAGTGTCCTAGCTCCTCGAACGTTTACTACATGACCTCTGAATTGTGATGGCCCGAACGGTAGTACGATATATATAAACTAAACACATTTTCACAACTAGACCATTTCTATAAACGACATACACAAAAACCATGTACTACATCATGATCAACATAGAGACGTATATAGGTTTGTTATTTCTTTCGCATCATTATTTCAAACCTAAGTCGCAACATCCTATTCTAGGTTGCTCGTAGAAGTTCTCACGGCATATCCATCATTCTCATTATACATTTGCTATCATTTACTTTAAGGTGAGTTCATAGCCCCCACTTTCTATTACTTAATTGTTTTACAAACCCTTGGGGGAGATACATGCTTTATTTTTAAACCGAACACATTGCTTTGAAACTATATGTTTATCTGAACTGAATGTTTATTTATGCTAAGTAACATTATTGCCATACGTGAATCGCATTTACATATTTATGTGCATACATAATTGTATCAAACAAAAGAGGGCTCAAGAATCATCAGCCGTATCAAACAAAAACGTGCTCAAGAATCATCAGCCGTATCAAACAAAAACGGGCTCAAGAATCATCAGCCGTATCAAACAAAAACGGGCTCAAGAATCATCAGCCGTATCAAACAAAAGCGGGCTCAAGAATCATCAGCCGTATCAAACAAAATCGGGCTCAAGTATCATCAGCCGTATCAAACAAAAGCGGGCTCAAGTATCATGTATTTGAGGCAGCCGTACCAAACAATAATATCTGTTTTGTTTTCAACATTATGAGTGTATAATAATGTAACCCACACAAACATTATGTGTTCAACTAATTTCCTAAACTCTATGAATTTCACTCAACCTTTGTGTTGACAGTTTTAAGTATGTATTTCAGGTCCATAATGTCGGAAGCTGGCACGGAAGAGCAAGGACTAGATCAAGAAGGCTATAAATATTTTATCATTCACAAAACATCAAAGACTTTATATTGATGTATTTTAAACAATGGAACCAACTAGGACCTATTTTGTAAACTCATTATATTTGAATAATTTGAATGATAAATCCTTTTAAACGACTCCTTTAGAGATCGTTTTCTATTATTATATGTTGTGCCATGAAGTAACACCCGGTTTGAATTCATTGCGTATCACGAAGTTGGGGTGTTTCTGACTAGATTCACCAATATCATTGGCGTCCATAGGCACTTGTGTAAGTTGGATAAAAGGATCTAGTGCAGGTTCATTATCAAGATCATCTAACACCAATCGTCTACAACAAGATTGAATAGCAGCAGTAGCAACTTTTCTCTTATCTTCATCCATCTCCCAAAAGACAGTCTTAATAGATTGTGGGAACATTTCGAATGACTCTAATCTAGTCTTACCTATTTCCACATACACATCTATCAACTTATGGTCTATGACAACATCTTTCAACAACCCAACATTAGCGACTTCACAAAGTAAACAATTCGTCGTCAATGTACAACCGGGCTTAAGAAAGTAGAAATAATTGGTTTGTCCAATCTCATAACCGATTTGGGTCATGAGAGCATCCATTTCATCAACGGATACCTCTTTTATTTCCACATGATCAACAAGGCATTTCTTGCCTCCTTGATATATTCTACTTGGAAAGTATTTGAATGTACCTTCATAATGGAACCTCATGTTAAAGGATCTTGGTTGACCCGCTGTAAAAAGTGTACAAAAACAATGTTAAGATAAAGTTACCTAAAAGGGGAATAACTTAAACAATCGTACTAACATATGATTGTAATAGACTATAACCAAAAAACACTTACAATATCTCCTGATTGCAGCTTTTTCGTCAATTACATGGTCGTCAAAGAAATGATATTCTCTTATTCGCCATAGAGTAAATCCAAGGTTGGTGTTTGTTATTTTGTTACTTAGATTATTTGATTTGACGATTGACATTGCATTAGGGTTTTTTGGGTAGGCTTCCAAAACAAGTTTGGGGATGAGCAATGAGTACACAACTTTGTTATATTCTACATAATGGCGGGAAATTGGACAAGACATCTGCTATAGTACATCAAGTAAAAAGACTATTCTACCCTCAACAGTAACAGGATAACGGGGTTTTCTGGAATATAACAGAACGTTGACATCGGCGTTAATGGTCAAGGGACGAGTTTGGCATATAAACACCATGTTTTGGACCTCCCACGATGATAATGCCCAACTTTGTCCCATCGCTATGCGCATGAACAAGTTTAGGGACCAACCGTGTATTTTAGTCTATGTCATATTACCTATGAGTTGAGATCCTTTATAAAGTGAAAAAAATTAAAAAGTCTAAAGACCTTACTTTTATCAACCTTATCACAAACCCAACACGTATACCACTAACCACGCTCTGGCGTGAACACGTTAAACACAAACACAAACAAAGCGTAGAAATAAGAAAGATGAGAAAGATGGTGACTTGATGTTATAAAATCGTGTATATGTGAGATAAAGATGAACACAATAAGTTGTATATTCCAAAGGAAAAAACACACACACACACTTTCAAGCACACCCTCAAATGAGACTTTGAGGGGTTTATATAGTTGGAATACATGATGCCCTAAAAGGCTTTCTATGGGCGTTCGTGGGCTTGGACATGGGTTGGATTGGATATAAGGCAAGCTTAACTAAACTAATACCCATTTAGCTTAGTCCAATCCACGAGCCGTTGACTATTCTATCACGATATCTAACACACGTTACAAAGTTCCTAAGCGTGAATGACCATCACTTCTAATAAAACTATTAAGGCTAACAATCTCCCCTAAGGGTGGTCATTCAAAAGATGCTCCACTTGATTTGGTCTTTACTTTTCTCGAGCTTGAACTTTGTGTGTAGATATAGAATAGTCTTGATTCTTTGTTCCTTCATGCTTTGTGATCGAGTTAATGTGGTTGTCTGCCGTTGTCAACCGTTGGTTAGGTGTCTCCGCCTTTCTCCACCATGCTCACACTTCTATTTGTCTTTTGGTTACCAATGATGTAGTTCTCGAGTCTTTAAACTTTGTAGATTCTTTGACATTGACGAAGAATCATCTTTAACTTTGTGTTGCCTTTGATTTTGATGAGAACTTTCATGTGTTGTTGGTATGAGCATGTGGAGAATCTGCACGATCAATCCGCTCGGAGCTTCCATAAGAAGAAAACATAAAAGCAGGTTAGTAATAAGCGGATTCCGGCACTTACAAGTTTGAATTTCGAGGGTGTTATGACATAGTGTGAAAACACGTCTCTAATTCTCACACGAGGCCGTTCTGAGCTGGAGTCCCACAAGTGAGATAACGCGATATACCGAAGTACACCTCTGATTCGGATGAGTCATTGAGGTACGAAGCATCACCCTGATTGTAGACCGTTTGAGACACACTAAGCGTAATCACGGGGAGTTACGAAGTGACTGCTTTGTCGAGTGCTTGATGTTGACCTGGCGGGAGTTTCCATTCAATCATTGAAGATCACGGATGTGAAACTTCTCATAAATGTTACGGCGGATTGCTAAGATCTGCGTGGGACTCTAGAATATATCACTTGTGTCCTTATTGATGAACAACAAGCGATGTCATGTCAAGTGTTCCTATGAGATCTTTTGATGAATCTCGTGGCTCTAGACTCAATAGTGCATTTTGGTTTTCTGGCGGAGACTAGGGAGAGGGTCTCCTTCTTCAATACCAACGATCTCTAGAGAAAGTCGATAGATTATGTAGGGTTCCCGGTGAGAATGAAACAAATCCTTTTAAGAGGAATTGAGTGGCTAGAAGGTTTAGTGCGGTGCGTCCTTTGGGTCCATGGCGTCTTTGTCTTCAATACCGGTGTCATCTAGTGACAACCGATAGCAGATGAATTGAACCGGTTTACGCCTAAGGTTGAATATGGAGGCTATTTCTTTTCACCCTTTCTTTTACATTTCTTTTAATTCTTCAACCCTTCTTTCTCCTTTCTCACATTACTCCTTTTTCAATCATTCCTAAGGACTTCTAATACTAACTATTTGTGATGTCCTTGGGTAGATCCCTCCGACTCTGGCGGATCATAGGACAATTTCCTATCCTTAGTCACCTTATAACTCCATGATTGTCCTATTGTTGCCATAAAACCATTTTCTTGAAAATCTCTCGAGTGTTTATGATAGAAAACATGTTTGAAACACTCAGTGAGTTTTATATTTTGAAACACTCCCCTTCACATGTGCTTATAAGTTTTGTGAAATCGCACATAGAGGTAGAGTTCGCACTTTTGAATTGATCGACTTTAAATGAACTAGACCGATTCGAGACACGTTTACATCACTAGAGAACTAGCTTGAAATTATTACCCGTCTGGTCAAGTCCATAGAAAGTTTCTCGAGATGGTACATGATTCCTCGTCAATTCATTGGTTTCAAATGAGTCGAGCTCATTATGAGATTCAAACAACGATCATTAAACTTTTTGATCACATTTTAATCACGTCTCCTCCCCTCAAAAATAGCATATTCGTGATATTTTGATATCAACGGATTAAACAACATTTTAGAATCTTTTGGGGAGACAAGCGGATTGATTTAAGCATGAATTTGGAACATTTTGTTTTATACTCCCCTTTAATAAAGCATAATCAATTAAAGGGTTTTAGAGGAGTTATCTTGAGCACAAAATATTTTGAAAGATTTTGAAAATCTTTTGAACAATCTTGAAAAGGTGCTCAAGATGATGATGATTTCTCACCATTTTTAAATGTAGTGCCTTTGAAGCGTACACTAGTGATTTTCATTAAAACACGAGTTTTGATTTGAAAAATAATCAAAAGTCATCATTTTGGTCCGGGTTTCGTCTTGAAGTATCTGAAAGCCATTTTATGAAGAAATTTTGAGAAGCGACATGTTTTAGAAAACATATTAAAGAACTCTCGCTCAAGCATCTGTACATGCCCGTATCATTGTTGAATGACATTTCTAAAGCGTCTGAATATCGATTATACGAGAGACATGTCGTGAGAAGAATATTTTGGATTTTGATTTTATATTGTTTTGTATTTTTGAAAGTTTTATATTTTTATATTTTGCTTTTGTTGGTTTTCAAATTTTGTATTTTGTTTTCAAAAATATTTACTGATGACTTTGGAAAATCATTTTCAAGAAGATTCGAGAAGGCGTTCTAACTCCTCGGGGTTAGGCTTCGCATTCAATTCGTCGAACTAAATAGTCAAACCTTTCTTTTGGAAGGGCTTTAGTTAATAGATCGGCGAGTTGGTAATCGATCTTCACGAAGAATAATTCAACGATACCATTTTCGACGTACTCTTTGATGAAGTGGTAGCGGACACGGATATGCTTAGTCTTTGAGTGATGAGCAGTTGCATGATATGGCTATGGCACTTTTCGAGTCACAATACATAGGTATTTTATCGAAAGTAAAGCCATAATCTGTGAGTTGTGTTCTCATCCATAGAACTTGAGCACAACACGAGATAGAGACACATACTCGGCTTGAGCGGTTGAAAGTGCGGTGCAATCTTGTTTCTTTGAAGACCGGTGACTAACTTTTCACCCAAAATTGTGCTCCTCGGATGTACTTTTTTGTAACTTGATCACTGCGTGGTCCGCATCGAAAAGGCAATTAGATCAAATCCGGTTCCTTCGGATACCAAAGTCCCATGTGAATGGATGTCTTGGTGCCGAAGATCCGTTTAACCTCTTTGAGGTGCGATTCGGTGAGCTTTGCACGAAACCGTGCTAATAAGCAAACGACAAAATGAATATCGGGTCGACTAGCGGTGAGGTACATGAGAGAACCAATCATGCTCCGATATTTCTTGGATCAATAGGTTTCCCAAACAAATCGGCTCCAATTTTTGGTGAAGTTACCATTGGTGTTCGACCGAGTCACAATTATCCATACCATGATTTTCAAAATCTCGGTTGTGTATTTAGCTTGATTTATAAAAATTCCACGAGGGGTGATGTATTTGTAAACCAAGAAAGAATTTTAGTTCCCCATCATGGACATTTCAAATTTGCTTTTCATGAGATTTTCAAAATGTTTTGAAAGATTCGGATTAGTGGACCCAAAGATGATGTCGTCACGTAAATCGAACAATCAAAATGTCGTTTTGCATTTTGTGTAAACAAGGTAGGATCAACTGTTCCTTTGGTGAAATTGTTTTGGATAAGGAAGAGGACGATTCGTCATACCACGCTCTCGGAGCTTGTTTCAATCCATAGATTGCCTTTTTGAGTTTGTAGGCGTAGTCGGATGTTCCAAGTCGATGAAGCCTTGGTGACTCACGTACACTTCTTCTTTCGAGTTCCATTCAAAACGCGGTCTTAATGTCCATCGATAAACCGTGATGTTTTTGTGGTGCATAGGCTAAGAATATCTGACGCTTCAAGTCTAGCTACCGCGCGAATGACTCTTCAAAGTCTATCCCTTCCTCTTATCTGTATCCTTTGGCCACAAGGCGAGCTTTGTTGCGAATTACGGTCATCTCTTCATCCCTTTTGTTCTTCCATAACCATTTGAGATCAATGGCGAATGTCAATTGGTCTTGGAACCATTCCCAAGAGTCATGAAGGCGGTATTGGAGAAGTTCCTCTGCATCGCTTCTATCCATGCGGGTTACGCCATTGCCTCGCGAATGTTCTTTGGCTCTATATTGCTAATTGAGCAAAGGTAAATGCATAAGTCGCAATCGGTGGCAAGTTGGCGTCTCGTCGAATTGGCCTTGAAGGTTCACCAATAACTTGTTCAATTGGGTGGTCTTTTGTCCACTTGAGTAGAAGGATACCGTTGGTTAAGCGTGTCACGAGTTAGATGGTTCTCGTAAGCTTGAAGAAGATTCGGTGATTCCGTAGCAAGCGGGTTTTCAAATAAGTCTTCATCTAACGTTGCATCGTTTCGGTTTTGGTTTTGCTCATCAGCTGCTTTGGTAGAGCGGGTGCAATAACTTGAGTAGATGTAGATGATGTAGATGGAGTTGGTGCATTGGTTTCGACCGTTGTAGATGCATCTTACATTGGTGGTGGAGGATGATTTTGGCGGGTGCGGCGGAATGATGGTTTGATGCATTTGTCGAAGTTCCACCATAGTATTCATCGAACATTAACTCGAAGAAATTCTCCCATTCTTGTTCTTTAGGATTGTCAAGCGAAGTTGATTGAGCTCTTTGAGTCGAGTCTGAGGCGATGTGTCCGAGTCTGCTTTGGTTTAGTGCGGGTTCTAGGCGAGTCTCTCGAAGCCATATGTGAAAGTTCATCAAATTTCACATTCATCGTCTCCATGATCCTCCTAGTTCTTACATTATACACCACGAATGCCCTCGAGTTATCGAATATCCAATGAAGATTCCAATATCACCTTTAGCTTTCGGTTTCCTAGATCTTCTCTGTCGTTCGTCGGATAGCACAAAGCGCCAAACACGTGAAAGTAAGAGATATCGGGTTTTCATTGTTCACAAGCTCATATGGGGTTTTATTGAATCTTGGATGGATTAGGGATCGGTTACGAGTGAAACAAGCGTTGCAATGACATCGACCCATAGAAATAACGGTGCACTAGAATAAATTAGCATTGTGCGGCGACTTCCACAAGAGTTCTATTTCTTCTTTCAACTACCCCATTTCTTTGTGGAGTTCTAACAAGCGATGTCGATGAGTAATTCCAACATCTTCAAAATAAGCTCTTAACTCGATTTGTGAATTACGTGCGTTATGCATTCTTACAACTCTTACTGGAGCTTGAAGAAGTACTTGAATACGTTTGAGAAGGTGATGATGATGCACGGTGCTTCGTCTTTTGATCTCGAAACTTAACCCATGTATATCTTGAATAATCATCGGCGATAACAAGAATATACTTTTTCCATTAATGCTTTCAACTCTCATTGGGCCACATAAGTCCATGTGCAACATATGCAACCTTGCTTCGAACTAGAGTGCGGTTTGGGTTTATATGATGCTCTTTTGCTTTTCCTTGTTCGCATGATGGACATAAGTGATCCTTGGTGTATTTGAACTTTGGAAGTCCATTGACGATGTTGTCTTTGGCAAGATTGTTGATGGTGTCAAAATTGAGATGGGATAACCTTCTATGCCACAACCGGGTTGTGTTCGGATGCTCGTGTCATAAGACATATTGGTGATGAAGAGGCCATTTGATTGATGTCGATAGCATACAAGTTTGTATCACGATTCCCGTTAAGAGATCGGTGCCATCCAAGTTTCTAACGAAGCAAGCATTTTTCCTAAAAGCAACCTCTAAATCGCATCACAGAGCTGCCGTGAAAACAAATTGTGTCCCAACCCTTGGACATAGTAAACCCAGTGATCAAATAATTTCCAAAGGTAGATCTCCATAACCCATGATAGTTGCTACATGATCATTTCCAAAGCGTCACGGTTCCATGAATTGCAGACGAAATTGATCGTGACTTGATTCGGTCATGTGCTTGGAGCAACCAGTCGACGATCCAAAGACATATTTCGATAACACGCCAATAACGAAGAAGAAGATTTTGGAAACCGTTTTGATTTTGGTTCCTTTGGGTTAGAGGTAAAATCGATCACACTCATAGAAGTCATCTATTGGTAAGACAGGTGCATCACTCATTCTACCATTCTCGAGTGTGAAAGTTCTACCGTGGGTTTCAAATGTCATCCCTAAAGTAAACATTATGCTCCCTATCGGTAGTGTAAAGCCTAAGTCTCGCGACTAGTCTTCTATTCGTTTAGCATAAGTTCTTTTGGGAACATTCTTCTTAATGAGCTTAACAATCTCATTCTTAGAAACACAATCATCATGAACATTAGTTAAAGATTTCTTGCAAGTTAAACAAGCAGATTCAATGATTCATTAAACTTAGCGATTTCATAGGTTCATTACATTCGGATGAAATGTCTTTCTTATTACAAAGCGGTAAATTCCTAGGGTGTTCTTCTACTTTCTTCTCTTTATTCAGCGACTACTCTTAGAGGCAAGCGAGACTCTATTGTTCCTTGTATTGCTCTTAGGCTTTAGTCTGCTGCTCTAGAGGTGCTTCCTAGTCTGTAGAAGGTAAGGCACACTCATTAGGATTCACAATCTTATCTAGAGAAGTGGTTTCGACTTTCCTAGTCTCTTTAGAGTGCTTTTCTAAACTTATGTCGTTTGTTCCATATGTTTTAGATGTGGAGGCGAGGCGCATTAGTGGTACTCATCTTAAAAGGCCGGGAGCTAAAACTTTTGGTTTCTCGATAACCGCTTTTCCTTTATCAACATTTTGTTTAGGCAAGGCGGTGGAGTGGTGGTTTTGATGAAACATTTTCTCATTGACTTTTGGAGGAGGCATAAAGCAGACATTTTGGTTTTAAAACCGGTTTGGGAACATTTGCTTTCTCCATGATCAATGGTTTTGTAATCTTAGTATCCTTGCCTTTCCTTTTGACATTCGGTGAGCCCTCAAAAGATCATTTTAGCTTTCATGTCATTGTAGGCACGCTCATCGACAATTTGTCATACTTGCATTCCTCGGTTTTTCGATCAAGTTGTTTAAAATATGAGACATTTTCTTTTCAAGTTTCTCAAGTGCTTTTCATATTTTGAAACAATTTTGGAGGTCTCGGTGGAGTCTTTCATGATCTTCAACAGAATATGTTTGCAAAATGATGGACATAATATCGATGGTCGAACATCTTGAAGAGAGTCATTTAAATTTTCCAAAACTTTGACTTGTTCAACACGGTCATTAGCTTGCTTTACGGTTTATGGTCCTTGACAAAGTCAATTGTTTCTTTCAAAGCGCTTGTTCAAAATGAATTACCCTTGCCTTGATGGCATTCGGTGAGGGCAATTTGAGTTTCAAAAACTTTCTTTGTTCGATGTCAAAACTAGAAACCGGTTGTTAGGTGTAATAGTGGTTTTAGTTTTAACGATGTCTTGAAGATCCACAATTCTAGTTTTCACATTGTCTAAAATACTTCTCGCATCACTTGTGTTAAAAGGATTGTTTGAAGACATTTGTTCAATGTTCGAAAGAATTTGAGACAACAAGCTGGTTTTGAAGCAGATTTTGAAGCAGTGTTGACTCTTTGTTTGAAACACTTGGTGTGATGGAAAACTTTGACTTTTCTTTTGATTAACAAAAGTAATTCCGTTAATTTTGTTCCATTTGTTATAATCAATAGGTTTGATTTCGGATTCTTTTGTTTCATTTTGATCTACTCTCCTCGAGATAGTTCTAACGTTTCAAGAGAATCACGAACAATAATGGGTTCATGCAAAACATTTCCATTGTTTAACACATTACGAGATTTACGAGCTTTCTTGAGGAGCGAAGAAGGGTAGTTACCAAGTGCCATTCTATTATTAGTATGAAAGCGGATTTACTTGATTAGAAAGCATCTTGATTGTTTGAGCGAGAATGACCCGTTTTAAAAGCAAATTTTCCAAAGTTTGGATTTTTTCATTTTATCAAGAATTTCATCAAGAAGAGAATCTTCTCGTTTTGAAAAATCGATAATCAAGCTGCTTCTTCTCTTTTCAAGATTAGAAAACATTTCTTTTGTTTAGAAAGTTGGTTATTTAAATCGAAATTTCCTTGTTTAAAGATTTAATTTTTAAGTTCAAATTCACATCAAGTGTGTTATACTTGATTTGCAAAAGTTGTTCTTTAGAAACCAAATTTCGATAACCAATTTCTAATTCGATTCTTTGTTTTACGAAATTCAAAGGCTTTTGCGTTCTCCTTGTAACTCTCAAGCTCGGTGGTCAATTTAGCATTCGCGGCCTTAACCCGCGATTGACCGTTTTAACTTTCTCAATTTCAATGCCACATTTATTGATTAATGATTCAAAATAAGCACGTGTTTCCTCATCGGTCTCGGTATTTTGTGCCCACGGTCTCCACTAGGATCCACATCGGAGTCTCGAGTTAGTATTGCTACAACTCGGATTGTCGGTATGTATCATAAGTAGGTCTTGATGTCACGAGAATGTTGTTCGTCATGAGTAAACACATCAAATATGACATTGTTATAGCATGGATCAATGATTGGTACCTCGATCTGCGTTGGCGTCATAGGCAGGAGGTGCGTCGAGAATCGATGTCGTACTTAGTCTCTGAAGATTTGCCATGAAGATGCGGTTTGCATTGAGTTCCTCGAGGTCTTCAAATCATCCATAATAGCCATGAAGTCATGTTCCTCGGCACTCAATTGAAGTCCAGTTGTTCCTTTTGTACCAACATGATAGCTTTACGAAGATCGCAAGATCCTTCTTTTTCGGCTTAGTTGGACAATTCCTTGCCATGTGACCCAATCCTTGCGGTTATAACACGTAACACGATTACCACGATTCACATTTCCATAATTCCCAACATTGGGTGCAACATTCCCATTCGATTACCAGCTTGCTCTATTCCCAACATTCGACCCATCGATTACGATTCGGACCGCTTTGATTACCCATGCGAAATCCGTAGCATATCCTGCGATTCCCAATAACTCCAACCATTTGTCTTTGATTACCCATATTCACACCGGTGTGCAATTTGCACATTGCGAGTGTTTGATGAAATCCTTTGGTTGTTGTTAGTTGGTGTGGAATAGCGACCTCTGAATGCTTTACCCAATAAAGAAAATACTTGAGACAAAGCTTCTTACGGTTCCATTTCAAGATCGGTGATTCCTTGTTCTGGTAATGTTGTTGTTCGGTGGATAGTTTTGTTGTTGAGGATGTATTCTTTGCAAGTTGTTGTTAGTGGAAGATGATGAAGCTTGTTGTTGTGTATTCACTTGGAGTTTGAGTCTTTGCAATGAGTGCCAATGGATCATGATTCTTTGCTAATCTTTCTTGCGACTTCATTCACTTCATTTTGGTTTTGTTTGAGAAAATCGTTGAGTTGATCAAAGTTCACTTGATGTAAGTCTTTTGTTTGGTTGACAATAGTGACATATCGTCCCCATTCTTACGGTAGATTGTTCAAGAACTTGATGTTGCTCACGATAGTTACGGGTGTCAACTTGTTTACGATCGACTCATTCATTAAAGTGCAGAACCTTCCATAGTAGGATTCAATGGATTCTCACGGGTAGATGTAAACTTCTCCCAGCGATTAGCAACTTGTTCTCTGTGTCTTGTTGACCAATTTCGGTTCCATGACAAAGTCGTCTAACACGTTCCACATATCGAAAGCGGTTTCTGGCTGTCTCTGACTGACAAAGATGTCTCTTGGTAAACCCAGTTGGACAATATGAATTGCCATGTCATGCTTGACTTGCTTGATCCTCTTGAGTATTCGATTCTTTTGAAGGCGAAAAAATGGTGGGACGGGAGGTGTTGCATCGGCATTTCGGGGTCTTGGACTTGTCGGTATGAAGGGTCCATCTGAATGGATTTGATCATCAATTTTCCATTAGGTTTTGTCTTGATGTAACGAAGCATTCGACTTGTCCATTGAAGATAACCACCTTTTTCCAACATAGGAGGCGGTTTTCGGCACATTTGCATGAATGTCTTGTTGAGTTGCCATTGATGAAGGTATGATATGATAAAGTTGATGTAGGATCGATTCAACGATAAAGGAGTTGTGTTTGATGAAGATTAAGCTCGGTTGTTGTAGTGAAAATTTGGTCTAAAACTTAAAACCTCAATAACTTCTATTCGGGCGTTTTAGGACTTGAAGGTTGACCGAATAAACTTTATTTATTCGGTCTATTCTCCTCGTTCTCACGGTCGTTTTGATGGGTAGATCGTTGAAAGCAGATTCTGGTTCAAAAGTTATAGCCGTTTGAAGTTTTGCTCAAAATCTTACTCGTAAAGCTGTTCTTATGCGTAGAGATGAGTGCTTATCGTGGGATGCTTATCGTGGGATCTTATCGTAGGAGTCCTTATGCGTAAAGAGCTTAGGCGTAGAAATCCTTATGCGTGAAATCCAAGTTCGCGTAAACTTAAGGTTAAGCGTAAGTCTTATGCGTAAGCGTTAAGCGTGAAGTAGAGTACCTTACGGCGTAAGAGTTAACTTATCGTGGAGTGCTTACTCGTAAGCTTTACGCTTATCGTAAGAGTTGGTTTAAAACCAAAATCCTTTACAACATCACGGTAAAAGATATCCGAAAGTCGAAGTGTTCACACACTTATCCAAGTGAGGAAGCTTGAGTCACCTTTGTTGCGAAGATTCTTTACCAAAAGTTATGCGTGAAAACTAGGGTTTTGACTTTCTTCTGGCGTAAGATTAGGGTTTTGACTTACGGCGTAAAAATTTCCAATGATTCAACCAATTTCTTTTGCACGGACGACCTTCCAAAACACTCAAATAACACAAATCTTTTGACCTTTTTCACCCAAAGTGCTTTTTATGCTTACGGCGTGAAATGAACAACGAAATCAAAGCGAGTTTAAAAGCGATTTAAAACACGTAAAGCTTGAACTTTTGCCAAAACTAGAATCTTTAACACTATATAAACCTTAGACCATAAGAATCTTGAAGATTTAAGTGCAAAAATAAAAGTTTTATCGTGAATCTTTGAGAATGAAAACTACGCGTAACACACAAACAAAAAAACTTCAACCAAAACACTCCTAAACCATTGTTAGGCGATTGATACCAATTGTAGGACCTTACTTTTATCAACCTTATCACAAACCCAACACGTATATCACGTATACCACGCTGCGTAGAACACGTTAAACACAAACACAAACAAAGCGTAGAAATAAAGATGAGAAAGATGGTGACTTGATGTTATAAAACCGTGTATGTGAGATAAAGATGAACACAATAAGTTGTATATTCAAAGGAAAACACACACACACACTTTCAAGCACACCCTCAAATGAGACTTTGAGGGGTTTATATAGTTGGAATACATAAAACCTAAAAGGCTTTCTATGGGCTTCGTGGGCTTGGACATGGGTTGGATTGGATATAAGGCAAGCTTAACTAAACTAATACCCATTTAGCTTAGTCCAATCCACGAGCCGTTGACTATTCTATCACGATATCTAACACACGTTACAAAGTTCCTAAGCGTGAATGACCATCACTTCTAATAAAACTATTAAGGCTAACAGTGGTAAAAAATTAGAGTATTTGGCGCAATTTTAACATTAAAAATCTAAGTTAGACATTTTATCAAACACCTTGTGTGCAACAAATATTAGTAAAAGTCATCTTTAACGGGTGATATCTTACTCATATGACATGGGATTGAGTGATTCAAAAATATGTGTAAGAGTGAGCGAAATATATAATTTTCATGTTTTAAGTTTTTCACGAATGGACATTTATAAGGGTTAAAATAGGGATGAAAATGCTCAAAAATTAAGAAAATTAACACCCATTTGATATGGAAAAAAAAGTTTGAAATTTTAACAAAATTTATACCAAATTAAAGAGGATTAAATTTTATAAATTATGGTGAAATCGGTTTTTCTAAAAGTTTATCCTTTAAGAGATACGTGCGTTTGAAATTTGAGATGGAAAAAGAAAAAAGGGTCAAAAGACCATATTACCCCTGAACGAATTTTATGTATAAATTAGAGTATGGGACACGTGTCACACTTTGAATGGCTTTCTACACTTTTTAATTTTATCACACTTTGCAATAGATCCCCGTCCTACTATTTACCCCTCTAATCCAAACAGAAAAACTTTAATTAGCTGCAGGCCAAAGGCTTAACTTTCTTCTTCTTCACGCTTGTTCCGGTTCGTATCTAGCTTTGAGAAAAGATCAATATAGATATCATATTTATAATAGATCCAATTAACCAATCATATCTATTATTTTTTGATCAAAACAAAAAAAATAAACTTTCATCCTTTTTTTTTAAATTAAATATCTCGCAAACCGTTAATCGCTACGCGAAAAAAATTATATCTTCGCAACAAGAATTAAATTATCTTTCTATAGATTATGCACTTCTACTTTTCGACTATTCTTTTTTACAAAATTTCCGCCTAAAAATCACATGTGATTCGGAAAAATCACATGTGAAGTTTAAAATCACATGTGATGTTTAGAAATCGACACGCTTACGCAGCGTTCGGGTCAAAGGAACTTCCTTTTCGTCAAAGCAAGTTTTTCAACACCCCAGGCGGTGAACCTAATCGTTGTAGTGTAGTATTAGAGTAAGCCACGGGTATTGATATCGTTCACTAGGGAATAGGAATGCTAGTGAGAAGTTACTACACTAAGGTTAAGGTTGAGGAAGATTATTTTTATCTTTCTATGTTTTTAGGAAATTGAAAGGTACGAATCTCGGGTATTGGATTTGGGGGTTGGTATTTGATGCGCAAAAACGTCAAGTTCTCTCATGGCGTAAGAAAACTTAAAACAGCTTAAGCACGAAATCAATGAAGATCGAGGAGTATAGAGTCTCCCGGGTCGTTATGTCCCAATGAGCTATGCGATGGATCAATCAGCGTATAGTGATCGAGGAGTTTGAGCGAAAAGGATTATGAGATTATTATAACTACGAAATATCAAACAACTACAAAGGCTAAAATGCAAATGAGAGGAAATTAAAAGATAAAATCTATTAAATAAACGCTATCACTATTATTAAAATGATGTTTTGTTTTTATGTTTTCTGGCGAAATTAAAATCTACGTGACGTACAAATTAAAATGTGAAACTAAGTCAATATTAACCTAAAATATGAAAATGATGTTTTACAATCCTAATGATAAAAGAAAATTTATGGAAAAAGAAAATTATTTTTAAGACTAATTATCTAATTAAAAACTATTTTAACTAATAATTAATTACCTAAAACACAAGAAATTAGGAAAAAAGCTAGAAAAATAAAATTATGACTTGGAAAAGTCTAAAATATCAAAATAGACTTTTCAAAACTATTTTTGTATTTTATGACTATTTTTCTATTTTCTATGAATTTTAAACTATTAAAACTAATTTAATTACTAAAATTACCAAATAAGCTATGAAAATCTAGAAAATTACTCTTTCTACTTTTTATATTTATCTAAGTCTAAGAAAATTGAAAATTATTTTTGAACCTTTTACGAATTTTTGTATTAAAAGCTAATTAAAAAGTACTAAAACTAATTAAAATCAAGAAAAATAGCAAAACAAATTATAAAAATCGAAAATTTCGGAAAACTCTAAAATAATGTTAAGTAGCTAGGAAAAATGTAAAAACAGTATGTTATGTGGAGAAAATTGAAGCGATGAATCAAGTGCTTATTGAAATAAGCACTTGATAAACAAATGATCAAAACAAGCAACCAGCGATAACTTGAGAGACTATGATATACTAAATATGACCAAATGAAACTTAAATCAACAAGCTACAATCACTGATTACCAAGATAACTCAGATTTGGTGATTTTGATTTTAAGCTAAAACAGTTTTGGTACCAACTTTAAGCTCAAGCACAATCTACAAATAAGCTACAAACTAAAAACTAATTATCAAGTCCTAAACTAGACCTAAGTGACTATTAATAACCAAAAGACCAGATGTTAAAAAGCTAGGATGAGCTCTGTGCAAGCTTAAATAAAACTGAGAAAAGCTCAGTGTCAGCTGAGCCCTGTGAGCAGGGCACTGGGGCTTAACTTTGAGCCTATGCACAAGCTCAACCAGAGGGCTTAAGCTAAAAGTGGATATGAGAGCTTAAAGACAACCAAGTGAACTACTTATAGACCAAAAACCAGGACCTACAAAGCTTTAATGAATCCTATCACGAAGCTGCAACTTCGCGATAAAACCAATTTTGACCTATTTGACTTTTTGAAACAGATGCAGTTTGACTTTGGTGAAGTTTGGATCCAATTTAATGACTAATGTTGATGTGCTATGATGTAATGAACACAAAGCAAGCTATATTTAACACTTTTAAACTCAAATCCAAGTTTTCCAAATCAAAATTTCCAACAGTTTAACGATGAAAGATTTAGAACCAATTTTGACTTTTGAGGTTTTAAGGGCAAAAGTAAGACAGATATGAACTAGTATATGCCAAATAAACTTAAACCAACAAACTTTAGCTACTAAATAAGACTAGAAGGCGGGGAGCTTAGCGAGACCAAACACCCCTTTGCTACTAGATTGCAATAGAAATTGAGCTAAACTCTTATCCATTAGAACAACTAATCAAACCGAGTTTATACAACTAAAACATAGACCAATAAACGACTTAGAACCGTTATGGCTACAAATGCGAGTTATACCAAGAAATCTTGAAAATTACTTACAAGGTCCTTGGCCACTATGCTGCACACAAGCAGTGAAACCGATTACACTAGTCTAATCGACCCAATTGCTTCCATTTCCACCCATTTCAAGTTACGAATCACCCCATTTCATCCTTGCATCATTTTGTTCTTATGTTGACTTTAGTTGACGAGGTTACAATATTGTTTAAACTTGAGTTCAAGCTTACAAAAGCTTATGATAAGCTTATATAAGCATGTGAGATGAAAATGGAGCTGCTAAAAGCTTTAACAAAGATGTTTGCAATTAAAAATCTCAACAAGAGACATAAATTGAGGAAATTGGATATTACTTGAATTGAAGCTTGATAAAGTTCAAATATACTGTAACCGCTAAATTGAGTACAAAGTAACTTGAAAATACAATTGAAGCTAATTAGGACATAGTATTATTAAACGACATACAATTTTTAAAAACTAAAACTACTACTTTCTATCCTTTTTCTTGGCTTCTTATACACCCAAAGTCTTTTCTCTCACCTTACGAGTGGATCGAGATCAATCTCGACCATTCATTGGCTAAACTTCATCCCGGCCACTTATCTTGTTTTGGCGCCAAATTCGGGTGCGATATTAGAGGCAGGAAAGAAGATGCATTAAATGCAATGGGGATGGGTAGGTGAGGTGGAGGAGACAATGGGTGTAGTAGGGTGGCTATGGGAGGTTTGAGGAGGGGGGAGGTGCAGACAAGATTGTCGGGGGACAGGGAAGAGGGGCGGGTTTTGATTATTTAAATTGTTGGGTTGTCGGGTTGGGTTAACGGACCGGGTAAGGTTTTGGGCCAGGGGTGTTTAAGTTTTGGGCTTGGGTTTATATTAGGGTCCGAATGGTTTGTTTAGGATTAATAAAACAAGGACCATATATGTAAAGCTCCAATTTCCAAGGACCAAACATGTAACTTATGAAAAGTAGTCAAAGGACTAGTCTTGCCAAGTTTTAATAATCCAAGGGCTAATTTGAACATTTTTGAAACTCCAAGGATTACTTTTGATCAATTTAAAAGCCCAGGGACCAAAACTGTAATTTTCTCAAAACTTTTAGATTTTCCACCAAAGGACTAAATATGATAATTTGTGATTTTAAAAAGACCTTTGGTGACTTTTCTTTTGAAATTTTGGCTCGGGGACTATTTTGACAATTTTGAAACTTGGGGACTAAAGCGCAATTTTGCAAATTTGATATGTTTTCATCGATTTTGATATTTTGCATTTAAAACACATAAAACAACGATTTGTGATATTTTGATCATTTTGATGTGTTTACGAGTGTTTTCGAGATGATTTTTGCGTTTATTTTGTACAAAATGATGAGTATTACACACTCATCAAGTTTTCACCGATTACTCTACTATTATCTAATTATCTAAACTAAGGTGGTGGTAGTCTATGTCTAATTAATGTGTGCTCGTATGATAGTTTAAAGATGTGTTTACTTAGGTTTTACTACTCCTTAATTATCTCCTATTGATGGTTGAGTTGTCACGTCCTTATTCTTAGTTGCGTTGTGTGTCTAAAGTTGTAGGGTATCGTTTCTCCTAACTCTTTGAACTTACCAAAGGGTCTCGTCTACAAAACCCACTAGGATAATAAACTCTTACTCTAAGACACTCTTTGGATGGTTTAGCTTACAACTACTCGGTAATTATATTCTAAGGTTCACAAAGATGAATCAAGCATTAAGTACACAACGAATGACCTATCGCATTACTAGATCATTAATCAACTAAGATAAGAAACAACCAATCAATATTCAATAATTAAGTTTCATACTCCTAAGCAAACACACAAATAAATTAGCGGGACATGGAGAACATGCAAGCATACACACAAATAATCAAAGACATAATTGAATTGATGAAGTAAATACTTATCTTGATGTAAGATAGGGTTTGGAACCTAAAATCTTGTACAAGACACCCTTGGTTCGGTTTTATGTTTTACTCCAAAAGACTCTCCTAAAGCGAAAATTCGGATTCTATATATAATATTACATATGCGACGGCGCCACCTTATGTTTTGTGGCCGTCGTGTCGCCGTCGTGGGGTTTCGTCTTGGCACGTTAACCTTGCGACGGCGTCACCTTATATCCAGAACGCCGTCCTCTTGACTTTCGGCGTCGTGCGGGTCGCATCTAGGCCGTCCGAGTTGCGACGGTCTACTCCTTTAAAGCCCGACCGTCCTTCGAACTAGCATTTTCTCTTACGGTCGTCACAAATTCCTCCGACGTCGCGGTTAGCGATGGACGCCGTCGCCTACATTTCATGACTTTGAGTGTCTCGATTCGAATTTGGCCATTTTCTTCAGTATATTCGCGCCTTTTCGTCCAAATAAGTGCCATTCCGACATTTTGCCTTCAAGAGACCTAAAAGTGAAAAGGAACGATATTGAGCAATAACGGATACAAAAGTGATCAAATAAGGGTTAAAACGACCCTCAAAATGGTACCTTTAAAACCTTATCAAATATCCCTACACTTGTTATTTGCTTGTCCTCGACAAATGTGCTTTAGCCAATTAATTTATAAGTTAGGGTCATGAAGCATTGATTTAAAACGGTCCACAACACATATAAGCCCATAAAAGTCATAACAAGCACGGAATTACATACTAGCACCTCACATGGGGTGTTTGGATACTCGCATCTCTCTCGGTGTATATATGAAATATAACAAATAGGAAATGGAAGATAAACACTCATTAACGGTCCTAGTTCATAGATTACCATAGGCTTGAGAATAGATCAAACCTCCATCGTTTTGGCGTAAGCACCTAGGAAAGACTATCAAAGGGTCTTTTAAAGGGTTGTAATGTTAGGCTTACGGTAGGAAACAAGGGTTTGGTGGGATAGGCTATTTAGTGGTGGCAAGTCAAAAATCTCTATGTTAAATGCATACGAAGAATGGCGTTGCTAAGCTAAGACTCGACACTCTAAAACTCTAGGTAACGAAATAAACAAACATACATTTAAAGGAGATGTAGGATGGTAGCAGTATGTTTTTT
The DNA here is from genome assembly GCA_022545495.1 of Chrysanthemum lavandulifolium. NCBI lineage: Eukaryota > Viridiplantae > Streptophyta > Magnoliopsida > Asterales > Asteraceae > Chrysanthemum > Chrysanthemum lavandulifolium. The sequence goes on along the minus strand of CM040240.1, from coordinate 69,251,403 downwards.
TTTTTTTTTTTTCATACACTTTTACTCTACCATCCTCTCGGTAACATCAAAATGATAGGGTTTATAGGCACATCCTACACTTGAGTTTTATTACTCTAACACTAATTTGACCCGAATTGAAAAGATCAAAACACTTGGGGTACATTATTACGCAAACAAAGGGAATTTGAATTTAACGTTCCCTTCCGTCATTTCATAAACTTTAACTTTTCCCATGAATCCCAATCGTCCCAAAGCGTATACAAAGGATATGACTCGACTTAGCAACTCATGCAAGCAACGAGATAATTGAACTAAGGGTTTAGGGTGATAACAAACATTTACACTAAAGTGAGTGCATAAGGGGTAGGCTAAGGCGATTTGGGTGTATATTTGGGGTGGGGTGTAAACAATGCTCTTTATTGATATTCGAAAACCGAAACATCACGAGAACCGCTAAAAGGATAGGCTACGAGGGGTTAACTAGGGGTATCGTGTACTAAAGATGAGTACAACGCAAAGGGTGTGGGGAATTACTCAACCGATGTGGAAGAAGTAATTATATTACGGTATCAAACAAGGGTTATCCTAATGCCTCTTATCATTTAGTTATTCCAAACTACACAAGTGTAGCCTCACTTGCGATCTCGGAATGCATCATAAAACAAGTTCTAGAATCTAATATACTAGGTTCACACTCTAATCATTGAAGATGAATGCTTTTAATTCCTACTAATCTAAGGGCAATCCTCGCATTTTGGGTGGAATTTGGGTGGTAAAGGGTTTTTGTGCTAGTCATATAACTTCCTATCCGTGAGACGCTTTTGTTAAGACTAATGGCCCACTCCTATATGTCATGAAAACTTTTAAATTTGGTGCCAAAATTACCTAACCGACATTTTCTCATGGTTTATTACACAATCACAATTGACAAAGCAAATAATCAAGGATAAGCATAGTTTCAAAGTTCCCATTTTATTTTCCTCCCTACACTTAAACCGAACATTGTCCCCAATGTTCCCAAAATATCAAAGTTATGATAAAGAAGGTAATCAAAAGCGAAAGAAACTAATACTCCCCGATTAGCTCGGTAGGATCCATGTAAAGTGGTGGTTAAATCCTTTCCAAGAAGAATTATTGCGTGAAAAGCTCCTTCCAATCTTGTGTAACTTCTTCTTGACAAACTAAACACACGCTTTGGAACAAAACAAAGCGAAACCTTCGCATAAAATTGGCGGTAATAAAATATATAAGACTCGATTTAAACTAGGATATAATGCTTGTGGAATGGATGTTTACTGAATTTCTAAGAAAATTAAGACACGGAAAATTCATAAAATTTATAAGTAGCTCGGAAAATGAGAAAAGTGATCGATGTTTTACTCCTTCGACGCGCGTCAGTTGCAATCTGACGCCGTCAAGTTATCCCGACAAAAAGCGTGCGATTTTACGAAAAAATTACGGAAAATTTACATCTTTAGAATCGGAAAATTTACGCAAAACATCCATTATGACTCGATACAAGCATTTGACTCGAACAAACAAACATACATATCTTTTAGTTAATTGTTATTCTCATGTTTACGTTTCTTTTGAAAACGTGTGTAATCCTCCCCGCACTTATCCCTTATGTAAAATACCTTTATCGCAATTAAGGCGAGGTTAAAAACAAAATAAACCATTTTACAAATTTAAACATGAGGATAAACAATTAATAAAAGATATATGACACTAACAAGCAAACAATTAAGCATGGGTTGCCTCCCACGAGCGCTTTTCTTTATTTAAGAGTCTTGTAGCTAGACTCGTGAGTCGTACCCTACGTTTTCTCGTTTTGCATCCTCAATGAGAATTCTATCATGTTGACAAAATTTTCATCGACTCTATACCTAGGCCCTAGGGTCAAGCAATCCTTATAATAATGCCTCCTTCTTTCCCACATGAATTTATAACCTTTTTCAACATCTTCCTTGCTCTTGTCCTCAAAAGCTTTGATGTTGTCTCGATCATAAATGGACAAGTGGCCATACTCATTTGTTTTCCAAGGCATCCTATAGGTGATCTCATCGGTTCCTTCCTTAAACCTAAGCTGTTCCATCATGCTTGTTATGGCTCATTCTAGATGTTTCAACAAGCGGTTTCCCTAGCACTACTTGGGATAAACTATAGTCAATGCGCATCCTACATCTTCTAGGACCATAAAATCAACTAGGTAGGTGAAATTTCCTATAAAGACATGCACGTCCTTGACTCTTCCCACAAAGTTGCAAACTCCTCTTGGATACTTAGGGTCTCTCCTAATATTAAGTCGCTCATTCATAATGTCATTGTAGAGCAGATGACATTACATTAAAGGAGATTCCGTATCTATGTAAGCGTGGTCGACACTCCTATATCCGATCATACAAGGGATTTTTAGGTTCGGGGTTTCTCTCCTAATCTTTGGGCATATCCTAATGATAGGTGATCGTGGATTATCGATTATGTATTGATGGTGCGTAGAGGTGGCAATTTGTGCCCAAAATCAAAAAAATGGGCTAAATGGGCAAACTTTTAAAAGATTTGGGCACATTTGGACCCCTTTCTTTTTTTGAAATGGGCATGTATTGCCCATTTAGAAGTTAAATGGGCATAACGGGCACATGTTTTTCTCGAACATTATATTGTTTTTAAAGAAAAACTTATATTTAATTTTTTAAATATAAATGAGGTGTTAAGTTCGAGAAATTTATATCGGCGTTTTGGGCATTTTTAAAAGCGATTTGTATAAAATGAGCCCGTTTGGCCCGTGCCCGTTTAGCCCGTGCCCGTTTAGCCCGCGCCCGTTTGGCCCGTAGCCCGTTTGACCCGTAGCCCGTGCCCGCCCGGCCCGCCCGTTTTGCCACCTCTAATGGTACGCAACCTCTTCCTTAGTGGGGTAAAGATTGAAGTAAGCACTATTTTCCACATCCACGTTGTTGTTTATCATGCCATTGTCCGATTCTGCGATCATAGAGCCAACTCTGAGGCGCCGACTACTTTCTCAACGACTTCCTAATTGTACTATCGAATATTTTATGCAAATCCTGAAGGTCGGTGTTTCTACTCACATAGCGGCTTCGACGGTTGTGTTGGTTATTGTTTTGGGTTTTGAGTGACATTGACTTATTTGGTGTTGGGTTATCAAGTGGTGGTTGGTTATCACCTTTCATGATGAAAAGTGATGGGTGTTACGAACAAAGGTCACGAAGAAGGGGGATAGACTAAGAGGAAGCTAAAAATGAGAAAAAATTTACTTGATAGGAATCAAGCAAAGAACCTAAACGAGGTGGACTACTAACTAGCTATTCTATTCTCGTGGCGCCAAAACTTGATACGCTTACGCGGCGTTCGGGGTCAAAGGAACTTCTTTTTCGTCGAGCAAGTTTTTCAACACCCTAGGCGATGAACCTAATCGTTGTAGTGTAGTATTAGAGTAAGCCACGGGTATTGATATCGTTCTCTGGGGAATAGGAATGCTAGTGAGAAGTTACTACGCTAAGGTTAAGGTTGAGGAAGATTATTTTTATCTTTTTATGTTTTTAGGAAATTGAAAGGCACGAATCTCGGGTATTGGATTTGGGGTTGGTATTTCTACCGATTACTCTACTATTATCTAATTATCTAAACTAAGGTGGTGGTAGTCTATGTCTAATTAATGTGTGCTCGTATGATAGTTTAAAGATGTGTTTACTTAGGTTTACTACTCCTTAATTATCTCCTATTGATGGTTGAGTTGTCACGTCCTTATTCTTAGTTGCGTTGTGTGTCTAAAGTTGTAGGGTATGCGTTTCTCCCAACTCTTTGAACTTACCAAAGGGTCTCGTCTACAAAACCCACTAGGGATAATAAACTCTTACTCTAAGGCACTCTTTGGATGGTTTAGCTTACAACTACTCGGTAATTATATTCTAAGGTTCACAAAGATGAATCAAGCATTAAGTACACAACGAATGACCTATCGCATTACTAGATCATTAATCAACTAAGATAAGAAACAACCAATCAATATTCAATAATTAAGTTTCATACTCCTAAGCAAACACACAAATAAATTAGCGGACATGGAGAACATGCAAGCATACACACAAATAATCAAAGACATAATTGAATTGATGAAGTAAATACTTATCTTGATGTAAGATAGGGTTTGGAACCCTAAAATCTTGTACAAGACACCCTTGGTTCGGTTTTAGGTTTTACTCCAAAAGTCTCTCTAAAAGCGAAAAATTCGGATTCTATATATAATATTACATATGCGACGGCGTCACCTTATGTTTTGTGGCCGCCGTCGTGTCGCCGTCATTGGGGTTTCGTCTTGGGCGTTAACCTTGCGACGGCGTCACCTTATGTCCGTGGCCGTCCTCTTCGACCGGCGTCGTCGGGTCGCATCTAGGCCGCCCGAGTTGCGACGGTCTACTCCTTTAAAGCCCGGCCGTCCTTGAACTAGCATTTTCTCTTACGAGCCGTCACAAATTCCTCCGACGGCGTCGCAGATTAATGATGGCTATGCTGTCGCCTTTTCGGCTTTGAGTGTCTCGATTATGACTTTGGCCATTTTCTTCATATATTCGCCTTTTCGTCCAAATAAGTGCCATTCCAGCATTTTGCCTTCAAGAGACCTAAAAGTGAAAAGGAGCGATATTAAGCAATAATGGATACAAAGTGATCAAATAAGGGTTAAACGACCCTCAAAATGGTACATTTAAAACCTTATCAAAATCATATATGATTTTTCGCGTCGGAAATTTTGAAAAAAAAAATCGTCGAAAGTATATAGAAATCATATATGAGTTTTTTATTTGACACTTGTAGTTAGAAAATATTAATACACGATTCTAGTAGTTTCAAAAATAATTACACATTCATTGTGTTTTTTTCTCTTTCTGTTTTCCTTTCTTTGCACATTAAAAATAAATGTAGTGGTCAAGTACAAGGTTTGTGTATATATGTTTTCAAGTACAAGGTTTGTGTAAATATGTTTTTGAACTACCATGGTTAGACAAAAAACTCATCTATAGAAAGATAATTTAATTTTCGCCGCGATAGTGTATTTTTCGTAGATTAAAGATTTACCGTTTGCAAGATATGTTTGATTTAAAAAAGTGGAAAATAGTATTTTATTAATTTTGATGAAAAATGAATGACTAAAATTAATTCATTAAATATATAACAAATATGAGATCTATATTGATATCAACTCATCTAGGTTCTTTCATGTAGCTTCAAGCCTTCAACCTTCTAATAAAATGAATATGGTTCTATTTAAAGTAAAATCAATAGTAGAGTTGAGATTTTAATCAAACAAACTTTACCTATCACATGATGCATTGCTCTTTTTTAGTGTGTAAATGAGGTCTTGACTCTTTTTGAAAGGCAAATGGAGTCTTGATTCTAATTATAAGTAAATGTGTGTTCTCATTTTTGTCGTTATTGTAGAACACAACCTTGCATGCGGTTGAGAGTACGAATGGATGAGATAAATAATACTCCGTAAAATATTTTGCAAAGAATCATTAAAGTGTGATTGTGTGACTTATATACAAATTTCTTTCGATCAAAAGCCTATAAAAGGATATGAGGCTCCATGTTGTAGACGAATAAACAGGAACAAGAAGAAGACCAAACCATTAACATTCAGCATATTATTTTAGGTTTTGAAAAAGGGCACCTTGGATTGAACTCGACGAATTGCGTTTTGCCAGATAGATTTTTTTAGAAAGATTCCTCATTGATAATTAAAAATAGAAAATATAAAATCTAAACTAATTACTAAATAAAGGCGCGGGAAGGGGCCGTAATATAACATATTAACTAATAGTTAGACAAAACTTCAAGATTGAAAAGACATTTAATTGCAATTCATTATCGGTTTGGATATAAATTAGTATTTTGAAGTTTTGAGAGGATGTTGGCGTAATTATAAATTTTGTAAGGATATCAATGTAATTTTAAGGTTTTTAAGGATATCGAGGTAATTCTCCTATAAAATATAATACATTAGTTCATCCACTATGATGAACTTTTTTAAAAGTCTATTAGTAGTAATATAATGCTATTAATTTATAAATCTTTTTATTTTATAAACCTAATTCTTGTCTTTCCATTTGTTTACCTTGGACTTCCAATAGGTGCAAACATGAATCATACGGCTAATTGGAACAAGTTACTTGACCGGTTTCAAGCCAAACTTTCTTCCTGGCAGGTTATTTTACTGTCCAGTGGAGGCCGCTTAACCCTTTTTAAATCTATTTTAGGTAGCCTCGGGATATTTTATATGTCTATACAAGGCTCCTGAATCCATTCTTAATAAATTAGAAAGTATGTGGGCATTGTTTTTCTGGGGTGGTAATCAATATTCTAAAAAATCGCATGGTTAGAACATGTTAATGATTTGGCATCTCATGATAAACGAGGTTTAGGTATCGGAAGTTTAAAAGCTTTTAACCTTGCTCTCTTAAAAAAATGGTGTTGGAGGTTGGTTACAAATCCAAATGCTTTGTGGGTTAGATTGATCAAATCGATGCACGAGAAAGATGCAGGTTTCAATCAAAGTGGCTATAAAATTAAAGGTATATGGGCTACGATTGTAGGTTCTATCAACCATCTTCATTTGAGTAATGTTATTCCTCATGGAACATTACGGTTCAAGGTCGGATGTGGATCGATGATCTGGTTTTGGAAAGATATTTGGGTAAGGGATAATTTGTTGGAGTCTCGGTACAATGCATTGTTTCGTTGGCAAATAATAATGATTGTCTTGTTCGTGATCGTATAAGTAACGGTGAGTGGACATGGGATTAGAGTAGACAGATTATTGGTGATCAGAACTTAACATCATTTACAAACTTGTTGTTGGAGATTGGTAATGTGCAGGTGGGTTCTTAATCGGATTCGTGCATATGGGAGATTTCCGAAGACGACAATTTTTCAATAGGTTCTACTAGGAGACACATTGATGATTGTTATCTTCCATCTATGACGCCAAATACTAGGTGGCACAAAATGATTCCACGGAAAGTAAATGTGTTTATATGACGTTTGATTTTGGATCATCTCCTCATCGCTTGAACCTTTCTCTTACGTGGCATGGAGATTCAAGACATGGCTTGTCCGATCTGCAGTGGTAATGTAGAATCAAATGACCATCTTTTTCCATGCGATACAATTTGTTCAAGTGTCGCATCGTGTTCGAGTTTGGTGTGATGTGGTTGTGCCTCATCTTGTTTCGCTTTTCAGTTGGTACAAGTGGTTGAACAATTGGTCCGTCTCGAATGATAAAAGAGATCGCATGTATGTCATCTACCTTTCGTTGCTTTGGACTATTTGGCGGTATCGAAACAATATCGTCTTCAATTCCTAATCCATGCGGAGAAGTGATATTTTTTATTATATTAGTTTGTTTTCTTTTTCTTGTATTAAGTATAGAGGTGCTAAGATTCATAGTTGGAATGATTGGTTAAAGTCACAGTTGTCAGGATCCCTATCTTGATCTTAGGATCTTACGATTTTACGATACTGCAAAGCAAAAACGATCTGGGTCCTACATAGGATCTTTGCAAGCTTAAGATCTTATAGGATCCCGATCTTGACCATACGATCTTAAGATCTAATCCGATCCGATCTTACTTTTCTCGGATTACAAACTAAAAAACTACAAATTTATGGGGTTTTTTTTAGTAAAATTCAAAAAGCAGCATGTTAATCTTTTTAAACATTTCATAATGATAATTTAGGACAATATTATTATAAAACATTCATAGTATTTTGTGTTCATAATGTATAATAATTTGTGAATTTGTATAATATTACAAAAACTATTAAGAAATAACATTATAGTAGGATTTTAAGATCTCGATCCGATTTTACGATTTCGATCTTGCAAAGACGAAAACGATCCTAGGTAGGATCTCGATCTTGAAAACCTTAGTTAAAATATCCTATGTAATTTCTAGCTCCTTGCTAGATGTTCGTTTATTTATAAAATTTGTAGTTAAAAAAAAGGGTGAAATTTGAATATCGTAACAAACTTTTCAAATTTACCGACATCACGTAACATACTTATTTTATTAATAACATACGTAATATACTTTTAAATACTTATCAATGTATGTAATATTGTCATACTACCACTTATAAAAGTTACAGTTTTGATCCTTGTCGTTTGCGTTGACTTCCACCGTTAGTCCGTTGAAATTTTTTCACTTACAAAATTCTGATAATGGTCCCTTGACTTTTACCGTTAGTCCCTTTATATTTTTCACCTAATATATGTATATGTTATCCGTTTTTATCATTTTGTCAAAAAAAATTTACGTTTTCATCCGCTTTTATGTGCTTTCGTCCGTTTTTTTACGTTTTCATGAGGGTATAATTGTCATTTCTCAAACCAAAAGGACAAACGTGTCATTTACTCTTTTTATTATTTATTTAACTATTAGTACGTTAGTAAGGTCCGCTTTTCTTACGTTTCCTATGTTTTTATCTGTCTTTATCTGTTTTCGTCCGTTTTAATACGCTTTGTCCATTATTCTTACGTTTTACGCTTTGTTCATTTTTATACGTTTTTGTCCGTTTTTATATTTATGAAAACGGATGAAAACGTATAAAAATGGACCAAAACATATAAAAATGGACAAAAACGTTTAAAAACGAACAAAAACATAGAAACCAGATAAAAACGCATAAAAACGGATAAATACGTATAAAAACGGATGAAAACATATTAAAATGGGTGAAAACGGATAAAAACAGATGAAAATGTAAGAAAAACGGACGAAAGCGTATAAAAACGGACAAAAACGTATAAAAGCGGACAAAACATATAAAAGCGGATAAAACGCATAAAAGCGGATGAAAATGGATAAAGCGTATAAAACCGAATAAAAGCGGATGCAAGCGGATAAAAGCCTATAAAAGCGGACAAAACTCATAAAACAAATAAAGCGAATAAAACGGATAAAAACATATAAAAATGAACGAAACGTATAAAAATTGACATAAACGTATAAATACGGATAAAAACGTATGAAAACATAAGAAAAACAGAAGAAAGCGTATAAAAATGGATGAAAACGCATAAAAATTAACAAAAACAGATAAAAACGGACAAAATATACATATATTAGGTGAAAAAATGTCAAGGGACTAACGGTAAATGTCAAGGGACCATTACTGTAACTTTTCTAAGTATAAAAATGTCAAGGGACTAACGGTGGAAATCAACGCAAACGACAAGGATCAAAATTGTAACTTTTATAAGTGGTAGTATGCAATATTACGTACATTGGTAAGTATTTAAAAGTATATTACGTATGTTTATAATATAAGTATGTTACGTATATAGGGTAAATCTGAGAAAGTTTGTTACGTATATTCAGCCTTCATCCTAAAAAAAAAATAACACAAGCATTAAAATTTGAAAATGCTCAACATCTTAGATCTATTCATGTCACATAAGTTTAAAATAAATGTTCACTATCGTTTACAAGTTTTTAAACATCTTCATCTTTTATAAACTTTTTGATAAACCATTATAGTGGATGCCCTTATAATTTCAAAAAATTCAAAATCCTTATGAAGCTAAACGATATTTGTATTCTTCAACAAAAATTATTTGATCCCAACTCTGAGATAAGATACTTTTTGTTTTTATGACTCGACCCGGCCAAAAATGGTTTTCAAATACGTTAAAATTTAATTTTGACACAAATTTGCCCATACTTTCTTTTTACTGCATTGAATTTGAAGTCATAAGCATCTTCCCAAACTAGCCATCAACTTCATCAACCTTTTCACTTTATCAAGAACCTACTTTTAGTTAGAAATTTCTTGGAAGAGAAAAAATAAGTGGGTAAAAATACTTATTGGCCAACAGATACATGACAGAACAACGAATTAGAATTAAAATAAGTAAGTTCTCATAAAGAAGTAAAAGGGCCTTTTATTCTCTAAAATATGATTTAACCAATATATTTTGACTTGTTCAACTTATCCAAGGTTGGCTTAGTACCGCGAAGAGATCAGTGAGAAGAGGAATTGAAATAAGAAGAATGAGAAGAAATTTGGTAATACATTTTAATGTGGAAGAAAAATTTAAGGGAGATCGATCTATTTCTTTGGGTGCGATCTGAAATGTCTTGGTGTGGTTTTCTCACCCTTCTTATTTTAATTTTCTTCACATTGATCCTTACTCTAGTACCAAGTACCAATAAGTAGGGGTGCAAGAAACCAAAATGTAACCTAAACCGGAAAAACCAAGAACCGAAACTAAAAAAACCGAAACCGATTGAAAAACCGATGGTTCGGTTTTATATTTTGAAAAATCGAAGTTTTGGTTCGGTTTGGTTTAACTTTAAAACCCACCAATATAAACCGAACCGACATTTAAAGTCAAAATAATATATCTTGCCTTGTTCATAAATAATAGAGTTAATTACATAAATCGTCCTTGTGGTTTCTTTGAAAATTACGGATCTTGTCCTGTGCTTTTTCTTACGGATCATGTCACATGGTTTATGATTTTACGGGTCTGTCCAAATTCGACCGACTCCTAACAGTCGTTAAAAAGACTTAACGTGACAAAGATTCTAACGTGAGTGCAAACATTGTATTTTGGTTTTAACGATCGTTATACAAACCACAGACGATTTATGTAATTTACTCTTTAAAAAAATAAAATTTTTCTTTTTAATTTTATTATTCGAAATTTTTTTAATTTTATTACGAATATAATTTTTAATAAAAATAAAACTTTTTTTTTAATTTTATTTTAATTTTATTATAATAAATTAATAAAAAAAACTAATTTCAATTTTATTATAATAAATTAAAAAAACTATTTTTAATTTTTTTTTTTAAATTTTATAAAATATCAAAAATTTATAATAAAACTAAAAAAATTAATTTTAATTTTATTATAATAGTTTAAAAAAAAGCAGTTTTTCTTTTAAAAATTAAAATAAAAAAAAAACAAAAAAACTTTTTTAATTTTATTATAAGGCGGATGAAGGCGTATAAAAACGCGTTTTATACGGTTTCGATTCGTTTTGTATGAAAACAACGTACAAAAATGTATGAAAACAACGCACAAAAATGTATGAAAGCGCACAACAACGTTCATACGCACAAAAACAACGTTGTTATGCGTTTTCATCCGCTTTTACACGGTTTCGTTCGTTTTTTACGTTTTCATCCGTTTTGTATGAAAATGTATGAAAACAACGTACAAAATGTATAAAAGCGGATGAAAAGCGCACAACAAGTTGTTGTACTTTTCATCCGTTGTTATACGTTTCATACATTTTGTACGTTGTTTTCATACATTTTCATACAAAAGCGGATGAAAACCTACAAAACGAACGAAACCGTATAAAAGCGGATGAAAACGTGCAACAACGTTGTTTTATGCGTATGAACGTTGTTGCACGTTTTCATACATATTTGTGCGTTGTTTTCATACATTTTTGCGTTGTTTTCATACAAAAGCGATGAAAACGTGCAAAAATGAACGAAACCGTATAAAAGCGGATGTTATGCGTTTTATCCGTTTTATACGTTTCATACATTTTGTACGTTGTTTTCATACATTTTCATACAAAACGGATGAAAACGTAAAAAGCGAACGAAACCGTGTAAAACGGATGAAAACGTACAACAACGTTGTTTTTGTACGTATGAACGTTGTTGTATGTTGTTTTCATACATTTTTGTACGTTGTTTTCATACAAAAACTGATGAAAACGTACAAAAATGAACGAAACCGTATAAAAACGGATGAAAACGTACAACAACGTTGTTTTTGTACGTATGAACGTTGTTGTACGTTTTCATACATTTTTGTACGTTGTTTTCATACATTTCATACAAAAACGAACGAAACCGTATAAAAACGTTTTTTTATACGCCTTCATCCGTTTTATAATAAATTTAAAAAAAGTTTCTTTTTTGGTTTTTTTTAAATTTATTTTAATTTTTTAATAAAATTAATTTTTTAAAAGAAAAAGCATTTTAAAAAAATTATTATAATAAAATTTACATTAACTTTTTTAGTTTTATTATAAATTTTGACTTTTATAAAATTAAAAAAAATATAGTTTTTTATTTATTGTAATAAATTTAAAATTAGTTTTTAATTTATTATTATAAAATTAAAATTAAATTAAAAAAAATGTTTTTTTTATTAAAAAATTTAATCGTAATAAAATTAAGAAAATTTCGAATAATAAAATTAAAAAGAAAAAACTTTATTTTTTTTAAGAGTAAATTACATAAATCGTCCTTGTGGTTTGTATAACGATCGTTAAAACTAAAATTTAGTGTTAGCCCTCACGTTAGAATCTATGTCACGTTAAGTCCTTTTTAACGACAGTTAGGAGTCGGATCGAAATTTGGACAGGTCTGTAAAATCATAAACCACAGGGACAGGATCCATAAGAAAAAAAGCACTGGGACAGGATCCGTAATTTTCAGCAAACCACAAGGACGATTTTATAGGTGATGATGAAAATAATAAACATATATATATCAAATAAACGCAGCGGAATCATCACCAACAACGGATCCATATTGCCATATGATCAATCAAATAAAACAAACATAAGGATTATACCTTTGTAGCGTGATTCCGGTAACGAGACACCAACAACCACCACGAATGGAATCAAGAAACCAAAAGACCAATGATGTTGGTCTTTCCCAATGATTGAAACACACTACACGTCAAGCAATCACCACTTTGATGCTAGTCAAACCTTTTCACAAACACCTTGCAAGAGACTACAATAGAATGAGCAAGGAAGAAGATCAAAACCAAAACACAAACCCTCTCATGTGTGTGTTTGATCGCGTTCAAGAGGGGAGGAGAGAAGAGCACTTAAGACCAAATTGTAACTTATCAATTATAATCAATTATCATCAATTCTCATCAATTAGTATTAATGCTAATTGATGTCAAATCATAAGATACACATTAGGTCCTTCAAAGTCCAAATACTCCCCTTAACCCTTTATGAAACAAAGGTTATACATAATGTAAATCGATAAATACATTATGACAATGGTGTCTAAGTGTATATGTGTGACCCACAGGCTCACATATGACTAAATATATAATTATTTATTATGACACGAGCATACTCCAATGATTTATGTAATTAACTCTAAATAATATAAGTCTTTATCTTAATATCTTCTTTTTACATTACAATTGTCGATGATGCATTTCATATGTGTGATAACTCGCTAATATTTTATTTCATATGATATACATACTTATGAAATGTCTTTAAGGTAAAAAAAATGGGTACACAAATGTCACAAAAATACATTAAGTTTGAATATTAATGGTGGTTCATGTTGAAGATGGTGCAATTACATCAAAAGATTGAAGAACTTCTTCCAACATCATTCTTTTTCGTTCTGAGACCTTCAATTTTTTAGTATACCTTTCAAGCTCAACAAATCCTTGGAACTTGGAGGCAAATTTGAGAATGTTGGCAAGATTGACGAAGACGGTTCTTTACCGTTTAAGACCGTTGTCTCGGTATCGGTTTAAGATATGGTTCTATTTTATTATATTTGTCAAATCTACTTTGAAAAAGCAAAGCTTGATAAATCGTATAGAAACTAAAAACCGAAAACCAAACCGAAAAAAACCGACAACCGAAAAACCAAACCGATATAAAACCGAAACCGAATGGTTTCTAAAATCAAAACCGAAATTTTTGGTTCGGTTTGATTTTATACAAAAACCGAACCATGCTCACCCCTACCAATAAGTGACAATGGATGATGAAGTACAACGGATGTTCAAGAAGATGTCACTGCATGTAGTTAATCCACTATATTGTTGATCAGACGTGAACATTTGTATTAACAATACTATAATGATTTCCTAAACTATGTAAAGCAAAGGAATATCCTCGAATATTTAATTTGGGAGAAACCCATAGAATGTGACAAACCAACTCAAATTATATTTTCACAGCTCCTTTATATTAACGATAAGGTTGTTTCGACTTGCAACTCTACCCAGAGTCCACATTGAACTTGAGAACCAAGAAGTTTGGATTAAACCCACGACCTATTTCACGAAACCCTCCTTTTATCGGTCTCACAAGAACATTTGTACTAAGGAATAGGCCTCCAGCTGACCCCGAAGTTGCAATATGTGAAATATGAACTTGAGACATCCACTAGATAATATCACTAGCTTTTATGCTAACTTGATGCAGCTGTGGTGGAAAACTATTTGCAACAAAACATTTAAGGTTTATAAAGAGCTCAATATAGTTTTGCAACTCTTTTACTTCAAACTTTAGCAGAATAACTCATGCAATTCCGAGATGGTATTACCCTGTAAAAGTCTACTGATCACTAATGTTATTTTTATTTATTTTATTTTTTGCACACCACCTCTCATAAATAATTGGGCTAGCCTATGTTGATCTTTAAACCAACTACTTGAATACATGCCATTATACGTAGCAAAGAACCAGGTTGGGTATAATATATTAGAGCACTTTACAACAACATACCTAATCTCGTCGGGGCGGTGTATAAGGAGGTAAAATATAGACCAATCCTACCTCTTCCCCAGGATAAACCCAAAAATAAGAAGGATAAGTGTAAGTGTGCCGATGGGAGTGCTGTAGGGCTGAGCATGGAAGGTTCAAAACCGAACCGCACCGACAAAACCGACAAAAACCGAGCCGAGCCGACAACCTTTCGGTTCGGTTTCGGTTCGACCCAAAACCGACAAAAACACACATAAACACACCTAAACCGAACAGAAACCAACAACCTTTCGGTTCGGGTTCGGTTTCGGTTTTCAGTTTTGTCGGTTCGGTTCAGGTCGGGTCGGTTTTAGACCAATGCTCAGCCCTAGAGTGCTCATATATATATGCATGTGTGACAGTGACAATGTGCAATAACAAGATTAAGGAATCTAAAAAGACATACGATGAAAAGCAACCATACAAGCATACAAAGCTAATAGGCAAAATACCATCATAAGAACTTAGGAGAAAAAAAAAGGACAAACATATAAAAGCATACGCCGTATGAGAACGCAAAATGGGCAAGGGCACCTAGAAAAACACTTGCAAAGAAAGGGGGGCTAAAGGCAAATATAATTCCGAAGACCTAAGAGCTATGTAGTTATCTCGGTCGAAAATCACATATCGTTCAAGGACCGATATTTGAAATATCGGTTATCGCGGTGAGATATCGGTGAGATATCGGTTTTATATTATCTAGAATATTAACTATATATATATTAAAATCATAACAAATTAAACAAAAAACATAGCATAAAAGTTATTAGATACTATTAAAGAAGAATTAAAGAAAAGAAATATGTAATTAACCTTTTACTGTTAGAAATTTGTTAGTAAAAAGAAGAAGAAAGAAGAAAGAAAAACTGCAAGACAATAATTGAATGTGCTATAATAAATTAGGTATTTAATTGGGCCTATTAATTGGGTTTTAATTGGGTTCTCATTTATTGGGGTTTCTACGGATATGAAAGTAAAAAAATAAAAGTCAAAATATCGCCATATCATTATATCTCGCCGATTTCAAATATCGCTAAAATATCGCCAATATCGCCGATATTATCGGATCGATATTTTGGGCGATATTTTGAACCGATATTTTTTAGGGCGATATACGAGATATCGACGATATATCGCGATATATCGCCGAGATTAACTACATAGCCTAAGAGTGCAACGAAGATCTCAGCAGGGCAACGTTATAAGAATCTATACCTAAGAGTAAAGCAAAAGAACAAATGAGGCTACTAAACACCTAATAAGCTTTAAGGAACTAGCTATTAGAGCACTTTCCAATATATTAATATACAAAACGAAATGCCTATACAGCTATACCTATAAAAACACGATAACATATATGAATATATCATATACACCAAACTATCTCATCACCTAATTAAGTATCCTAAATAATAGATACAACTGGTTAGCTGCCGGTAAACATGTATAACTTGGCCTAAAATTGTACTCCTAGATAACAGACAACTGGAGGTTTTTACATTTAAGGTTTACAATCTGACTCTAAACCAAAACAAATCCAATAATTATATAGTTTTCCAGACCATAGAAAATTGGCTCAGACAACATATATCGCCAGTTAGTAGTACTGGTCTCTGTTTCTCTTAACACCTGTATAGACCACCACCCCTTGGACCAATTCTGAGCTCTCACGCAGCTCTTTGTTGCCAAAGGTCCAGTCTTTATATTGTCATTGTTGTATATAATGTCAGACATGATTGATCCCCAACTGAAGCATTCTAGTAGAAGAGTAAAAGGACACGCCCATCCTTTAAAAGAAAAAGTTTTGCCCTGTTCATGAGGATGGGACGCTTTGCATGGACCATGTGAGCTAGGAAAGTAGAGAACCACAGTTGCATGGACCAGGTGCACCAAAGTGACTCAACACTTGATGGATGAAAAGTAGAGAACCAGTTTAGGATTGGATAAAACTTGATCAAAGGTTCCAAAGTACAGTACATGGAAGCAAAGATTAACAAGGGAAACAATATGTTGTGACAAGTTGCCTGGTCTGAAAGATACCAATAACCGACCCTCGATACTCCAGAAAGTTACATTACGGCATTACCTCAATCAAACTGGACTTGATTTCATTGCAAATAGCATGCCCTGCTAAAGAAGGCATAAAAATGAAGGATTATCCAACATATAACAATAGGTGACGACTTCGACCCATTTATCTTTCTTTTTTCCGTCTAAATTAGGTTGGCCGTTCAGTCTGTTCAGTGTACCGCTCCGTGGGTACCAAATCAAAAAGCTATGAATGAGCAGTTTGGATTGTAAATTTATCTCAACTGATAATATCAATTAACTAAGCTGGGGAAATGGCCAAATGGGCCCCAAGTGTCGGAAAGTAGCCTGAATTTTCATGATGCTGAAAACTTCTTAGAATATATTACTATTCCAAGAATTAGAATATTGATAAAACTATTATTTTTAATCATGATGCTTTGATTAACTAACATTGGAATTAAAATGAGCTAAAGTTTTTATGGGTCAACCCAACCCAGCCCATTACACCATCGGGTCATTTCAAACCATCACCCAAGGTGCCATCTTGACACCTCTACCTTTCACAGACGGTATATCTATCACATTACTGATTCTTAGAGTCAGATATTGGATAGCTATAATATATAGTATACGCACATACCCACCACAAAAGATATGTAAATGCAAAGAAAACTGTCAACTGATGCCTAAAGAGTTTTACTATCTACAGAGGTGATACATATTCTGAAAGAGTAATACTGACTAATAAGTACTTTTATACAGCCTCGTTGCATCCTTCAGACCGATCATCCATACTTAATGGCCCTATTTCATTTCTCCTCAAATCAGATATACTAAATCTCCTCTTCATTCCTTCTTGCCTCATACCGCTAAATGATATGATCCTACACTAACCCCTCGAGACAAGAAATTTCTATGCCGTAACAAGTGCTCTAAACAAAATATCAAATATTTGACAAGGTAAAAGTTCCAAAAAGCCATATTCCATCATCACTTCTAAACGAAGCCCTTGTACCCTTTCTTTTCTAAAAGTAATTCAAGCCATAAGTATTATTAACATACAGTTGCACACCTATAGTCCTACTCCTAGCTCCACAAATTTAACCACCAAATACATAAAGCTTGTTCATGGCAATAATGAACCACAGAGACACAGAAATACCAGCTAAGACAGATATCAAATCAAGATAATAATTAACAACAAATCAAAAGATAAATTACTCATTACTCGTTAAACAAAATCCGACCAAAATTTAAACCTTAACTACATCACATATTCCCAATCGACCCATTTAAAACAAGATAACATTAACCCTACTAATGCATAAATTACCGTAATCATAATCTCCATAACCCAAATAAACCATACCATCAACTCTTCGCATAGGCTCGTTCATTCTCCACTTTTTGTGCAAAACCTTAGTCGCAACCATATTATCATCAAAATACCTAGTATACGGATGCCCTTCGGAACAAGCCTCCTATACTTCCCAAACATCTTCTCCGCATCATCATTC
This sequence comes from Chrysanthemum lavandulifolium, assembly GCA_022545495.1. Taxonomy (NCBI): domain Eukaryota; kingdom Viridiplantae; phylum Streptophyta; class Magnoliopsida; order Asterales; family Asteraceae; genus Chrysanthemum; species Chrysanthemum lavandulifolium. The sequence continues at coordinate 69,233,303 of CM040240.1, read as the reverse complement.
TTCCCCAACAACGTATAAATAATCCCTTGACACAACACGCCTAAAATCCCTGGGCTCCTCCTTACACAACTCCTCATAAATCCTCAACGCGTCATCGTACTCCCCTTTAATCACCCTTATTTGCGCCAACAACAACTTAAAATCCCTAACGTCATCTTTCTTCTTCGCCTTTTTACAAATCTCCATCCCTTCAATTATCCGTTTCTCGACATTTTCCAAATCCTCTTTCGACTCTTTAGCCGAAGCAGCCATTACTAGTCCATGATAAGCCTCAACTTTTAAAGGGTCATTTTCAATAATCCTTTCAAAACCCAATTTAGCATTTTCATGATCACCACTATACGAATGCAAGTGATATTTCAACAACTGCCACTCGCTGTCACTCGGTTCGAGCTCGATTAACTGGTTCAACAACGCGATAGCTTCGTGCACCTTGCCGTTCTTAATTTTCACCTCCATTAAGCTCTTAATAGCTTTTACATCATCTGGGTATGTGCACAAATGATCCTCCAATGCTTTCTCTTCAAGTTGGTCATCTTCTCCGGTGGTGGTGGTGGTGGTTTCCACGGCGGCCGGAGACGGTGGTGGTGGGGCGGCGAGTGCGTGTTTGCGTGTGAGGAAGATGGCGGCGACGGTGACGCCGGTGACGACGGTGGATTTGAGGGAAGATAGTAAACTAGGGTTTTTAGGGTTAGGGTTTAGGGATGATTTGATTGGTGGGAGGGGTTTGAAGGAAGTGGGTTTTGGGAAAGTGATGGATTTGGGTGTACGGCGGTAAAGGGTGGTTGTGGGGGTGAAGGAGTGGTGGTTAAGGGTGGTGGTGAGTGATAGTTCCATTATGGTTACGGTGGTTTGTGGTGGTTGGTGGTTGGTTGGATAAACCCTAAATGAGGTGATAACGGTGGTTTTGAGGGAAGAATATGCTATGATGATATAAAAGGTCAAAAATGAAATGTTCTTTTTTGTATCCTTTATGGTAAACATACAACCATTCAAAAAATCAAAATAAGTGTTCTATATTAGACGAAAACCAAAAGGAACTTTTTTAAGCGTGGTCTGCTTTTAAGACCTTTTTGCGCTCTTTCCCAAAAGAGCCACGCTCAACCGCTTCAACCGCCTCAACCCATACATTTTTCGACACGACATGGCAAATCAGATTGTCCAATAGTACACTAAGTGTCAAATCAAATCTTTAAGAAATCTCTTGTTGTTTTGTTTTCTAGCATAATGTCAACGTCAACCAATGGTAGCGCCAACCGACGGTGCTCAATCGACCCCACAAGATTTCACCTAGGAATTGAAAAAGCAAACCAAAAGATTTCCCAAATCCAATTGATATGACCATTTTTTTCTTTTTTTTTCTTTTGCCACTTTAACCATTGAATATCTTCAAAAAACACACACTCAACACACACAAACACACAAGAATTGCATGGATCCCTTTACATCACCCGCTTTGTTGTTTAGATCAGAAGAAATGATCACACAACACCGAAACTTTGATCACACAACCGTTTTGTTGTTTAGATCATTTCGCACAGATCCGTTGATGTTCGACTCGATTATATGATAATGGCTTCTAGACAAGTAAGTAAAAGTGCGATTTTCACAAGAACACATACATCTGCTTTTATACCCTTTGATTTTTAATCGATTTTTTCGATTTGTACAAGAACTTTGATTATATATTTGTTTTAGGGTTTTAAAATATTTTAGGGTTATTTGATGTTTAGTGTGGTTATTGTTACTATTATTGTTAGAAAACCACTACGTTAGTATACATGTTAGGGGGTATGCTTATTTACGCACAATAACCCTCGTTTTTGTGCTTAACATATATGAAATATATTGATTATCCGAAAATTGGACACCGCATCGTGAGATGTTTAGGTTATTAAGATATTGGTCAATTACTCTATTTTTTATTGGTCATAAGTTTATAACATATGCTAATATGTGTATGCATCTAATATTTATTTTATATTTTTGTGTATAGGTGTATTCTGCAAGCTCGGTGCTAGATCAAAGTTGCACTATATCAAAACTATAAGACAAAGTTGAGTTTCAAGCCCGATCGTCTTGAACTTTTTAAAACCACGTTTTGGAAATGGTTAGACATAAAACATACGAGCTTGATAACCATTTGCTTCATTATTTGCTCCAACATCAACGCTTTGTTGAAAACCCCGATATAAACACTCCATTGTATTTTGATATCCGGGAAACAACTTAGAGTTTGGTCGTGAAGATATGTGTCTAGTATTAGGTCTTCGCTTTGGTGATGTTTCTTTAGAGCATTTTAAAAACGGAATCTGGATTTGGTAAACGATGCTAAGTTTTCTTAGAGAGAGGCGAACGAGAGAATCAACAATATAAAAGTGAACAACTAGTTAGGGTTCTTCCGATCAAGTTGAGTTTAATGAACTTTCGGATGATGATGTTGTTCGCCTTTGTCCGGTCTCGATGTTAGAGAACGTTTTTATCGGCAAACAGGGAAAGAAATGTGGTGTCCCCGAGATATTGGTTTTAGTAGATGACATTTATGCATGGAATGCATTTCCATGGGCGAGTACATTTGGGTTGAGTTTCACAATAAGATTTGTAATGCTATCTCAAAGGTTAGAGATAGACATTTGTTGAAAAGGCTACTAAGGCGATGGTTACATTGCAACTTATACATTGAATGGATTTGTGTTCGCTTTGAAGGTGCGTAACTATTGTTTAAATACTAAGAATTTAAATCAAGATTGTAGTAATTTTTATGCTAATAGTAATAATAATTCTTTCAGATTTGGCTTTTGAAACCGCCGCAATTCACTAAATTGGTGGGTTAAAGAAGATAATGTGATCCCTCGGGTGTTGCGTGGGAGGATGCACACAGTTTGAAAAGACGGATTATGAACTTCTTTTTCGTAATGCATAAATGGTTCGCTTTTTCGACTGTGTTATACTCTACTCTTTTTAAAAATTGTTTATGATTTTTTAAGGTATTTGCGTTAGTGTATAATAATTTTTATATGCATGATCGAGATGAAAGAACTTTGGTGGACATCTAGTTTAGAGTTTTTCAAGAAGTATAACGCAGACACACCAAAGAAATAATAGATACCGCGACCGGAGAAGTTGAGACCACGGAGAAGGTTTTCAGGTCTCAAATGCGATACATCACCGGTCATTAGGAAGGCGCAGACAAGGCATGCCGGATATGGGGATTTGATGCCATCTACAAAGAATGATTATTTCTCGGATGGCTAAAATGCAACAACAAATTAATCAATTACATAAATTTGTCAAGCATTTGAGGCCCGATTGGGATAGACCGATTCGGTATGGATGGAGAATTGCCACCTAGTGCAACATTTTAGATCGATGGCTAATATGCAACGGCAAATTGATGAACTTTAAATTTATCCATACAATTTGAAGCTTGATGGGGTTAGTGAGAAGAATGGGGGTGAATCGACATCGAACGCGTGTCACTTGAAAAGGTTATATTTCTTGCAATCCTTTTAATCTTTTTCTATATTTTGTTTTGCTTCTATACCGACTCATTTGATGTATTACTTATTCATACGTGTTTTATGTGGTATGATGGTGTTTTGGATATGCATTTTAAAAACTTCACGTAAACTACTATAGTTTATGTTGTTAAAATCAGAGCGTTTAAGTAATAAAAATTAAACTGTAAATTATAAATTTTTAGTTTTTGTAAAAGTTAATAAAAACTTCACCTAAACTAGTAGTTCATTAACTTAACCTACACTATTAGTTCTCTCACCCACACTAGTAGTTCATTTATGACACTAGTGCATTGTATTTAATAACTTCACCTACACTATTAGTTCATTAACTTCACCTAAACTACTTACTCTATAAATAAGGCTTCTACACTTCTACACATTCATAATGCTACACATTGATGCCTTTATTTTCCTTTGTTTCAAAAATGTCCGACAACATTCCCTTTGAAATTCAAACGGAAATCATTTCTAAACTTCCTGTACATGCTTTACTTCAGTTTAGAACTGTTTCAAAGACATGGAAGTCGTTCATCGACATCTCCAAATTCCTTGTTGGTTTCGTGTTCGCATCGTCTGCTTCCTTGTAGTTTCCTTATTCACTATCAAGAAAGATTTGTTGAGTCACGCTTTTAGCTTTTGTTGATGATAATGTAAATTTGTTCCAACGACGTCTGCTTTTTCCAAGTTTTCCTAACGTCATCTCTAATACAAGTCTCATGTTTTTGAATCTTTGCCTATTGGCACCTCTCATGGTTTGTGGTGTTTTTCGATTCTTATAAGATGGTCGTTCTTTGGAACCCGTCAATAAGAAAATCGATTGCTATAGTTCTCCTTGTTGGTTAAGTCAATCAACGATAAAGTAGTTATCGGTTTTGGTGTTAATCCGATCGGTTTGACCCTACCATTTTAATGATTTCATATCCGCTTGATGGAAACGGACCATGGAATGTTTCGGTGTTTACATTGAGCTCCAAGCTCGAAGAAGTTAGAAAGTCCAGATATGCATTGTCTTTCATTCCGACTTAAACGGTCAAGTCAGTCAGATTAGGTAGTTTTATTTCTTGGGTGGCTTCTCAACGGACTTTAGGCTCATCGAAAAATCTTATATGATCGTCTCTTTTGATTTGGTTAACCACACCTTTTCGGTATTAGATATACCTTACAACTTACTTAATCGGATTGCAAGACCTTTCTATATTTCAAAACTAAGAGACTCTTGTCATTTTTGCAACATGATTGGAGATCAGGCACACGGCTTGTATATGGGAGATATTGTTGGATGGTAACAATATAAAATCCTTTAAAACACTATTTAACATTTTCACTCCTCACTTACTAAAATTAATTGGATTTACGGTTCGGGATCCAGTTTTGAATCTAATCGCCTTACCAAATGGATCACACTCTTGAAGTCTTCCGAGTTCGGTCACAAGGATTAATTAATCTTCGTGTTCAAGGAGACCCGTGGTCCTTCTTCATGAGTCCTTTCAACGAATCGCTACTTGCCACGCATCCCATTGTTCGTTTATTAAGTTGTTTGTATGTTATAGTTTGTATGTTTTTATCTAGTAGGTTGTATTTTAGTTTCTAAGTTTTTCGTACTTGTTATGTATAATAAAACCATATTATTTATGTAGACAGTAATAAATCTCCGATCCTAATTAACAAATGTATTCGGTACTTTTAATTTTTTCAGAGCGGTACTCAAAATGATGATAGTATGGATGTAGATGATGATTCAAAGGTTTGTTATAACAACGGTTTTTCCAGTATTCGGTACACATCAATTAGTTGACCAAGTACGTAACATAAGTATATATTTATTTTTCAGACGGGTGGTCAAAATGACGGTGATATGGATGTAGATGATGTTGTGAAGGATGTTAATGTTAATGCAAATCTGAATGTGCAAGATGATATATTTAGTTCTAAGAACGATTTATCTTCACAACAAGTGCAAGAAGTAATAAATGACTTCTTTTGACTCACCGCAAGATCATACAGATGTTCGTGTAATGTATGATAGGAATTACATATGAATCTTATGAGTTAATACATACCCAAAATTTCGAGAAATTTACGTGCATTTGATTAGGATGGGAATCTTTGTGACGTTGATGAAGATGTGCCAAACAAGCAAGAAATGAACGAGCCCCAACAGATGGATTCACTCTTGATCCGGTAAGTATGTGTTGTCCGCTTTATATAATGATAGATTCACCTTTAACTGATAACACGCACATTCAAAAATATTTATGTATTTTATAGGTCGAGACTCCTGTGAAGTTGAACATGTTGAACATGTGGATCGATGAGTGAGGACAAAACTTACATTCTCCTTTATGCAAGGTAAATATAGTTTGAACATGTTAAATATGTTATCTTACATTTAAAAACGAACATGACATTAACACAAAGTAAACTTCTTTTCGTGATGATAATGTTCTTAAAGTTGATGAAGATGTGGAAATGAAGGCCGTTATGATCGACGACAAAACTTACGATCTCACGCATGGTGAGTATACTGTAACATTATAATATAATAAAAAAAAACGAACATGACATTCACTCGGACATGATATTGACACACGTTTTTTGTTTTTCGAGTTGAGAATAGTGTAAAAGTTGATGAAGATGTGCAAATGAAGGGTGCGACGAGTGAGGCACAAAACTCACGATCTCTGTTCTTCGTGATGAGAATGTCGTGATGACCGAGGCACAAATATCGACTCTCCTTTTAATCCGTAAATATTCGTTGTAGATGTAAATCTAATAAAATTTAACCAAGACTCACCAAGATAAACTGCTTTTTCGGGATGTTCTTCTTTTGACGAGGACCAACATGTTCAAGAGACGCAAGAGTCTGCATCTCTAGCCCCGAATTAGCACTCGCTGATGTGAAGTATGTTGAGGCGTTTGACCGTGATGAAAAGAAGGTAAAACAGCACGCTGCCTTTTGAACGGGAGAGAGGCAGGCAAGCTCCTTCAATCCCCATATACGCAAAGAACCTTCGACCACACCAAGAAGGTCTCTAAGGCGACATTTGAAACCTCAGATTTCACCGTCATTGGACCGGATGGGAAAGAAATCAAACTCAAACCGCTCAAAGAGGTATTTTAGTGATAAATTTTTTTATAATGTTAATAACAATGATATAGCTTCTATAATTTTATTATAATCCTTATTTCCATTGCCCAAATGCGTAATCTATGTCGATCTTGGTCTAGGCACAATGTTTAGACCTTTGTGCATCCAAATAAAATTGTTTTGGATAAACAAAAAAGAATAAGAACAGGAGTTGTTTATGTTCCCATGGGGCGGTGGAGGGACGATCGCAAACCAAGTTTTGGCTAGGATTATTGGGCGTAGACGAGGGACACAGGGTTGGCTAAGTGATGTGGTACGTATTTATTACAAGTATATAGTTCAAAGCTTTATTGCGGGTGGTTCGTACCTAATAGATGATCTGTTTCAATTTTTAAATCACAAGATGTTGTATTGTTTGTGGATTTAATGATGCATTTTCGACCGATGATGCTTGATTGGGTCATGGTTAGCCCATTTTGGGTGACAATGATCCTTGACAAGCAAATGCCGCTCTATTATGCAGACGGAGTGACGAACGGCATCCCGTGGTTTCGTGAAGCGCCAATAAGGTGTCTCTTTCTTTAATTATCACATATTATGATATATATTATTACGCCTTAAGAGTAGCGATAATTTAGTTAGTGTGGCGATGATGAAAGTTTTCGCAAATGGTTTGTCGGACTATAATTCAATGACACCCGATCTTGGCGGGTAGCCACAGCCTTAGGGCATGTGGTTGCACCATGGCGGTGTTTTGTACCGATAATATATTTTAAGATCCGAGCCTTACTTTCCAATGACACCGTATCTTGGCGGCGTAGCCACACCTCGGGCATGTGGTTGCAGCCATGGCGGGTGTGTTGTACCGTTAATTTTCTCTTCGGAGAAAATTACCAAAGGGACTTTTTCCAAGTGTGGTCCGTTTTAAGACTTTTTCTCATCTCTTTCCCAAAAGAGTCACACTCAACTGCTCAACTGCTCGACCCCATACATATTACTACATGTGTCATTTCCCGGTACTGTACCAATTGTACACTAAGTGTCACATCAAATCTCCAGTGTCACATAAATGGCAAACAGATTTACTTTTATTACTTTAAAAAAAGACTATGTGAGAACATAAATGGCAAACAGATTTACTTCTAAATAAGCATCGGTATTTAACAATTAATGTACAAACGATTTCGAAGAACATAAATGGCAAACAGATTTACGTCCCGTAGATGAAAAGATCCTAGACAACTATGGCCCCTTATAGTCAGATCCTTGTTGGTTTTGGTACATCTTTATAGGTGAATTGACTTTCTGCAATGTGGTACCTTGATGTTAGTAGTACCACGTGGTTTACCACCTTGTACTTGTTGATCCATGTAAACTTGTTGTCTTAGCTCTTCTAGAATTTTAGCCGGTAATCGGTCCCTTGGTTCAAGATTTGGGCCATATCTCTTCAATCTCGTGAAATATGACCTCTTAGTGCCTTGATTGACCATTCCATATCATCAAGATCGACCTTGAATGTAACCTTTTATTTTTACATTTTGACATATTTAGAATAAAGTGAAGTAGGGTTAATCTTTGAATTAAGTGTGTCCACTCTTAAATAGGAAAACCACACCTACCAAAGGCCATATCAATCTTGTTTGGTTTTGAATGACGATTGATTCGAAAATTGACCGAATCTTGTTTGGTTTTGAATAAAGTGTGTCCACTCTTATTGTCAAACCGACAGTTGAATATCCGAAATCACATGCAAATATTCCCGATCAACAATACCGATATATACTCTATATATTATTGTCAAATCTTGTATCATTTCAAATAGACTAAAAACAAAATAAACATTTTGACCGGCAACAATGATGCGAGAATTAAGAGGTCGTGATGACGATGAATCAAATGATGCGATGTACCATATCTTGGCGTGGCAATTTAATAGCATTATTTTTGCGACCATGGGTGGTTACGTCCGATGTTGTTTTGCTTATCCGAGCCTTGTTGTTTGTGTGTTTTTTGATGATATTCAATGGTTAAAGTTGCAAAAGAAAAAAAAAAAAAAAAAAAAGTGTCGATCACTTGATTTTGGAAATCTTTTGGTTTGGTTTTTACCGGAAACAATGATGCGATAATTAAGAGGTCGTGATGACGATGAATCAAATGATGCGATGTACCATATCTTGGCATGGCAATTTTATATCATTATTTTTGCATGGGTGGACCATGTGGTTACGTCCCGATGTTGTTTATCAATTTTCTTGATCCGAGCCTTGGACTACAATTTCATAACCGATCCGAGCCTTGTTTTGGTAAGTTTCTCTTGTTTTATGCATGTTGCTAGATTGCTAGATTCAGGTCCCACAAAAGGCCCCAGTCGGTAGAGTGCATTTCACCAAAGAAAGATGGGACATCAAGAGAATGTTGTGGCAAGTAATTTGGTGCAAATTACTTTTTCGCAATATCCTCTTTGTTTCCCATCTTTCTTGAGAATTGCATTGTATTATTGATCGTATGCGTTTTGTGGGCGGAACCGAAAACATGCAAGAACGTATTAATTATCACGGCCTTTTCGATGAATCAAGAGATGAGAAAAGAGTCTTAAAATGGCACACACTTGGAAAATTGGGCTCTTTTGGTAATATGAATGTAGTTTGAGCAGCTGAGCGTTGTCGGACTATAATTCAATGACACCTTCATATTTATGCTTAAGGCAATGATGAACCTTTTCGCAAATGGTTTATCGGACTATAATTCAATGACACCAGTATCTTGGCGGGTAGCCACATGGCCTTAGGGCATGTGGTTGCACCTTAGGGCACCATGGTCGGTGTTTTGTACCGATAATACATTTTAAGATCTGAGCCTTACTTTTAGCAATGTGTTAGGAATTAGAAATTCCCAAATATTAAAGAGTCGGTCACCTCAAGTATATGTAATCGTTAGAAAGCTCGTAGTCGTAGTTCTTTAAGTTAAGTAGTTATTTAGTTAAGTAACACCGTGGAGGACTGGACGGTCTTTACCCACCAGTATGCCCGATCCACAGCCCAAAGTGTGGCGATTTGTGTAAGACTATAAATACTCTCTACCTTCCAAGGTAGAGAGTTGGAGCTCATAATAATATCTTTCACTTTCTCTCACTAAGTTCCCTAAACCTCTAACTTTTCTCTCTAGAATTCCATCTTATTCGCCACTTTGTGTTATGGTTTGATGTGTATGTGAAAAGTTATATCTTACAATTGGTATCAAGAGCCATGGTTGGATCATATCTTACACATCTTTGGATTTATTGTGGTTTTAGGTGGTTTTGAGTTTGAAAAGTTTAGTGGTTTTGCATCATTTGGTTGATCTCTCGTGTTAAAGTTTGAATTTTGTTGGTACTTTTGTGTTTAGAATCATCAAAAGTGTTTAGGTTTTCATTTGGTAAGCTTGAATCATCTTGGTTGGGTTGTTTTGGATTGAAAAGTGATGTTTATATGGTTTTCATGGTAGCGAGTTAGTTCACGGATAAGTTTTCTTCTTAGCGACTTGCTTCACAAAATTGTAGCGAGTTACGATGTTAAATCTAGCGAGTTAGATCTAGCGACTTAAAGTACAAGTAGTGGACTCTCCACCACGGGTAGCGACTGTGGTAGCGATTTGGTCCAGAGCGAGTTGCTCTTTAGCGACTTGCGGTGTTGGCGACTTGAGTAGCTTAATTCGCCAAAATTTTGCTAGCGACTTGAGTGTTAGCGAGTTACTACTTAGCGACTTGCTTTTGTCTAGCGACTTGGGATTCTAGCGACTTGGGTGTCTAGCGAATTAATTGGTTAGCGACTTAGTGCAATTGTTTCTAGTGACTTAGAGCTTTATCATCTAGCGACTTGAGTGGTTGTTTACGGTTTCTCTTGATTTAGTAAAACCCGTGAAAGAATCTATTTCCGGTTTAATCATAGAGTTATAAAATCCGTATAACTGTTAACATGTCTACCAACGTCCCTACCGTCATCTCCACTGCTGCCGAGGATGTACAAGGTAATGGTTCGGATACTCGTCCACCCATGCTTGATGAACCGACTACGACTCTTGGGCTCAACGAATCGATTGTATTGCCTTGAAAGGAAAATGGTGTCAACATTCTCAAATCCATTGATGAAGGACCATATCGAGTTGAAACGACTAGAGACATACTTGATACTAATGAAGATGGTACTCCTATTTACGGAATGGACGGACCTAAGATGTATGATGAGCTTGATGATAAGGAGAAAAGAGATTTGATGCGATATCGTGGCTTCAAACATTGTTCTTCAAGGTCTTCCTAAAGACATCTACAAGTCGATCAATCATAACACCGAAGCAAAGGCGGTTTGGGATAATGTTAAGATGCTTCTCTCGTGTTCGTAATTAACTATGGAAGACAGAGAATCTCAACTCTATGACGAATTTGAGCACTTCAAGATGAAACCCGATGAGAGTGTCTATGAGTACTATGTGAGATTTCATAAGTTAGTTAATGACATGAGGAACATCGAATGACTATGCCTAACATTCGGTTGAATTCAAAATTTGTGAACAACATGAATCCCGAATGGCACAAGTTTGTTACCTTTGTGAAGCTCACTAAAGGATTGAAGAACACAAACTATGAGCAACTCTATGCCTTCCTCCTTCGAATGAGAGACATGCCATGTTTGAAAATTGATTCTCAATCGGTTCAAAACCAACCTGTGGAGAGACATGTTCGCCTAATGACTCAAATGCTTTCTACTCAAACATTGGAATCACAACCAAAGCATCACAAGTCATACCCTTGGGTAATGGTAATCACAAACTCATTCCCGATCCTATGTTCAAACAAGGCGATGCCGATGCACGCGTGGATAACATCGTTAATCAACTAGCTCTACTCATTAGTCAAAACATGAATTCTCTCCCACAAACCAACAACAACCTTCGAACGCATCTAACCCATATAATCAAGCCACCGTTAAAGATGGAAGGATCGTGGTGCAACCGGTTCAAGAAAGACAAGATGATCGGGGAAGAGGTGGAGTGGTAGAGGTTATGTTGGAAACCGAATCGAGGAAGGAATGGTAACCAAGGTCAACCTAAGCCGATCAAATGCTATAATTGTGGTGGTGAGGGACACATTGCAAGGGCGCACATCTCCAAAGCGCCCATGAACGCGACATTACCTTGAGAGATAAGATGTTCTTGCACAAGCTCGGGACAATGGTGATGCGTTGGATGAAGAGGATTCTGCTTTCTCGGTCGAGGGTAATACCAAGACCTATGATGCGAGATGTGGATGAGCAAATTTATTCGTGAGATAGGTCACAATCATCGAACGCCTTTCAAGTCGTTGACCGTGATGCATACGACTGATGTAGATGATGGACCTCTGCACACACAATCTTTATGGCTAGCATCTCTCCAATGGTTTCTCCCAAGATCTCTTCTTCACCACAAGTGGCCCATCCAAGGACAAACTCATCTCGAGGTATTAAAACTATACGATGATGTCGATGTGCAACAGATGCATGACAAAGTACAATCAATCGAAACTTTTGAATCAAATATTGAAAATATGGGTAATATCAATATTGTCCCATACGATCAATACGTGAAACAAAGTGAAAGTGAAATTGTACCAAGTGATGCATCTTCTGCAATCAACAATGACTATGTCTTTGATGAATACACCGCATGTGCTCCTAATGATTCCATAATTTCGAACTAAATGCCTATAAGGAACGTGTTGCTATTTATGAACAACGGGCAAAATTTGAGTTGACCACTCGTGAGAGGGGAAATGGATGTCCAAGTGAGTACAAGAATTAGAAAAAGTAAGTTTAGAGAAGAAGTATTGAAACAAGAATTAAATTCCTTGCAAGAAAAACTTTCTAAAACAATTAAGCAAAACAAGAACTTCAAGAAAATGTGAAAATGCTTAAGCAAGAATTTAATGCAAAGGAATCAAAACTCTTGAGAGATTTTTCTAATCTGAAAACTTTGAAAACAAACTTGAAAACAAGTTGTATTTACAAGGAAACACCATTCGATCGCTCACATGATCACTAAGCATAGAGTTTAAGCGATAAGCATAGCATTCCCCTTGTAGAGGAACCAAATCCAGAGGTAATTAAAAGGCTAGAAATGCTCATAAGGTAATTTATGATGGTAATGAAGTCCTTAAACCTAGGCGTAAACCTAGTTGCGTTGAGTGCAATCGAGGAAGATAAGATATTAAATGAAATCACTAGGAAAAGATGAATAAGAAGCAAAATGATCCCAAATGCAAAGAGAAAACATAATCTTCTCTCCTCATGATTACAAGAAGGAAAACTGGATTTCCTTGAACAAGTTTAAGCCTCGAGACTTTGTTGACTCCCGAACAAGTCTTCGAAAATGGATTTAGATAAGCGTAAAGTCGAAAATATTGTTGAAACAAACCCTCCCTTTGGAAAATGCCTAGAGCAACGTGTATCCTCCTAATACACCTATGCATCTTGTACCTAGAACAATTGCCACTAAAAGCAAGACATTAATTAGCCAATACGTTATATTCCAACTATTTGTTGATTTTGAGAAAACTTGCAAGAAAAGGATCACTCCCAATGGTATAACGAAGGTGAAAGAGGTTTTGAACAAATGAAAGAATGTTATTTAACCGAGGTCATGCCATTCTTTAAACTTCTAAAAGATCACTTTGAGAGTCTTAAAAGGGATAGAAGGCGATATTAAGGGTATGGAAAAGGAATTTGATGCAATGGTTGTTGAAGTTAGTGATTATGAGCATGCACTAAAATATAATGAGATTGAGAGAAAGAACTTGCATACACTAAATGAGAATCTTATTCTTGAATGTGTTGCTCAAGATGTGTTTTTCATCGCTTCAAATTGCTCTATTAATGCTTCCAAATTTCATGAACTATCGTGGTCTCGAAAGTCTCCCATGATCGTGTCATTGAGCTTGAAAAACTAATTCTAAACTAAATGAGAAAATTGAACGGATGATCATGACAATTTGGTTAAACATTTTTCTAAACTAGAAGTTGAGTATTTTAATCTACAACTAAAATATCAACATCTCAAAGAAAATGTCAAAACTTCAAATATCAAGACATCTTCGGATGCTCCGAGTTTGATGCAGTTTTTCAAATTAACAAACGAGATGAACAGATTCATGCTCAGTGTAACACGATCAGAAAATTGAAAGCCCAAATCTCTCAATTAAAGGGTCAAACGAACAATATGACAGGCTCCCAAATGCCTCCTCCTTTAGATTCTCAGAATTCTCAAACGTTTCATCTTCAAAATCTAGTAAATGCTTTACAAAAGGAAAACGAAAGTTTTCTAGAAGAAAATGAAAAGGTTAAACGTCATTTCAATGAGTTGTTTGAATCAATTAAAGTCACTCGTAACAAAAACAACCAACAAATAACTTCATTGCAAAAGGAAATTGAGAATCTGAAGAGTCAGGTAAAAGGGAAAATGCCAATGTTCAATGAGGAAAATGTTGTATCAAAGGGTCACTCTAGTAATAAATATGCTTTATCTGTGACATATGTCCCCCCTCACCTAAGGAACAACAAACTTGCCATTCAAACATATTTCTCATCCCTTAAGGATTGCTTAGAATGCCTGCGTGAGATTGTTGAAGAGGATAAGCTAGAGAAACCTCATGATAATGCAATTGGACATGCATGCTTATATGCCAAACGATCTCAAGAAATCTTAGAATGTTTGATCACAATATGCCCAAAGACATTAGGTGAGAGAGTTAACCCTTTGATTCCATGCTCAATGCCTAAGGCCAAACATGATATACACTCGATTCCCAATGGTTTGAATGTGAGGAGTAGTGTACCATTGAGTAGTTCGATTCTAGATCCATCAATGCTAGGAAAGAGAACTCAAATGTGCCTTCTAGGAGTACTAATCTCAAGACATCTAGCTTTAAGAAAGTGAACCATAGTGCACTGCATGTAGTTCGGATCCCAAAGACATCTAAACAGTGGTGCAAAGAGTAGTAAAACAAACTAATGTTCCCATTCCTCTACAGAGTAATCGGTGACACTAAAGGGAGCAGTCAAAGTCTCAAGACAATACAAGGAATGATAGGACCTCTCAAGCTATGAATGTGCACCGGAAAAGAGTAGAAGAACAATCTAGGAACCTTAAGTTTGAATCGAATAAAACGAATCGTGTTGATTCTAGTATTAGCCATAGGCGCATCAGTAATTAATTCAATTCGATACTATTTGCAAACCTTGTCTCGATGATTGCTTGAATTACATTTCTAATCATGAATGGATGTTAATGTTAATGATGTAATTGTCCGCCTAATGCTAAAATTCATGCTAAAAGGCTAATAGGCAAAAGCGAAAGAGAGTTAGAAAACAATGGAAACCCACGGGAAGAACATTCAAAGAAAATAGGCTTTTATTGGATACCTTTTGGTCATAAGACTAATCGATAATGCCCACTAGAAAATGGATGCCTCTTGGTAGAACTATTCCTTAAGAAGTGGTCACACCGTAAATAGGGCTAATATAGACACTAGTATTGCATCTATTCACAATGATTCCATTACCTCAATTTTCGATATGAATGCTTCAATTTCGATATGGGTGGTCCAACCATTGTTACTAACCAAATGGAACCCATTCTTGCATGGGGATCCCAATTATCCGATTATCCATTCTTGTCTCGTGTTCAACCGCAGATCGCTCAAATCGCTCGTGGTACCGGACTCAGTCGTTCCAAGCATATGATTTGGAGATCGGTCGCGGCTCATGAACTTTGTGAGCAAATTCATCGGGACCGTTAGATTTGGTAATGATCATTTTGGTGCTATTATGGGTTATGGAGATTATGTTGTTGGTGATAGTGTCATCTCTAAAGTGTATTATGTGGAAGGTTTAGGTCATAATCATTCTCTGTTGGTCAATTTCAGAACTCGATCTAGAAGTAGCCTTCGAAAACATACCGCTTTGTTAGAGATCTTAATGGTAAGGAACTGCTGAAAGGAACTCGTGGCTCAAACCTTTACACCATCTCTATCGATGACATGATGAGGCCTCACCAATCGCTTGTTATCTAAGGCTTCAAAACAAAGTCATGGTTATGGCATCGTCGTCTCAATCACTTGAACTTGGCACCATCAACGATCTTTCCGTAAAGGACTTAGTTGTAGGTTTACCTAGACTAAAGTATGAAAAGGATCATCTTTGTTCAAAGATGTCAATTGGGAAAAAGCAAGAAGTATGCCCATAAACCCAAACCTACTAACTCATCACGAAGTTCTTCATATGATTCATATGGATTTATGTGGACCAATGAGGTGCAAAATATATTTGGGAAGAAATATATGTTAGTTGTGGTTGATGACTATTCTAGATTCACCGGGTCAAGTTCTTAAGGACAAAGGATGAAACTCGATATCATCATCAAACTCATCAAACAAACGCAGTTAGACTAAACAAACCGTCGAATTATCGAGCAGACAATGGAACCGAGTTTGTCAACAAACAACTTAGTGAATTCTATGAAAGCGTTGGAATCGACCATCAAAGAAGTGTTCCACGAACCCCTCAACGAGCGGTGTAGTTGAAAGACTAAATCGTACTCTTGTTGAAGTCGCTAGAACAATGCCGATTTACTCAAAGGTTCCAATGTTTCTCTGGTCAAGCAATTGCCACTGCATGTTACACACAAAATCGTTCTCGATTCACACCATTCATGGAAAAACTCCATATGAACTTGTCCACAACAGAAACCCAATCTATCTTTCCTTCGTGTGTTTGGTGCATTGTGCTATCCAACTAATGAGGGTCAAGACTTGGGCAAACTTAGAGTTAAAGTCGACATTGGAGTATTTGTAGGATATGCACCAAACAAAAGGGATACCGAATCTACAACAAAAGAACCCGAAATATCATGGAAACAATTCACGTTACGTTTGATGAGTCGACCGGTCAAATGGCTCCCGGACACTCCACTCAGACCCGACTTCAAAACAGTCCCATTGGTTCATCCCTTGTTCCAAACTCCTCTCAAGAAACTCCATATGTACCTCCATCCGAAGATGATGTAAAGAAATTGTTTGATCCTATGTTTGATGAACTGTATGAGTCAACTACTAATGAGGTGTCGATCCCTACAACATAGGATGCTCATATTCCGATGAATGAAGTCAATCCTCGGTCTCAATATCTTTAAGTCAAGAAGCACCTTCACGATCCTTGATCTCATCAACAAATCATCATTCTTCAAATGTACATCATGGAAATGTTTCGCATCAATGATGAAGTTAATCCCTTTGCTACTCTCAAGATGCTCCATTTGAAAACATATTTGCCACTCCGAATCATCATCGAACCATCTTCTTGTGAGACATCGACTCGGCTACTTCGGGGCCTCAACAAATGCCACATGAACACCTTAGAAAATGGACTCACGATCATCCATTAGACAACATCATTGGAAATCCCTCTCGCTCAGATCAACCCGGAAACAACTTGCAACCGATGCCTTATGGTGCTTCTTCAACTCCGTACTATCTAAGATCGAACCAAAAGATGTTAAAACCGCCATGAATGAAGATAGTCGGTTCAATGCTATGCAAGATGAAATTCATGAGTTTGATCGTCTTGATGTATGGGAGTTAGTACCGCCCAGACGTGTGCTATGATTATAGCTCTAAAATGGATCTTCAAAGTAAAACTTGATGAGCATGGTGATGTGTTGAAGAACAAGGCTCGATTAGTTGCTAAAGGATATCGTCAAGAGGAGGGTATAGACTTTGAAGAATCTTTTGCTCCAGGTTGCTCGAATCGAGGCAATCGTAATCTTTTGGCTAATCTTGCTAGTAAGAACATGGTAGTATATCGGATGGATGTAAAGACGGCATTTCGAACGGAGATCTTAAAGAAGTCGTCACGCCACCAACTCGAAGGATTTGTGAATCAAGAGCATCCTACTCACGTTTATCGTTTGAAGAAGGCTCTTACGGTTTAAAGCAAGCTCCAAGGGCATGGTATGATACATCATCAAAGTTTCTTCTATCAACCGGATTCATCAAAGGCAGATTGATCCTACATTGTTCACCAGAAGTCGTGCAAACATTTGATTCATGTTCAAATTTATGTTGATGATATTATCTTTGCCTCGTGACCCAATGGAATGTGATCGTTTTCAAATGAAATGAGTTCAAAGTTTCAAATGTCAATGATGGGACAAATGTCATTTTTCTTGGGATTACAAATTTCTCAAAGTCCCGAGGCATTTTCATAAATCAATCTAAATATGCAATGAGATTTTAAAGAAATTTGGATTTGATTCAAGTGACCTGTTGACACCCCCATGATTGACCGAACCAAACTAGATGAGGACCTCTCGTGGATCATGATTGACCAAACGAAATATAGGAGTATGATTGGATCCCGATGTATCTCAACGCTAGTAGACCGACATCTTGTTCTCTGTTTGCATGTGTGCTAGATACCGTGCTAAGCCTACTAAAAGCACCTTGAAGCGCTTAAACGGGTCTTCGGTATCTCCAAGGAACCATCAATATGGGACTATGGTACCGAAGGACACCGGTATGTCACTAACGGCCTATGCGAGATGCCGATCATGCGGGTTGTCAAGATACACGTCAAGCACGTCCGAGGTGCTCGCTTTTGGGTGATAAGCTTGTGAGTGGTCTTCAAAGAAGCAAATGAGTACTTCTATTTCCTCTACAGAGGTGAATACATAGCCATGTCATCTTGTTGTGCTCAAATCTTATGGATGAGATCTCAATTATCGACTATGGCTTTGAATTCAACAAAATCCTCTCATCATTGTGATAATAAAGTGCTATTGCTCTCTCATGCAACAACGTTCAACACTCAAGAGCAAAGCATATCGACATTCGACATCATTTCATCGAGGGAACAAGTGGAAAAGGTGTGGTGGAACTATATTTTGTGAGGTCTCGAATATCGCTTAGCGGACATCTTCACCAAAGCTCTTCCAAGAGAACGTTTTGAGTTTATTCTTCCACGCCTTGGTTTGAAAAGCCTTCAACCGAAACACTCAAACGCCTTCGGAGGAAGACGAAGAGTAAAGGTCTTTCTTCATCTATCTCTTGTAAATATTTATTTGAAAAACAAAATACAAAATTATAAAACAAAAATCAAATAGAAAATATAAAACTTTCAAAATCCATAAAATCAAAAATTGAAAAATCTTCAAAAATATTGTCATTTTGTCATGTTTCTTTCGGTTCGATAATATCTACGGTCTTTGTGTTGTCATTCAAAGAATGACACGGACTTTAGATGTTGTTCGAATTTTAAAAAAAAAAAAAAAAAAAAAAAAAAAAAAAAAAATTGGGAGAAAGAGAAAAAATGGTTTATTGTCATCTTCGTGCAATAACCCGGTTTTAAAAGAAAGAACAGAGCCATGTTTTACCATGTTTTCAAATTCCATGCTCGATTCTATAAACATTTATCTCTTGAAAACTAAATGCTTTGAAAAATAACTCAATCTCTATTTTTGATAATCATCGGACTTATTTGTCAAAATATCTATCTCTCAATCAACAACCTATGTCATTGATTGAGGGGAGAATGATTTCAATTAAATTAAAAAGTTATTTGGCATTAAATTGTTTTCAAAAGATATACATGCATGTTTTATCAATGGAGTTTAAAGTCTTAAAATCCGATCCTTATCGGTTCAAACGCTTTCACAATCAAGTCACAATTCTCCCTAAAGCTTTCAAAATCAATTTAAATCAATAAGAGATCACAAATCTCAAATGATTTGATAATTGTGATCGGGGAGAATGTGTGATTTAAATTAGATTTAAAGCGATAATAAGGTAAATGGTTTTATAAGGATGTACATGTCGTCCTTCCCACATGTGACAAACGATTTCAAATTTTAAATGCACATGTTGAGGGGAGCATCTATCTTAAACCTATGATTTGAAACGTGATCATTTATCCCAATGTGCGGGTTCCCTCTAGTATGTGCAAAACTCTTTTCAAACCTCGAGGCACATATTGAGGGGAGCAAAATTATGGAAACCTCATCCTTCCCGAAATGCTATATCCACTTGATTTGTTGAGGAAGTGATGTTGATATCTTTAGAAAATGGTAATCAAAGAAGTTAATTCTTTCTCTTGCCTCCATGTGCAAAACATTTTCAAATACTTGATGCACATGTTGAGGGGAGTTCTCGTTCTAAAAATATCAAAAACAATTCGGTACAAAATGCTTTGATAATATATCACAAGTATCCGAATTGATTTTCAAATGGTTTTCAATTGGTTCCAATGGCGGATGAACAATACCAAATTGACCGACCAACTTTACTTTATGTACGGTGATATAAGGATGATAAGGTTAGGTATTGGTTCCCATGATCCGCCGAACCGGAGGGATCTACCGAGGACAATCCACTAGTTAGTGTAGAAGTCCTTAGGTATGATGATAAAAGGAGAAAAATGAGATATGGGAAGAGTGCGGACTAAGACCGAGCTAGTACCGAATAAACCCAACAAGGTTCTAGTTATGAAGTCTCGGTAAGCTTGAAGGGGTTGAAGAATTAAAAAGAATTGAATGAAAATAGGGTGAAAACAAATAGCCTCCATTTATTCAACCTTAGAGGCGTAAACGGGTTCAATTCATATGCTCGATGGTAACATCGGTATTGAAGACAAGACGTCATGGACCCAAGGACGCTTGCACTTCAACTTTCCAAACCACTCAAGTTCCTCTTAAAAGGACTTGTTTCATTCTCACGGGAACCGACATTATCTATCGACTTTCTCTTAGAGATGGTTGATATTGAAGAAGGAGACCCTCTCCTAGTCTCCGTTATAGGATCCAAATATGCACAAATTGAGTCTAGAGCCACGAGATCATCAATAAATCTCATTAGGACACTTTCAATGAAGACTCTGCTTCACACAATGTGGAAAGAGAGATTATATCTTGAGTCCCACGCATTATCCTTGTGGTATTGCGAACATCCGAGTGATGTGTTTACATATTCACAATGAAGATGGAAAGCCTTCGAGCCAACATCAAACAAGCTCCGGTAGGTGGCATGTGAGATCTATCATATAGATCAACCATGTGACAACCGAGCAGAAACAATGGGGCGATTCAATCTCTTGAATCAATCACGGTTCGAGTTATGGATTGACGGATACCTTTGAAAAACCGGTCTTTGTGCTTAAAACTCTTTTCTTTAGCACATCGACGTGTGTACTCATTTTCAAACCAAAAGGTATTTTATGATTGATAATTGATTTTCAATAAAACCTTCGTTGTATTGCAAAAACAATTTCTATTGAGCAATACACGATTGTTTTTCAAATCTCTTTTCATCAATCGGTGGACTTAAAATTATTTGGTTCACTCACTCCGTGTTGTCTTCTTTGAGATGTTCCGGTTTGAGAACGACTAGAACATTTGCGAAACCCCGTCAAGGAAATTCTTGAATCCTACCGATCACAGCAAGACATGTCTTGATCAACGGGGAACCGTGGGCGTGTACCTCAATTCATCGAAAGTGATCAAAGACACTTTCATGCGATTTGTTGCTAAGCTGTTGTATGCAGTACACCCGACGTTGCGGTGATCGTAATGAAGCGGTCAATCCATAGCCGCATGCTCACTTAACACATTCATCTCAAAAGAAATCATGATTAGTGCATCAATGACTCGATATTTTCACACCATGCTTCGCTTTCTACTGCGCCAATATCATGAATCAACAAAAGCTTCCGCTACTCGATGAGAAGATATCATGATCCGAATGTGAGCATGTCGGTCCCAAAGTCACATCAACACCACAATGGATGTCTCGAGATTTTTGATAGGCGATGATCTCAAAGATGGCTCAAAATTATCATCACGTGGATCAAGAAAAGACCTCCACTTGGAGTAACCAAACATGCAATGTGAAGAATCAATGACTACGAGCCTAGGAGCAAAGGACTACATCAAGAATGCAAGATCAATTGTTAAATGTAATATTTATTTGTATTCAATGTAATTTTGGTACATGATTGAGGTGACCTCCTTAGGGAGATTGTTAGGAATTAGAAATTCCCAGTATTAAAGAGTCGGTCACCTCAAGTATATGTAATCGTTAGAAAGCTCGTAGTCATAGTTCTTTAAGTTAAGTAGTATTTAGTTAAGTAACACCGTGGAGGACGGACGGGTCTTTACCCACCTGTATGCCCGATCCACACCCAAAGTGTGGCGATTTATGTAAGACTATAAATACTCTACCTCCCAAGGTAGAGAGTTGGAGCTCATAATAATATCTTTCACTTTCTCTCACTAAGTTCCCTAAACCTCTAACTTTCTCTCTCTAGAATTCCATCTTATTCGCCATTTTTTTGTGTTATGGTTTGATGTGTATGTGGAAAAGTTATATCTAACAAGTCGGTGATATAAAATTGACATTTGGCAATTTTATATCATTATTTTTGGACCGGGGCTTACGATGTTTTTCGAACCCATCAAGTTCAGCTTTTAGTTTTAGAAAGTTTGCGATGATGAACCTTTTAAATTGTAAATGGTTTATCGGACTATAATTCAATGACACAATTTCATAATCAGTATCTTGGCGGGTAGCCACAGCCTTAGGGCATGTGGTTGCATGGCGCCATGGTCGGTGTTTTGTACCGATAATACATTTTAAGATCCGAGCCTTACTTTTGCATTTCAAAGAAAGATGGGACATCAAGAGAATCTTGTGGCAAGTAATTTGGTGATATAAAATTGACATTTGTAATCGGGGCCTTTTGTGGCTGAACCAAAAAACATGCAAGAACGGGCTTACATTTTCGATGAACCCATCAACTTGGAAAATTGGGCTCTTTTGGTTTAGTTTTAGAAAGGCGATGATGAACCTTTTACGCAAATGGTTTATCGGACTATAATTCAATGACACCAAATGGTTTATCGGACTATAATTCATCATGTGTTGGCGGGGTAGCCACGAGCCTTACTGTTAGGGCATGTGGTTGCGACCATGGCGATGGAACCTTTTTGTACCGTTTATACATTTTAAGATCCGAGCCTTACATTTTTTGATGTCAAACTTCCAATTCATATGATCACTTTTGTAATTGTAAACATTACATAATCATTTTGCTTTCCAATGAATCGATGCAACTATTTACATGTTTAGGTGTTCTTTCCCATCAATGAACACGAAACACACCGGTGCTCGGGCGAACTATCTATCAAAACAGGTGTTATAACTTTATATGATAGCCTTGGGAGCCCGAAGTTGAAACACGTGGGTGGTGGCTAACTTTGAGGGAATTTTTGCTTGTCAACTACCCACATATCTTGTTGAGAGTGAGGTGATGAAAAGAAGAAAATCGATGCCAATAAGTATCGTGTTTCCTTTCAAGATGCACTGATGTCCCTAAACAAGGTGGTCTTTATGGGGATTGTGGTGTTTGGGTGCAGATACTTTTTACGGGTTGTCTCATAAGCTATCATTGAAGGTGAAGAATCCTGTCCAAGCTGCTTTGGCTTACCGTGAGTATTTGGCTGAATATTTCTGGAAATACAAGATTCCAGTTACGAGTGACATTTGACATTTAAGTTCTGTAAACAATCTAACTTATGTAAACAATATAACTTCTGCTATTGGTATGCTACTGTATGGTCGGTTGCCATTTACGAATGGCTTATTTTGAACATGTTATGTAAACATTAATATGCTAGACTATGGTCGTTTTATGTAGACAGGTTATGCAAACATTAATATGTATATATTTATATATTTAACTTATCTTGCTAATGTATCATGTTGCTAGTGTATGGTCGTTTAATCTACTTGGTTAAATGTGATGTGGTATTCAACAATATAAGATATAAATTGACCGGTATTTGGTGGTTGGGAGATGGTGCATTTAATGTTTCTTGTGTGATTGTCGATATAAATATAAGTTAACAACATATGAAATTTCCACACAAACAATTATATACCTTCTAGTGTTTTAGAAAGTAAACAAAATGAATTCACCCCCAAATTGGGAAGAATTACTTGATATAGATGATTCCGATCTCCGAATGTCAGCCACCTCCCAACTACCATTTTCATATGGAAACACTACATCTCAAAATAATGCTAAAATGCCGGTTACGATAATACGAGGTCCTGCAGGTATTGTTCAAGCGGCGAATGATGTGGGTGTGGATGATGGTATAATGGCGACACAGGAGTACATTAGACAAGTAGTGTATGATGTGGGAGAGGATTCCGATTTTAATAGTGGGCCATGGGTTAGTGCAGTTGAGTATATCAAACCTGATTGCGGTATCATGATTGGTTGTTTCGCCGATATCGAAAAATTTACCAAGAAAGGGAAACTTGACATCGTTGTTGCTATAATTAAGTCTTGTACCCCAAACGTCTTGGGTGATCTCACAGTATCGTTGAAAGATGTTTCAGGTTTTATATCAGGTTCAATACATCACAAAGTGGTTAATGACGAGAGGTATGAAAGTCGCGCTTCTTGTCGGAGCCGTTTTGATCCTTCGTAATGTTTCTGTGTTTTCTCCGAAACAATCTGGAAATCACTATCTTAATATTACTTTAAAAAATGTTGTTAAGGTTTTCTCCAAGGATAGTGTTGCTAACAATGAAAGTGGAGTTGGAAGTAGTGGAAGTGTAATCTGAATTTTAATTAATGTAATTTTCTACATGTTTATCCATGTAATTTTCTATTAATTCAATAATTTAATCGACTTGGTTAAATGTGATGTGGTATTCAACAATATAAGATATAAAATAACTAGATGGGACACATTTGATTCCAATTTGACTAACGTAGAACATAAGTCAACACATTAAACATAGGTTTGTTACTACCCCACACTAAGATTTCCTACCGAATCTAACAGCTCATTTAGCAATGCACCTGACATACATGCGTGGTTTTCTGGATTCGTTGCCAATTCGAGTTTGGTCTCCAACACCTTTATTCTTGTCTCTAGCATGCTTATTTGCAAATCTTTGAACTTGCAGTTGTAACATTCTGTTAGTTCAGATGTACAAGCTGCTGGAGTTGAAGGTCCCGGAGTTGAAGGTCCCGGAGAATTAAAATTTGGCTGTTGTGAAGGATTATAACCGGGATTGTTATCAAATTCTTCCTTCCACATAAAAAATCTACACCCGTATTCTTTTTTTGTTGGCTGTTAGGTTATGCAAAATAAGAGATGGTTATGAAATAACATTTTAACTATACGGGAAACATAAGATATCTAACCTTTGAAAGAGGACATGAATAGAAAAGTTGACCATAACTATGCTCCTTGTATGATTTTCGTAGCACTATGTTTCCAGCTCCACATCGACACATATATCGATCCATGCGAATTTCTTTGGGATACAATTCTTTCTTTGAGATTCAATATAAACGTGCTCAAGCTGCTCAACCGGTGGTTGGGGAGATGGATATATTTAATGTAATGTAAATGTGGTGAGGTAGTGAAAAATTTAATGTGGTTCTTGGTTATATTAAATGTGGCATTAAATATGCATCTCCCAACTACCAGTTGAGCGATTGAGCATTGAGCGATTGAGCGGTTGCAGATTGTTGCATTAATATCCCCCCCAACCACCGTTAATATCAACCCAAGTCATATTTCGACACGTGTCCCATGCTCAATTTCAACCGGTAGTTGGAGATGGATATTTAATGTGAGGTAGTTGGTAAATTTAATGGGTATTAAATGTGAGTAAATGGTTGAGCAGTTGACCGGTTGAGCAGTTGAGCATGTGTTGCATTAAATGACCCCAACTACCAGTTAATATAAATGTGGTGAGATAGCTGAAAAATTTAATGTGGTTGCCGGTTATATTAAATGTGGCATTAGATATCCATCTCCCCAACTACCAGTTGAGCAGTTGAGCGGTTGAGCAGTTGTTGCATTAAATATCCCCAACCCATCAGTTAATATAAGAGATAGGTGGTTTTAATAAATGTGGAATTAAAGATCGACTGCTCAACTGCTCAACTGATCAACTGCTCGACTCAACTGCTCAACTTTTACCAAATTTTTCAATAGATATATATTAGTACGGAAAATTATTGAAACTGATTCTCACACGTCCATAACATTCATATGGAAAAATTTCGTGTGTTTCTTGTCTTTGAAGATGGCAATAGTTATGGTGTTTCGCTAAAGAGATATTAGATATCTTTGGGTTAGTTTCATTTGTGAAGAAAAAGTTGAAGATTAGCAAAGGATGCGAGTTAGGTTTTCATACAAAATGCCACACGGTCCGGTCCGCATAGGTGATGACGATGATGTTGAATTTTTGTTAACGAAGTTTGTAAACCAAACGCTGCATTGCATAAACTTTTAATCAAAATGATTGTCAACAGTTCAAAGGTAAATCCATCTTCTTCTAATGATTTTGATCTTATTGATCCCTTATTTCGTAATGATTTTGATCCCCAATGTGTGGATAATCATTCGGAAATACCACAAAACGAACCTTTTGACAATTTCAACCAATCTAACAATGAATGTGCCAATAAGTATATAAACCAGCAAAAAATGATCAAATTATGCTTAAATGGCAAACAACAAATAATTTCGAAAATATGCCTCCTCCACCCGATCCACCAAGTCTTGAAACTAAGATACCGAATACATTGAAATACAACAACTCTATAATCCTCAAAGAGGGTGATGCATTTGATAGTAAAGAATTATGCATGTTTGCAATTGCTAAAAAGCTATCAAAGATGGATTTGAATTTAAGGCTAGGAAAACAAATAAGTCTAGGTGCGATGTAATTTGTGTGCAAGATGGGTGCAAATGGAAGATACATGTCGGTATGAACAAATCGGTGTAAAATGGAGGTTAGGAAGAGTATACGATGTTCACAC
This sequence comes from Chrysanthemum lavandulifolium, assembly GCA_022545495.1. Classification (NCBI taxonomy): domain Eukaryota; kingdom Viridiplantae; phylum Streptophyta; class Magnoliopsida; order Asterales; family Asteraceae; genus Chrysanthemum; species Chrysanthemum lavandulifolium. Next base: position 69,206,787 of record CM040240.1, on the reverse strand, counting down.
TTGTTCAAGAACACAAATTCACCCTAATCACCGTAATGCTACCAAAAAACTTTTGGGACATTTACTCGAACCCAAAATGAAAGATAGCAGTCGAATTTATACCCCAAAGGACATAATGGAAGATATTAGTCAAGAGTATAAAATTGACATTTCTTATAAGAAAGCATGGGGTGGAAGAAACCGAGCTTTGGAATTGGTAAATGGTTGCCCTAACGACTCGTTTGAGCAGTTGCCATTTTATTGTCATAATTTAAAGATGAAGAACGAGGGTACGGTAACACATATTGATACCGATGATGAAGGACACTTTAAAATATGTTTTATAGCATTTGGTGTTGCGGTATGCATTTGTATTTATTTTTACATTTTTTTTTCTTTTATGTTTTTTATTTATTTTTCTAATATATTATATGTTGTGTCACTAATAATTTCTACATAAAAGCAGTTCGGAGTTTCTTACGGTATATGCGACCGTTGCTTATAATTGATGCAACACATCTTAAAGGGAAGTACCTTGGGACAAATTTGCTTGTCGTTGGAATGGATGGTAACAATCAAATTATACCTATTGCTACCGGTGTTTGTCAAGGTGAGACTGGGGAGGCATGGACATGGTTCTTGTCCAAATTGAAGGAATGCATAGGGGAACGACCAGGTTTGGCTATTATATCGGATAGACATTATTCTATTGGACAAGCGTGTAACACGGTCTTCCCAAATTCATTTCATGGTTATTGTAGACATTTGATGATGAACTGCAGTTTGAGCGGTAGTACAAAGTTAAAGGCAAAATATTGGAAAACATGCAAAGCTTACACATGGAAGAATTTGATAGAGCGATTTCGGATATTAGGGTATATAGAAATGGTACGACTTACAACAAACTTCTTGAAGTCGGGTTTGATAAATGGTCTAGGGCACATTGCACTGGTAATCGGTACAACTACATGACTTCAAACAGTGCAGAGTCAATATATGCATTAACAAGGGATGTGAGAAAAGTACCAATAACAATGCTTATGGAGTGGTACAGAAAGCTTTTACAATGGTGGTTTTGTGACCGTCGACACAAATATCAACGTAATGTACTTTTTAAAATATGTTTTCTTTTTCCTTATTAGTCAATATAAGATGAAGAGAACATTATGTTATTTTATCTTGTAAAAATTATTTCAGATGCACCCGAAGGAGAACTTAGTGATTGGGTCGCCGCGAAGTTAAGGACGAGAATGTTGAAGAGCGTTAAGCGGGTTGTGTATGGGATTGAGCAGTTTAAATTCTACATGGTAGATGATCATCGAAAACAACATACCGTCGATCTAGTTAGTAATTCATGTACTTGTCGTAAATGGCAACTTTCCAGCATACCATGTGGTCATGCGATAGCGGTAACTAGACTTCTTAGATTGTCTGATTGTAATCATTTGGCTTTTGATTGGTTCAAGAAAACAACACTGGAAGGTACGTACCAAGGATTGGTTTATCCTGTAGGAGAAATGTCAAGTTGGGAACTTCCTGATGGCTTGCAAGTTGTGAAGCCACCAATACTGGTAGTGCGTCAATCTGGAAGACCCAAAAACAAAGATCGTATAAGATCTCAAGGAGAGGAAGTAACCCCGGTAAGGTGCTCAAGGTGCCAATCCGTTGGACACACGCGAACATCATGCAGGGAACCATTGCCAAAGAAAAAGCATGTAAGTGAATAAAATTTGTATTCAAAAACACAATTTTGCTTCGTAACTAACGAAGAAAGAAATCTCACAAATGTTGAAACTTTGTAGGAAATGTATCTAACGAGAGGAAGCTCAAGTAGGAACTACCATCGTTGGAGATTGATATGGTGCAAAGCTTTGATCCTATTAACTTGGTGACCGTAAGATCAACTAGCGGAAACATTTGATGGGTTGTTAGTTTCTTTTTTCGTTGATCCGGAATCATGTAAGACGCTTTTGTTTTTGTTTAGTTTGAATATGTACTAGTAGTAAAACAATCTATGGGTCATTGGATTATAACCGGATGTAACACGCTTAATGTACTTGTTTAATTTGACTATGTTAGACGCTTAATGTTGAACCTTGTTTGCTCTCGCTTATGTTGCACCTACTCAATCTAACAATCCAAGAGGAATAAGAAACAATTTAGAAACATACAAACAACAAATATATACGTAAATTTAGGTGCCAAAGTTAGCCAGAGGATACATACATTCATACAATATTCACCAATAAACCATACAAGTTATCCAAAGAAGAAACACAAAAGTGACCATACCATGCGACGTGTTTTAGACCCATAAACCATACAATTGTTTACAAATTCGACACCTAAATGTTTAACAAAACAAGCACATAAAACATTCACCAACATGGATCTTGTGCTTGTAATAAAACCTAACCATTCTTTCACGAGACGCTAATGCAACTGAATCGGATCATCCACATCCAACAGTTTGCCATTCCCTAACTCAGTACATTTATACGCTTGATTAAGAGGGTGATTTTAGTGGACACCTACTATAACAATATTAACCTAATGTAGTCGCTAAACTAGTAAACATGTTTTACCTTTCACATTACAGTTATATCAATCGAATTCGACACCCTAGAAATCCACTACTACACCTATTTTACGTTCAAGATTACATTCATACTAACATCACAAACAGTACATTAAAAAGAAGATGCATACCTGAATAAGAAGATGTAGAGCCACACACCACAATCATCATACAATCCACCCTGCTTGGGAACATTCATAGCATTGTTAAAAGTAATCCTATAGGTCATAGGATCAATTCCTTCTTCTCGAAAACACCGCCTCTTGCAACACTTCGGAAGCCTAGTCTCTAGACATTTCCTCACACTCAAATAGAATGGACGAGTCTCACGATCATATCTGAGTCCACCGTCATAAAATGTAACTCGACCGGTATGGATATGATACACGACTAGGGACCAATGTGTTTCGCTCATTTATGGAATGAAAACTCTTTGAACATCACCCCAACCAAGAGGGTAAGTTTCTTTGGTTGCGTGCAGCATGCAGGCATCCGTCCGCTCATCGAGAATGGTAGGAAAAGCGACTTACCATAGACCACTCCATATCGATGGTGCGGTATGCCACATGTAGCTTATCCAAACATCAATGTCTTTGTAGGTAAAACAAATTGACATATATATTCGGTCATTTATAAAAAAGCGTGCTTTTCATTTTCTCTACATACTAGATATCAAGTAAGATAGTGTTATGAGACAAGCATCATTGCCATACCTTCCTACTTTTAGCCTCTGCTCAAAAACCCATCCCCATGACGACGTAACATGTACAATGGCTTACACCAACACCCATTGCTACGTCGTCATGGCAATGGATTTTAGGAAACTCAAAATAGAGAGTTGGATCAAAATACTTCAAGTAAATTAGGCATCTTAGCATAACATCCACCAAATTCACAAAAATCATTTCTCAAATGATATCACTCATCGGTTCAAAATATTGTTGAGTACAAGAAAAAATGAAGTGAATCAAGACTTGTAAAATCAGATCGCTAAAAGCATCAAAGTTTTGAAGTCATGAATAATATACTCTTCTCTCGTGGCTACACTACATTTTTTAAAAATAATAATGTCATTTGAGAAAGAATTTAATGGATTTGGTGGATGCTATACTAAAATACCTAAAGTGGTTAAATTAAATGATGGATTAATGATACTTATATCTAGTATCTCATGTAACACTAAAATGTAAAATTACTTATAATCAAATGGCGGCGAGACAACCAAAAGCATGTTTTATAAAAGCGAGTAAAGTAAATAAAATTTACTTTACCTCGTCAAGTAGCCATCCTTTACGATTATCGTCGAAACCGTTAAACCATCCCGAAACGACGATCAACAACGATATCGTACCAAGGAACACAACGCCACCCGTAGAATCGATCAACTTCAAAGTTAACATAAACTTTATCTAGGTTTTGGTATGGCCGTTCTAGAACCTAAAAATAAAGACAATGTAAATCATGCATGTAATAATACGATTATCGTTGACGTTAAATCGATCGATATATCAAAGCAAAGGAATCATTTCTCATACCTCTACCCATGGTTTGACTTGAACTAACATCTCAACCATAAGTGGAGTATGAACGAAAATACTGTCACACCCCACCCCAAATTACTGCTTTTGCAATGAATGGAATTCACGGAGATGACGATCATAGCATCAAAGTTACAGTTATATCGAATGACCTAAAGTGTCGTTTTGAAAATATCGTTTGATTCATTAAAATAATCGAGTTTACAAAACATAGGTCCCAATAGATTTCAAGATACCAAAATGAGTTTGTTACAACCAAACGATAGTTAAGTGCATAAAATGTAGGTGAGACGCGTCGACACCGCGACTCTATGATAAGTCCACATGCATGCCATGAAGTGAATGCCTTAGATACCTGAGATAAAACATGCTAAAAGTGTCAACACAATGGTTGAGTGAGTTCATAGAGTTTGGTTAACAAGTAAAGCTTTTAAAGAGCGTTCATGCAACAAAGGCAAAGTTTTTGGTCATTTAGAATAGTCCACAAAGCAAAGGCATTGTAAATCCACTCGGCCCAAGTTCCGCCCATACAAAACTTGCAACTGTGTGTTCACAACCCAACGCCAAAATATGTCTAGCTTATGTTCAAGCACACGAGGTCAAATGAGTTCACAAAGCAAAGGCATTGTAAATCCACTCAGTTCCAAGTTCCGCCCATACAAAACTTGCAACCTGTGTGTTCACAACCCATTGCACAAAATATAGTGTATCTAGTAGTTAAGTATACATTATCAGAACAGTTCACAATATAGCACCACGTATATAATAATGTATGCCAGGCAAAGCCCCTAGAATAAATAATATGCGTCCCGTAACATAGTGGACGAGAGGTTGGCCGACCTCTAATAGCGCTATCCATACTACCTACTAATAGGAGACTAACAATGCGAATGTACGAACAGTACATCATACAACTATTATATACAATTAAGAACACTCCGAACATGGGAGAATTTGCACTGCTCCGAACAGGGGAGACTTTGGGTCAAGAACGCTCCGTAACATAGTGAGACGTTCTGCTCCGAACAGGGGAGACTTTGGGTCAAGAACGCTCCGTAACATAGTGAGACGTTCTGCTCCGTAACATGGGGAGACTTTGCACACTCCACCGATAAGGCGAGAATTATTGAGAACACTCCACCAATAAGGCGAGACTTTATAGTGATGCTCCGAACATGGGAGACTTTATAGTGATGCTCCGATCATGGGAGACTTTATAGTGATGCTCCGATCATAGGAGACTTTATAGTGATGCTCCGATCATAGGAGACTTTAGGGCAAGGTCATAACACGTCCGGTTCAATAAGTTCAAACAAGTCATAAGTTTGTATTTAAGTTCATGAGTTCCGTTCAAAAGTTCGTAATTAAGTTCAAAGATTTAAGTCGAGTTCAAAAGTTCAAAACAGTCAAAGAGCTCGAATAATATCAAAAGGTTCAAGATAGTCGAAGCGTTCAAAATCACGTCAAACAAGTTTAAAATATATCAAAAGGTTCAAATCAAGTTCAAGAAAGTGTTCAATTATATGTTAAAGGGTCCGAATCAATTTAAAAGAGTTCAATATATATGTTAAAGGCTCAAAATCAAGGAAAGTGGTCCAATATAATGAAGGGTTCAAAATCACGAAAACATAGTGTTCATAACATAGTGATCAATTTAGGGCACAATCTACTTACTAGCATAAGTAGTGAAACAGGAGGGTAACAAGTTCATGATAGTTCAAGCGATATAGTTTAAGTTCATATGAGTGTAAAGTGAAAGCATTTAGTTGAGCATGTATCTCCCAAAAGTTTATAAAACAATTAAACGAGTAAAAGTGGGGCTACGAACTCACTGTTGCAATAGTTATGATGACAAAGTGGATGCACGTGAAATGAGGACGCGATCTCTATCCGCGACCTATAATGAATGATATGCTCTAATGTAAGTCATGAAACAATGTCGTGCATGCAAACTCATATGATATCCATACCACTTGTACCTTTTGGAAAATAAAGTTTATCGTCGAAATATATGTTTATGACCTATTGTCAAGTTACCAAATACTTTACAAGTATTTACGTTGAAATGATATCCTACGATAATCATTTAGTGATTTATTATGAATCTATAACTTTTCGTCGCAAAATAATATAATTTGACAAGGCATGAAAGCGACTAAACGGCCTTGAAAAGCTAGTCGTAAAATGGTGCACATCGAGTGTTAGGAAACAAACTCAACGGTTTTGAGAAGCTTGTATCATTATCTCAAAGTTTTAGCATTTAAGTTTACATCCTAGAGGTCTCGATCATGGAGAAAATATAGGTAAAGTATGGTACTTGTGTCCAAAATATAGTTTAAAGGGTGGTTTTCGGCAAAGTTTGAGTGACTATATTTTATTCGTTACAACTCCGCTTGACAAACGGTTGGACATTTTGGAAAATATGCTTGGCGAACTTACTTTTACTAGAAGACATCACTTTATAAAAGTCCTACATCATTGTTAAAACGTCCTCCAACATGGTCCTTTAGTTGCCGTAGTATGTTTTTAATAGAGAATATATTAATTTTGCTAATAGAATAAAGTTACGGCAACTTGGTTTATCGCGTGTAATTTACTCGTTACAAGTCCGTTTTCTACGTTTTATATGTCCTTAGATTCGTATCAAAGTATACTAATATATTTTTGTCAAGTCGACATAATTAATAACACCTAAGTTTCATTTTGACTCGTAAAGGGTGACATTTTCATGCTGAAATTTCGGAAAATTATAGTTTTCGCCGCCAACTTGAAAAATTCATAACTTCTTCGTTATAGCTCCGCTTTAACCCGTTCAAGCGCCACGTTTTCGTTTTAAAGTATATTTTCTAAATATCTAGCCCAAAATATTTTACCAACTGTCGGATTTTCCAGATTTTCAAAATATGGACAGACCCTTTTAAAAGTTGTCGAAATGAGTTTTCACGCGCCAAACCTATTCTAACCGATTCAAAACAACTCAAGCTATTCTAATCCTACCATACACCTTCTTAGGGTGTCATGGGTTCCTAGACATCACCAAAAATAATATATAACAAGGAGTAATTATAGGATGACATATATATTCATAACTCTTGAAAATCAATGAAAAGTGGTACAACATCATATGACTTGCATGTTTTGCTCAAATATGATGAAATGAATATGAAATGAATATGAAAGATGAAAAATGGACATGAGATGCTTACTAGAATACTTGATGAGGTTTATGAGAACAAAGGGTTAATCCTAATCACCCAAGGTTTTTATTTCAAAACCTATACAAAGAGTGATACTAGTGATTATAAAAAACTTGTCTAGAAAATTTTGTGATCCTCCTATAACCCTTGTGTGGCGGTTTTGGAAGAGAGAAAACAAGAGAGGTTTGATCTTTACACCTTGAGATATTAAGTTAGTGTGTGTTTGTAGTATAATATGCATATTCTTGTAAGATATTTTGGCAAGTTTAGTGAGTCATCCCCTTCTTTTGGTCGACATTTAAGAAAAAAAAAAGACTAGTTTGCATTTAGTATAGTTAAGTGGGTAATGTAGAGTAAATGTGTAGTTAAGTTAAGAATTATTAGTAACTTTGGTAAACATTTGTATATGTTAAGGGTAGCGTTAGTTAAAATAAATTTTCATGGGTCAAGATAAAATATATTGAGGTCATAAAATTATAAAATACATTTCTTGTAAAATTTGAGTGAATAAATATTTATCGGGTTGAATTTAAGAAAACCGTCGTAATTTATATAAACATAACAATTTATATATGAATTAAATTTAAAACACTTGGGTAAACTAATAATAATATTTTATAGACTTAATATGAGTATAAAATGTATTGTGATAAATTTTGGAAGTGTCGGATCCATTGTTCAAAATAATTAATTACGCGATAGCGTTTATTTAATATGAAATTAAACGTTTAATGTGAAATGCAAAACCATGCATGAACTAATATGATGAATGTTGAGTTTGAGAAATGACCGGAAATTGAGAATTGTGACATTCTTCCCATGTCAGAGGAATCACGTCCTCGTGATTCAATCGATGATACTATAGCCCAAACCGCGACAAGGGTTCTAAAAGTTTATGCTCATGTATGGTCTAAATGATCATGTCAATGCTTATGCATATGCGTTCCTCATCCAACTACGTACGTTCTCGTGCTATCGTGACCATTTCCCGTCCTAAATACATGCTCTCTTATGACTAGGCTTGATGAGGCAGGCTTTCCCATTCTCGAGCAAAACCCTCAAAAGATTTTTAGGTAACCGATTTTTACTTAATCCCACAACTCATCAAACAAGAACTGTCATACGATTAGGCTAAATCGGTTTAGGTAACAACTTGTTTCTAGCTTGATCTTTGCAACTCATCAAACAAGAGCGTCACTCGGATCAAAGCTGAAACAAGTGGTTTGAAGAAAATCTTTTGAAAATTTGGCTCGATTACGAATTGCTTACATATGAGACTACTACTCCCTTCATTGCATGATTCTTCTGAATTAGACATAGGTGATCGGGCTATGTATAATTTAGGAGTAACTATGCAATGCTTGGACTAATCGTCTCATATGATGTTTGGTGTTGAGTCATAAGTTCGCATGTATAAGGAGTATGCACTTATAATGATATGATGAGATACTATGATGATGTAGTTATAGTCTAGGGTCAATGATGCAACCTAGTTCTCTATAACCGATGCTCGATACCAATCTGTCACACCCCAAATTACTGCTTTTGCAATGAATGGAATTCACGGGGATGACGATCATAGCATCAAAGTTACAGATTATATCGAGCGACCTAAAGTGTCGTTTTGAAAATATCGTTTGATTCAATTAAAATAATCGAGTTTACAAAACATAGGTCCCAATAGATTTCCAAGATACCAAAATGAGTTTGTTACAACCAAACGATAGTTAAGTGCAAAATGTAGGTGAGACGCGTCGACACCGCGACTCTATGATAAGTCCACATGCATGCCATGAAGTGAATGCCTTAGATACCGAGATAAAACATGCTAAAAGTGTCAACACAATGGTTGAGTGAGTTCATAGAGTTTGGTTAACAAGTAAAGCTTTTAAAGAGCGTTCATGCAACAAAGGCAAAGTTTTGGTCATTTAGAATAGTCCACAAAGCAAAGGCATTGTAAATCCACTCGGCCCAAGTTCGCCCATACAAAACTTGCAACCTGTGTGTTCACAACCCACCGCCAAAATATGTCTAGCTTATGTTCAAGCACACGAGGTCAAATGAGTTCACAAAGCAAAGGCATTGTAAATCCACTCGGTTCAAGTTCCGCCCATACAAAACTTGCAACCCGTGTGTTCACAACCCATTGCACAAAATATAGTGTATCAAGTAGTTAAGTATACATTATCGAGCAGTTCACAATATAGCACCACGTATATAATAATGTATGCGTGCAAAGCCCTAGAATAAATAATATGCGTCCGTAACATAGTGGACGAGAGGTTGGCCGACCTCTAATAGCGCTATCCATACTACCTACTAATAGGAGACTAACAATGCGAATGTACGAACAAGTACATCATACAACTATTATATACAATTAAGAACACTCCGAACATGGGAGAATTTGCCTTTGCTCGAACAGGGAGACTTTGGGTCAAGAACGCTCCGTAACATAGTGAGACGTTCGCTCGAACAGAGGAGACTTTGGGTCAAGAACGCTCCGTAACATAGTGAGACGCTCGCTCCGTAACATAGGGAGACTTTGCACACTCCACCGATAAGGCGAGAATTATTGAGAACACTCCACCAATAAGGCGAGACTTTATAGTGATGCTCGAACATGGGAGACTTTATAGTGATGCTGGGAGACTTTATAGTGATGCTCCGATCATGGGAGACTTTATAGTGATGCTCGAACAAGGGAGACGATCATAGGAGACTTTATAGTGATGCTCGATCATCATCGAATTAAGGAGACTTTAGGTCAAGGTCATAACACGTCCGGTTCAATAAGTTCAAACAAGTCATAAGTTTGTATTTAAGTTCATGAGTTCCGTTCAAAAGTTCGTAATTAAGTTCAAAGATTTAAGTCGAGTTCAAAAGTTCAAAACAGTCAAAGAGCTCGAATAATATCAAAAGGTTCAAGATAGTCAAGCGTTCAAAATCACGTCAAACAAGTTTAAAATATATCAAAAGGTTCAAATCAAGTCCAAAGAGTTCAACTTATATGTCAAAAGTTCAAATCAAGTCCAAAGTGTTCATATTCCGAATCAAAAGAGTTCCAATATATATGTCGAAGGCTCAAAATCAAGGAAAGTGGTCCAAATAATGATGTTCATAACATAGTGATCAATTTAGTTCGGCACAATCTACTTACTAGCATAAGTAGTGAAACAGGAGGGTAACAAGTTCATGATAGTTCAAGCGATATAGTTTAAGTTCATATGAGTGTAAAGTGAAAGCATTTAGTTGAGCATGTATCTCCCCCGAAAAGTTTATAAAACAATTAAACGAGTAAAAGTGGGGCTACGAACTCACTGTTGCAATAGTTATGATGACAAAGTGGATGCACGAAATGAGGTGCGATCTAACCGCGACCTATAATGAATGATATGCTCTAATGTAAGTCATGAAACAATGTCGTGCATGCAAACTCATATGATATCCATACCACTTGTACCTTTTGGAAAATAAAGTTTATCGTCGAAATATATGTTTATGACCTATTGTCAAGTTACCAAATACTTTACAAGTATTTACGTCGAAATGATATCCTACGATAATCATTTAGTGATTTATTATGAATCTATAACTTTTCGTCGCAAAATAATATAATTTGACAAGTCATGAAAGCGACTAAACGGCCTTGAAAAGCTAGTCGTAAAATGGTGCACATCGAGTGTTAGGAAACAAACTCAACGGTTTTGAGAAGCTTGTATCATTATCTCAAAGTTTTAGCATTTAAGTTTTTATCCTAGAGGTCTCGATCATGGAGAAAATATAGGTAAAGTATGGTACTTGTGTCCAAAATATAGTTTAAGGGTGATTTCGCAAAGTTTGAGTGACTATATTTTATTCGTTACAACTCCGCTTGACAAACGGTTGGACATTTTGGAAAATATGCTTGGCGAACTTACTTTTACTAGAAGACATCACTTTATAAAAGTTCTACATCATTGTTAAAACGTCCTCCAACATGGTCCTTTAGTTGCCGTAGTATGTTTTTAATAGAGAATATATTAATTTTGCTAATAGAATAAAGTTACGGCAACTTGGTTTATCGCGTGTAATTTACTCGTTACAAGTCCGTTTTCTACGTTTTATATGTCCTTAGCTTCGTATCAAAGTATACTAATATATTTTTGTCAAGTCGACATAATTAATAACACCTAAGTTTCATTTTTGACTCGTAAAGGGTGACATTTTCATGCTGAAATTTCCAGAAAATTATAGTTTTCGTCGCCAACTTGAAAAATTCATAACTTCTTCGTTATAGCTCCGTTTTAACCCGTTCAAGCGGCCACGTTTTCGTTTTAAAATATATTTTCCAAATATCTAGCCCAAAATATTTTACCAACTGTCGGATTTTCCAGATTTTCAAAATATGGACAGACCCTTATTAATAGTTGTCGAAATGAGTTTTTCACGCGCCAAACCTATTCTAACCGATTCAAAACAACTCCGAAGCTATTCTAATCCTACCATACACCTTCTTAGGGTGTCATGGGTTCCTAGACATCACCAAAAATAATATATAACAAGGAGTAATTATAGGATGACATATATATTCATAACTCTTGAAAATCAATGAAAAAGTGGTACAACATCACATGACTTGCATGTTTTTGCTCAAATATGATTAAATGAATATGAAATAAATATGAAAGATGAAAAATGGACATGAGATGCTTACTAGAATACTTGATGAGGTTTATGAGAACAAAAGGGTTAATCCTAATCACCCAAGGTTTTTATTTCAAAACCTATACAAAGAGTGATACTAGTGTATAAAAATCTTGTCTAGAAAATTTTTGGGATGATCCTCCTATAACCCTTGTGGCTGCCGGTTTTGGAAGAGAGAAAACAAGAGAGGTTTGATCTTTTCACCTTGAGATATTAAGTTAGTGTGTGTTTGTAGTATAATATATATATTCTTGTAAGATATTTTGGCAAAGCAAGTGAGTCATTCCCCCTTTTGGTCGACATTTATAAAAAAAAAGACTAGTTTGCATTTAGTATAGTTAAGTGTATTAATGTAGAGTAAATGTGTAGTTAAGTTAAGAATTATTAGTAACTTGTATAAACATTTGAGTATAAAGGGTAGCGTTAGTTAAAAATAAATTTTCATGGGTCAAGATAAAATATATTGAGGTCATAAAAATTATAAAAATACATTTCTTGTAAAATTTGAGTGAATAAATATTTATCGGGTTGAATTTAAGAAAACCGTCGTAATTTATATAAACATAACAATTTATATATGAATTAAATTTAAAACACCGGGTAAACTAATAATAATATTTTTATAGACTTAATATGAGTATAAAAATGTATTGTGATAAATTTTGGAAGTAACGGATCCATTGTTCAAAATAATTAATTACGCGATAGCGTTTATTTAATATGAAATTAAACGTTTAATGTGAAATGCAAAACCATGCATGAACTAATATGATGAATGTTGAGTTTGAGAAATGACCGGAAATTGAGAATTGTGACAATATCTTCTAAGCTAGTAACATCAGAAGTTTTACTCCTCTTCTCCACATAGGGTGACCTAGGAACATGTTCAAGTCTCCCTTCTTTGTTTCAGACCGCCCAAAGCCTTTTTGAAGGCGTTGAATTCGATTTCGAATAACCTTCAACTGTTTTCGGCTTCAACACTCAACTTCTTACTCGCTCCCTCCGCTCCTCCTCTTCCTCGTGTTTTCGGCTTCAACACTCAACTTCTTACTCGCTTCCCTCTGCTCCCCATCCATGTCAACATGTGGCGTATCAAACAACTTGAAAAAATCATTGACTTGGTCGCAATACTCATTAGCAAGATCTACAGTGTCATGGATGATATGAAAAAGGTTAACAAAATTTTATTATCGCAAGTTATTAATTATATCACAAATGAAATAAGAACAAAACAAAATATCATTAAATTACTGTTTCTCCGTCAATTGTGTTAACTATGTCTCCATAAACTCGCATAACATAGTGGTAGACACTTATTAGTATAAAATTATAATGAAAGGTATAATCACATAAATACCATTTAATTACATTTTCATATGCATCATTCTTCATTTTGACTCCATCAACTGTGTTAACTTTGTTTCCATAAACCTACATACAAAAGTTTATAACACCTATTAGTAGAACATTAGAATTAAAGGTTTAGTCACATTAATACAATTTATACTTACCTTTTCATAGGTTTCTTGGTTCATTTTGTCTCATCACTCATTATGACCTGCAGAATAAAGTTTTAGAAACAAAATCCGTATTAGCATACCACATGGTAATTGTCGATAGCAATGTAACTTGGCCAGAATTGATAAAGGTAAAAACTAACTCGAATAATAGTCTCAAGTTTCAAAGTGCGGGCTTCCAAAGCCTTAACCCGTTCATCAATCGAAACAACTTCTACCTCTTTACCCATGCTCCATATCATAACCCTCGGGTATACCACTTTCGCCTAGCTTTATTCGCGCCACTTTACGAAAATGTTCATCCGTGGTCCCCTTTGCAAGAGGCGGCGCTCGGGTATACCACTTGAAAAATCAATGCTTCGTGTGAACCATTCGACCGACCTCAAAGCATGTTGGCATAATCACGTTGGGTTTGAGTCCTTACAAAAGATTTATAAGTTATATGGTATCTAAAATTGTCTATATGTTTAAAGTTAACCAATCAATAAAATACTATATATAATTACCTTGTCAAACAGTTGGTCGAAATAATCGGTCTTTCTAAATGGTGTGTGTTTCGACCATGCAAGTGCTCTTGGGATCACCCGGAGCCTTGTTCCACCATATTTACTTTTACTCGTATCATCACACTCTATCATCCATATCTACAAAAAGTTACGAGGACGAGAAACATATGAAGATAATTTTCAAGCCCTACAAGAAACTAATGATAGAAAATTTTTTGGTGTTAACCTTGAAAGCGAGAACGAATCCTTCAAGCTATAGGTAGGAACATCGTTGGATTCTTTATCACCAATTCTTTGATGGTAAACCATTGGATGATTTGAAGAGACATTTCTAATAGACTCATAAAGTGCCTCCAAAGGAGTTCCCCATGGAAATGCATTCCATTCATCAAGATCCTCGACCATCCTCGGAAAAATATCATCAATGATAGACCCCAAGTCTTTACCCATTAATATCACCTCAAGCGTTATCAACAAACAAACCCGTATCGCATCCTCATCGACAGATTTAGAAACAACTCTTCATCTTCAATAATGATAATAGATCAATTGATTTAACATGTTGACCTACATGGTTTGAAATACTCGGTGACGGAAAGGGATATCACCACTACGCCATTTCCTAAACCGACCATACCAAATCTAAAACCAAGAACTGTGCGTAATTCATTTCGACCAAAATAGAGAATGTCCATTCAAATAGTATACAAGTGGAAGATCATAGTTATAATTGTTTTGATGGAATTTTTACGAGCATGTAATGAACAAGACCTTCCTCGTTATCGACATAGGTAAGATCGAGCCATGGTCCAAAACATGTGGCTTTAAACATGGAACAGCGCGGTGGTCTAATCGATCCTTCATAAGTAAGAAGTAATGCACTTTGCTTTTAACAATAACTCTAGCATCATACGCCTACAAGAAATAACATATTAAAAAGTTAAAACAAACAAGAAGTGTCTACAAGCACACTCATCAAGTCGACATACAACACCGCAGAAAAACCGAAGTGTCTACAAGCACACTCAACAAGTGTCTACAAACAAACAAGAAGTGTCTACAAGCACACTCAACAAGTATCTACAAGTAAAAGCATATCCGAGAAAACCCGATGTATTCGGGACTAAGATCAGTGTCAATACGTTAATTACACCTATTTGACAACTAACCCTAAAACTCTTATTAAAAACAACAAATACGCTTTTCAACCCTCTCATTTAACGCATGAAACAAAACATGATGTAAAGGGATCCAATGAACCTTAAGTTGTAGGAAGAAGCGAAATTAATCAAGTGTGAATACTTACCATTTTTATCTTTGTCGTCGAACATCAACGGATCCGGTGCGGAAATGATCTAAACAACAAAACGGTTGTGTGATCAAAGTTTGGTGTTGTGTGATCACCGGAAATGATCTAAACAACAAAACGGGTGATGTAAAGGGATCCATGCACCTTTATCGCGTGTATGCGTGTGTGTTGAGTGTGTGTTTTTTGAAGATATTCAATGGTTAAAGTGGCAAAAGAAAAAAAAAGAAAAAAAATGGTCATATCAATTGGATTTGGGAAATCTTTGCTTTGCTTTTTCAATTTCCTAGGTGAAATCTTGTGGGTCAGATTGAGCACCGTCGGTTGAGCGCCGGTTGAGCGTTGACATTATGCTAGAAAACAAACAACAGATTTCTAAAAGATTTGATTTGACACTTAGTGTACTATTGGAGCGAGACCGGATTTGCCACGTGTCGAAAAATGTGTGGGGTCGAGCGGTTGAGCGAGTTGAGTGTGGCTCTTTTGGGAAAGAGCCTAGAAAAAGTCTAAAAGCGGATCATGCTTGAAAAAGTCCCTTTTGGTAATTTTCTCTATATTATTAGTAAAAGTGTATATTTAGCATACGAGATTATTGATAGGTTATGCTTATCTGAAGATAAAAATTACTTAAATAATTACTTATAAGATATTATAATAAATAATTTTTTATAATTTTTGAAAATCAAATGTATTATTATTAATACCATAAAAAATAAATAATTTTTTATAATTTTTTATAATTTTAGAATTGTCACCTCTTAAAAAATTTCATTACCATAAAAAATATATTATTATTAATACCTTAAAAAGTGAAGCTACCTTTGAGAGCTTTCTTATAATTATCCCTTGTCGATCTCTAGCTCATTTAACCCATCCGAATAAGCATCCTTATGGTTTCGACTATCGGCACCTATATGCATCTGATTAACAATAGAATTAGTATTCAAGAAAATAGCAAAACAATTAGCCACTACATGGACGACTTATGTCGGACAATAGAAAGTAAAGGGCGTTGATTAAAAGCTATTACTAAGCCCTTAAATAACCTCTTGCAAGAGCATGAATATATTGCGACTATATAATCATCGTCAAATAACTTATCATAAATTCAAACCTTATTAATCACATCTACAACATGAAATTTTAAATTATAACTTGTCTATCTCAAACTAAACTGGTCTCATAATAATTTGGACTTAGAGGAAATATTGTTGCTTGGTTATAGTTCATGTATTTGCTTAGTTCACTATTCGGTTCATCAACCTTCCTGCTATAATGACATATAAATTTCAAGATTAACCACAATTTACAAAACTATGTTTCTATCTGTCTTGAAGGAAAAAAGTAATGCTATATAGCACGAAAGTTTGTATATTATATAAGGTTTAGCTATTTTAACGCATCATTTGGACAGACTGCAGATGCATTTAGTAAAAAGAAAGTAAGATGCACAACTTGTTGACAAATTGATGCGTTCATAGTGAAAATGGTTGAGAAGACAATAGGTACCTAATCCGACCCATAACTAACAAAGGTATACCTCAGGATGATGATGCAACATCATCCAACGTTTGGTCAATGTCACATAACTCATTTTTTTTATATCAACACATAGGTAATCTAATCATTATATTTTTTGAAATTGGAATAACAATCATAACAGATATATTATTTAGAAATTGGAATACAAATATTCCTCATGAAAAATAACAAAAAACTGATAAAACATATGCATATCATTATAAAACACTAAAAAATCAAAATCTAAAATAAAACGAAGCAAACTAACTCAGTAATAATGAAAAATTGAATTCTTGACCAGTGATGTATCCCAAACAAACATATTGTTAATAGAATAGTGATGAAGAATCATCCAAAAGTAACCCCAAACACCAAAGCGGTCCGTATAATAATTTTCATAATTGTTGATTAATAACCAATTAGGTTCCTTTAATTTTTCGTATCGTGATTAAAACGATGATTTAGGGGTTTTGATTTTCGTTTTGAAGCGATAAGGTGCTATGATGATTGATTGAATTAGGGTTCGACCGGGATTTGTACAACTCATATGGGGATTTGATTTATGGGAATTGTACAAAATTTATGATCTTCCAATTTTGGTAACAGATTATGATTGATTAGCATTGAATTTCAGAGACTTTTTCTTGAAGGGATGGTAAATTTTTGGGAGAAACGGTTTAGTCATAAATGTGTGGAATAATATTCTTGATCGACGTCTGTGAGAGTTTTGGGAGAAAGAATGCCACGTGTCATTTTTTAAAAATTTGGGGCTAGATCTGATTCAAACAAACCCTCCTATATATGGAGGAGGGATTGCTAATAAGTGTCTATTGAGTAGAGGTTATGGTGTACTTAATGAACATAATTTTTTTAATTAACTAAAAAAATGCATTAAATATACATTAAATAAACTTGTAAATTGAATAAATTAAAACATTTTTTTATAAACAGATTAATTCGTACCCATTGAGTAGAGGTTAGCAAAACCCACTACATATTTATATAGTTATTGTCGAGATTTGGTAGAACCACATGACTTTTACTAAATAAAATTCATAAAATAATCTGTCATGTTAACATGTGATATTTTATCTCTTTTTTTATTTTATTTTAAATCATCTTATAATTGTAGCCAATATTCACTAAGGCATATCATTTTGTCAATTTTAGCCAATATTCACTAAGACATATCATTTTGTCAATTTTATTTTTTAAAATTTATGTAATTCTAGCATATTTCTTATTTACACTTTAGTTATAATAATAATAATAATAATAATAATAATAATAATAATAATAATAATAAATAATAATAATAATAATAATATTAGTTCGATATATTGTTTTATTCTTGGGAAAAAAAAAAAAAAAATAATAATAATAATAATAAATGTTAATAATAAAATATATAATAATAATAATAATAATAATAATAATAATAATAATAATAATAATAATAAAAGAAAAGAATAACAATTGATTTAATATAATAATTAACTTACGTCATAATTAGCACGATATTGATATTTAGTCCTATAAACCCTTCTCCACATCTCATTTTAGTAAACGCAACTTTTATTATCATAACACAAGGACATAGCTCATAAAGAACACCAAATACAATACGTTTGCAAGCAAGAAAAGAGAGTTTGAGGTTGGCTAAGTTCGAGTGAAGTTTCAGGTTAAGTAATTGTTCGTGTTCAAAAAGAAATATTGGTTCGGGTTTTGGTTTCGCTAGATATAAAGATCGGGAGTTGGGGTCACATTCGAGTTTTGAGTGTTTGTTCGAGTTTGCATATGAGTCTACTTTCGATCATTCCTCATTTTGTTTGAAGGTAAACCCTGAGCTTTACTCGTAAAGATTTATTCTTTAGATAATATGAGTTTGCTAGAATTCCATGTCTAAGAAAACTATTATGGACATGATATTTGTGGTCTTGAAATATTTTTATTAGTTTCGAGATGGAGTCTTAAAACTTGTTTACTCTTTAAAACGAAACTACATGGTGTTAGATACACGCCTTAAAACGCGAAATTGTATGTTTAGTTGAAAAAGACGTTGTCTTCTAAATTAACTTTTTGATTTTTCGTATAAAAGCTCTATACAAAAATGTTACACCACAAAGATTAGCCTTTTTCACTAAAACCAATTAGGGCGCGTTTGATACGTGGATTTTGATGATAAGGTTTGGGCTCAAAATAGAAAAGCATTGTTTGCTTTATATCCTGAAGTTTTCATATAGTATCTTACACCTTCAAAAGCGGGTTGTGGAAATCCCACTATACAACCCAACTACAAACCAAACGGGCCCTAAATGTATTATGAGGGATGATCGTACAATGGATTGCATCTAATGATCAGAGCCTACTTGATGACGTAAGCCATATACTTCAAGAGTTGATAGTGACCTGAAATAAGACAGAGAAGCACGCTTGGGTTAGTCGGAGCGAAAGGGATGACCTTGCGACCCGGTTTCGGCGTGAGAATAAGTCATCGAATTATGAGATAATGATTTAGAGAGAGAAAGTACAGAGATGGAGTGATGGAATACCTGAAATGAATAAAATGAGGTTGTAATTATAGGCAAACTCTAAGAAGGATCTAGGCCTTGCCACATGTTTTAGTCGGATTGCTCAAAAGGGAGCATATTCTCTTTAGCCAGGAAGGCTTCGAGATCATGTCCATATGCAGTTGTTTGCGCGAGCGGGAATAAAGGAGAACTGTTATCCGTGTGGGATCCATGAGATATTTTTTTTGTCTTTAGTAACAGAGCCTCGATCTCCTCGGAGGCTATGGCTCTTTCGGAGTGTCGGGCTTTAAGGGTTGAACTCTTGTGTATTGGTGAATTTCTTTACGGTAGCCTAGTAGGCTTTACGCCAATGAGCACTTTAAGTCTTTTTGTAAGTGTGCACCGTACTGAGGTGTACTACAAAAAATACCTCTATTCTCAACACTTATTTTGCTACAGTATAGTCAAGTGTGGACATTTTTTTTGTATAGACAATAATTTTGCTACATTAATATGTGTCACAAATATTTTAAAAATTAATCCACATATATAAGTGTGTATAATTATAATAAAGCTACACTTATATGTGTAACAAATGTTTCCACACTTTTTATTATAAACATTTTTTTTGCAATTTTGCCACACCTTTAGGTGTGGACATTAAAAAAAAAATTTCACACTTTTAACTATAGAAATTTGGATAATATTTCCACATTTATATGTGTAGAAAAATTTGTCAGACCCATTATTACCACACATGAGAAAATGTGGAATCAATAATTTTACACATATCTTAACTGTGGCTACTTGGCCTTTAAAATGTGGAGAATTCAACTAGTTTTTTATACCCCGAGCCGCATGACAGGGTACACCATCACAGGACACCGACATATTTTTTTCAAAATGTGTTTACGTTAAGAAAACATTTTCGGATTAAGATGATTATATTAACGTCTCAAGAGACACGTAATAGTCACTTTCATTTTGCACACATGCATGTAATAAGCATGCCCATCGATCGGTATGAAATTAACGAGATATATTTGACCAAGGCTTGGTTGTGGAGCTTAATAAAAGAAAATTGATGCTGAACCACCAAGGCATGCAGAATATGGAAACATGGATTATGTTTAAGTATTCATTAATATTTAATAATATTCCACATTTAAATTGAAATGGGTAATAACAGTTCTTGAATAAATGAGTATAAAGTTAACGACTAAAACAATAAATAGTCTGCTTGTTATATTAATCCGTAGTAGTTGATTAATTATTGTAGATTATTCGAGTGGAAAATAAGTTTGGACTTTGTTTAGGCGCCAAGATTGGTTATGGTACGGATGTATACCTTTGTCAGTCAACATTTTAGATACATATTGTTTCTTCAATATTCGAATCTTTTAGGGTGCGTTTGGTATGCTATCATGAATCACAATCGGTATCGTTTTAGGTATAAAGTGGGTCCCTCACCTATGAAAGTTTAATACCTTACCTCTTCGACTCCTATGGAGTATGGAAGATATATATATTTCAATCCAATATTATATATCTTAACCAAACACTTGCATCATATCCATTCTAATTCCCACATTCCGATTAACCCCTACCATACGCATCCTTAGTTATTGATATGATTTGTGGGTTTTTTGTTCGTACTGATTCTTCGTATAGACATCTAAAATCTCATTAAGCATTCTTTGTTTTTAAACATGTTAATATGGATATTCTTGATCTCTAACTATTTGATTTTGTTTGCATTGGTTATTTATACGGATATTCTACATATCTCATACAACATTCTTGATATATACTGGGGCGGTACCAGAAAAACTATCAAGAGGGGGCAAATTTTAAAAGTGGGTGCTAGTCAGGTCATGTCAGTTACTCGACCTTTGTTGCTATAATGAAATCGATTTTACTTTTAATGAAAGTGATTTTTTTGGTATTTGTTTGCATGTAAGAACCAAAACTAAGAAATTGATGATGATATGCACAATATTTAGCACATACTTGCTTTTTATGATCGATATTAAAACATGTAGTTGAAGCAAAAATAAAAAGTTGGATAACAAAAATTCACAAAAACATAGAGTAGCACAAGAATCGAACATTATATATCCACGAAAGTGCAAATGTCCTTAACCACTTGACTATAATGCAACTATTGGATAAATTTTTACAGTTATACTATTTACCCATTTATGAGGGCAAAATAAAATTCTCTGATCAATCGACATTACTCGAGTGAACTTTGTGGGAGCAGCTGCCCACACTGCCCCCATTGTGATACCGCCTCTGGATATATCTATATTATATATAACAGGAGACATTTGACATTAATGCCACCTCAATGCCACCTAAGAATTATATGTCCACCTAAGCAATATTTTTTAATTTATTAGAAATTTCTGATTTTTTTATTTATTTATTAGATTTTTGAATTTTTTTATTTATTAAAATTTTGGTTTTTATTCTTCAAAAATCATGCATGCAAATTGGATTTGAACACAGGTGCATTAGTCTACAAACAAACATGATTACCACTAAACCAACACATTTTTTTTTATTATAACTTGGAAAACTAAATTTATAAATCTCTACAAAATTATATTAAGTAATTATCTTTTAAAACTTATTATACATATCTTTTCCTTAAATTATGTATTAATCCAAGGAATCCTACAAATTATAACCCTAATATCACGATAAAAATCTAAACTTATTAAGTAATATACTTTTCTTGAAACCCTAATTTCATCTTTTAGTCACCATCTCCATCATGATATGTATGCATGTAGCTTAGTCCACTAATGTTTGTATATTTTTGTTGCGAGTTTTGATCCTTTAACCTATGTTCATTCTTATTCGCACAAAGGTATGCTTTTTCCTTTAGATTTAATGTTAAAGTTATTGTATTCGATATATATGTGTTCATAAAACCCCATGCAGTTTCAAACCTCGATCATGATCGTTGAGGTTCGTCAAGGTATGCAAATTATTTACCATGTTTTGTTTCGTTAAATATGTTCTATTTGTGTTGTAATCATCCATTTGGGTTGTCCTTGCGTTTTCTTTCCTTTCGCATGCGGTACCATTGTCTTTGTAAATTTTGTGGTGGTGGCTTTTGAAGCTCCATTTTTTATATGTCTGGTTTGATGTTCATTTTTAAGCTAACGAAGGAATTCCTTCGTTCAACATAATTTTTATCTACCTTTATCTTTAGTTGCGGTGTATTTGAATGCCTAGATGCTTACTGATTATTTTTTTACAAGATTAGTAGCTTAACATTTATAATTTCTTTTTGAAGTTTTCAAAGGGCCACATAAACTACCCGAAGGCAAGCTGAAGTAGAAATTAGAAGCCAAGCAAAGAAAGACATTGAATCATATTGACGTGCGCTATTAAAGGTATTGAAAACTTTATTCGTCATGATAGTAACAATAAGCACATTAAGAAACATAACGATGTTTGATATTTAAAAGGTAGTTATCATAATAATGTAAACCTCAACACAATTGTTTTTGTTATTGTACAGAGCTATAATTAAGGATTTTTAAAGTGTTTATAAGATGTAAACTCTTATTTATTTAGAGGTGTGTCTTACCTACTTGACTGATAAATTTGCTATTCGTAGCCGTTTCCAGGATGTGAAAGTCCAGAGGAAAAGTTTTCAGAATTGGAAACTAATGAGCCAACATAAAGGCGGGAGATGCGGTTGAACCTCTTAGATCTAAGTGCCAAATTATATTTTTATTGCCAGGAATGTAATTTATTCTTTCGTGACAACTATAGACTTAACTATACATTTTTTCTTTGATATCTGTTGTGATACTTAATCAATAAACATTTTACAGGTGGCCGCAATTGAGGCCTGTTCAAATTTTGATTATGATGACTATTTTCACTCCTTGATCAAGGTTAGCACATGCTATCGTATAACAAAATACATATGCAAGGATTCTAAGAAATATAAGAGACGTGACAAGAATGAAATATTCACAGGTTTTTTTATGATTTTATCATTCCATTTTTAAGTTCATGAATTAATAGCGGTGGTTATACATGACGCATGACTGGTGCTATATTATATTCTAAAGATCGACAATGTAACTCATATGAGATAAACCGGTTTGAATCATTAGTTTACCTCAACGCTATCAATGTATGGTTATGTTTTCTGAGAATCAGTTACATGTTTGTAACGTGAGTTTTTTGTCTTTGATTTCTTGCACTTTTTGGGTTCTTTTTGATGACTGACTTTAGTCACAATGATGAGACTCACTTTTCTGGGGTTACTATAAGTATTACGCTGAGCATGTGCAGACATCCAAAAAAAATCAAATCACTGAATACACGGGAACTATGATGTTGGCTAGAACATAGAAGAAGCATTTCTACTATTCAACACAATTAGATAACAGGATGAAGCTATAGATCTTTGCTTTTGTATCTTACGGTATTATTTATCCGGATTAATTTTATGCCGCTTTTTGTCTCGGGATAAGGTGTTGTTTAGATCATACATATCGCATGACAAAAATGCCACCATCAAAACAATGACGAGAGCGAAATTAGTAAACTTTGCAGGGGTACCTTCACCATAGCGTCATGGCGTGGAACTAAAGTTGCAGTTAAAAAGCTTGGAGACGAGCTTATTACCGATAAAGATGAAGTGTGGGTTTTTTAATTACCAACAATATTTTTATGTTTTTTCCCCATATAATATGGTGCCTGCTTTTCTAATTTATGCATCCACATATTATCCGGCTCTACAAGGTTATAGAGACACCGTCAGATATATATGTTGTTATGGTGTACGTAAAGTCTGGTGAGCTGTTTGATTACATTGTGGAGAAGGGCCGGTTGCAGGAGGATGAGGGTCACAATTTTTTCCAGCAGGTGATCATATTTGTACCGTATGCTATGTTTGTTGGCATGTACTTACTTCATAAGTGAGCAATAGAATCTTACTTGGAGCTTCAGAGACTTACATCAATGCTTTGAAGCAGATAATATCGGTTGTGGTGTCTTGCCACGGGAACATGGTGGTTCACGAGATCTTAAACACGAAAACCTCTTTGTTGGATTCCAAGTGCAATGTTAAAATCGTGACTTTGGTCTAAGCAATATCATGCGTGATGGTCATTTTCTGAAAACAAGTTGTGGAAGTCCTAACTATGCCGCACCAGAGGTATACACATGGACATATGGTTATCACAGGTTTTAAACTAATTGTAGTTTTGTTTCGAGTCAGACTGAGAAATATCACAGCTCTTTTCTTTGTCTGATTTTATGTTGTCTTTTTTTCCTTAGGTTATATCTTGAAAGCTGTATGCTGGACCTGAGGTTGATGTGTGGATTGCAATTTTTGCATGATTTGATGTTGTTGTGAGCTAAATTTTTTTTTCTCTAACAGGGTAAAGTACCTATCATAACCATTAATGGACTGCATCAGTTGCATATACTCATATTCTTTCTTGCCGTCTTACATGTGGTATATAGTCTTTGTCACAATGGCTCTTGGAAGATTAAAGGTACACAACCCTAACTTGAATATAACTCACGTGTTTTCAAATTAATGTGTTTGACTTTTGGTCATATTTTGCCTTTGTTTTCCTGTGCCAAGGGTATTTGAATGTCCGTTTAACCATCGACGGTGTTTGCACACCATGTAAAATTATCTAAATATCCTAGCTTTACGATCGAATACTTTCTTATGAATCTGATTCTTTAAG
The DNA here is from genome assembly GCA_022545495.1 of Chrysanthemum lavandulifolium. Lineage (NCBI taxonomy): Eukaryota > Viridiplantae > Streptophyta > Magnoliopsida > Asterales > Asteraceae > Chrysanthemum > Chrysanthemum lavandulifolium. The sequence goes on along the minus strand of CM040240.1, from coordinate 69,181,714 downwards.
CTACAATAAGCACTTTGAGGACGCACATTCAAATCCAAACACCCCTATTCTTCTTGCAAAATAATGTAACAATGCATGCACAATCCTAATGCACCTAAACTGTTGCTCTAAAATATCCATGTACATGTGTTGATGATATTTGGCAAATAGGTAAATCCAAAAACGACATGGCTTGACTTTTTATGTATGATCATTTTTTTGTATCTGCTAAAATACATGCAGATCCGTGGATGGAAGCAATGGGAGAGGGAAACTTCTTCTCACGACTACGAATTTTCAAATGGTATAATCACATCTTTTTTTCCCCCTAATAATAAAAATACGTACTAAACCAATGCTACTCCACCAACTCTAAATCATGATGGAAAATTATACAGATCCTACACGATTCAGGCTAACCCACGAGACATCATTTGTGAAATCTCACACAAGTTTCTGGACTAGATATTATTTCTTCTTTCGTTGGTATTGAGAGCTAGCCAATATCTTTTAAGCTGTACATTTTTAAAGGCGTGCTTGGTTGGATTGTTTATACTTTAACTTAGTTTGATACATTTGATATATTTTCTTATTTGGCTTGATTCGTTTAGCTAACTTTCTCATATATTGACCCGTTTGAAATAAGAATACAACCTATTTTAACCCGTTCATTAGTATGTGTGTAGAAAATGACAGCCATCTGTAATTTGATTAACACTTACTGAATTCTATGTGTTATATTTGTTTTGCATAAAAACTTCATCCTGAACATGGTGCTATGGCCGTTTGAATACTCTAGAAACTCAATAATGTGGTATTATTGATCTTATTAGGTAATATTAACATCTCTTCAGTATTCATTATCTCTCTTCAGAACGTTATTTGCTATACAATATGAATTAGGTTTGCGATGAATGATATCTTATGCTGATGAACACCATTTGCTCTGGCCTACGCCATTTTATAAATCAATCTCACAAAATACCACTGTCATATATAGAGGGAACTAATAAGGGCATTTTGGGCAGTCGATATCAATGCTTATGTATTCATTAGGATCTGAAATAAGCTCTTATGAAACCCAAAATAACCTATTTGTAGTATGTATTCGCAATGTCATGTATTTAAAGTGGATTACAAGCCTGCAGTGGTTATTTATAACTTTGAAATACACCAACTATTATATATTTGCATTCATCCAGGGTGTTGTTATTGATGTTTAAATTATGTATTCTTTACTATTTTTTATAATTATTATTTTCGTGATGGTTCTTGACTATCAGTAATAAAATATCTAAAAGTTACCAGTTATCAGAAATGCAGATGGATTCTGAGTTCAAGAAACTTCTAACTACTTTTAGTAATTCAAGTTATTGATATTTAATTTTAATATCTTTTTTGCAGGGTTATAGACACCCAGACATTGAGGTTGGTTAATGTATACACAACAAGTTCTCCATCCAAGTATGAGAAAATAGATTCTTATGTTACAGGTACTCCTAAGTAAATTTCTGACGCTGCTCCATCCAATAATCATCCTTCTTGAATAACGATGAGTGTAGTTACAAGAACATTTATTACGTGGAACATTATATCAAGTAAAGTGGTACTGAGTTAAATAAGACTAGATAAAAGTGAAATATGCGTGCACGCCCAGCCGTCGACATGCTTTAGCTGTGCCCTTTCAATTTTTCTCCTTGTGCAACCACAAGTTTATTGATGCCACGACAGGATAATAGATCTTTTGTAATATTTGTATGTTTTGGCTAGTCATTGCCACATAGCTTGAGTTTGAGCCCACAAAAAATCTGATTCAGTTGCACTTTTACTTATTACTTCACTTTTAAATGCCTTAATACAGATTATATACCTGCCGCATCCATGGCCCTTTCTTGCTCAACCACAGCTGCTTTCGTGTTGACTGCAGTGGTTGCAACCCTGCTCACCATTTCCACAGCTTCCCTTCAGAACTACGGAGAATCAACACCGTCACCTTTGTTGACTTCAAGTCCAGCTAGAATTATGTTTGTAAGATAATTTCCTAAATCTTAATTACCATAAACCTTAGGTTGCAATAAGTGACCAACTGTTCATTTTTTTCATGAAAACAGCGTATTGTATGCGACATTCAACTCTTTACATGCAGTATCCCATAATTTAGACTCCCGTGGGAAAATGGTTATGTGAAGCCTGTTTGTCCTATGAATCCACATTCATATGGTTCTAGAATCGATGATTCTGGACCTCATAATCACAAGAAAGTCAAAGTCACAAGTCTAGATAAACCTGACCCAATATATGGATTGCCACTCGCTGCAATGGATTATAGGTCGTTTTTTGAGGTCAATAGTCTGCAATCAGTTTTTAATGTTTGGTTATAATGAAATGATTTCGACTATGTTTTTATTTACTCGTCATTTCAAAATCAAACAACTATTTCTCTAATTATGATAATTTCATATCACATAAATAAATACAAGGCAAAACAAGTTTTCTGATGGCGGTTTGTTTACGCAGAACCAAAGTGCGATACTTGAGGCTGAGCATACACGTGATATGAAAGGCCGAATTATAGCTCCAAAACAAGGAGTACTTGATGTATTAAAAGGTAAAGGTGAAGTTCTAGCTCCAAAACCAGGAGTAGTAGTTGATGTTCCAGAAGATGATGTATTTGGTGCACCAAAAGGTGAAGGTAGCATTGTAGCTCCAAAACCAGGAGCAGAATTCGATGTTTCAGAAGATGATGTATTTGGTGTACCAAAAGGTGAAGGCGACATTGCAGCTCCAAAACCAGGAGTTGAACCAGATACAAAAATCGATGTATTTGGTGTATCAAAAGGTGATGGCGAAGTTCTAGCTCCAAAACCAAGAGTAGTAGTCGATGTTCCAAAGATGATGTATTTGTTGTACCAATGGGCGTTGAAATACCAAATGATGGGAGCATACTCTGCCCAAAATCTGGGCCCGTATACCCACACGATGAATTCACTTGTCCAAGAGCGAGTGAATTAATTGACTGAAACAAAGGTGACGACTGTGTTACCAAACGCAGAGTTTATTTGCAGCTAAGGGATAGTCAGTTAACAGGTTTAGTTCCTCATACACTTATGTCATTACCTAACTTGGCTAATATTACTTTACAGAATAATAAGTTGCAAGGTCCTTTGCCTTTGTTTCAGAATAATAACTTCGCTAATATTTCTTTACTAAATAGCCAATACCATATTACAGTATCACTCAGCACATAATGCTCACAGTTATTCGTTACCCTTAATTTGTAGGAGTCTTCGACTGGAGCTCAACCAGCTTATAGTAATGCAGCATCTGCTGATTCTTTAAGGAGCGGTAAAACCGAACCAAACCTTTGTTATGGCAGGCAATACTCTAATATATTAGTTTCAAATCTCACTGGGGAGAGCACGGCTGATGATTATAAAGACTGTGGAGCTTTGTCTAAGCTTTTAATGGGTGAGCCGACCTCGTCCACCAAGGCTCAAGATAGCACCACTCATTCGGATATTAGGAATGATGTTGTCCTCCGTTATAAGGAAAAGAAGAAGAACCGCAAGTGAGTACCTTTGAACTTTCAGAATACTTATTTATTAGAAGGGTAAAATGGACTATTCAGCCAGTGGGACAACTAATCAAACTGGATACGGGTCAAAACGGATCTTTTTGTCAAAATTCTAAAGCTTAGAGAAGTAAGGCCTCTCGATTTTTATTGATTAAATCTCATATACTGCTATATCTGTTTATGGTAGATTTGACAAGAGAGTAACGTATACTACGTGAAAGGCAATAGCGGATGTAAGAAAGCGCGTGAAAGGTCGTTTTGTGAAAGCTGGTGAAGCGTTCGATTACAATCACATGAACCAAACCAGAAGCTACTGTAAACCATTATTTTTGGCATACACCACTATACTTATGATTTCAGTATATCACGATTTTACCATAATGTGTGAAGTAGTTACAACTATAAATATGATATGTATGTCACTATTCTATTATCAAATGTTTATTACCTTTATCTCCTGATTGATAGTCCTTCCATCTAAGTTCTTCATGTCTTTTTTCTTCGTTAGCTGATATTGACTCCGGTTTTTCAGCAGGTTATTCTGAGTCGTTTTTATTCAAATATTTCTGATATTTATTTGATATATTCTTTATTATAGTTTTGAATTAGTTTTTTGGGTTTACCAATTTTAATTATAAAAGTTGTGGCTTTCATGATATGTATTATAATTTTGAATTTGCAGGTCACTGTAATAAACTTTATTTTGAATTTTAAACTAAAAAAGTTGCAATATGCTTAGCAAGATGGCTGGAAAGACTAGTCTATGGACCCGAATACAAGACTAACTTGAATACAAGAACTGTACTAAAATATGCCGTTGCTTTCACAAGTGCGGCATAGGATTTATTTCCCAGAACTGAGCAAACAAGTAGTCACAGTGAGTAATACCAAACACCCCCATAACCATAGATTATGCATGCTATTAAACCACTGCCGTACGTTCAATACCAGAATGATGACCGCTTATGTGGTCACCCCAACTTTCTTGAAGCCTGCTATTAAACTAACAGAAACACAGCCCTGTTCATTCATGTTACTATGCAAGTATCTTTTTCTTGGCTAATGATTAGGTCATCCATATTCATTCAGTGTTTTGCTTTGTGTTTTGCAACTGTTACTGTCATATTCAATGATCAGAACCACACAATCATCTAGGATTACGCCTTTTAAGAGACGGGGTTTAAATTGTGTGGGTCACATCGTTGATCTATTGCATATTATTACCAAATCAATGGTATTAAAATATTAAGATAACTATTTTGTTTCATTATACGATCTACGATATTGTAATAATTTGAATTACATGTTGGACGAATGTTGACCCGTTAACCTGTTCAACCAGTCTGGCCCGTTCAATAAAGTAGAACCTGAATTTGCTTGTTTCTATATATATTGGGTTGAAATGTCCATCTCTATATTGGGTTGCATCTAATTCAATAACGTAACTTTTGTCTCATAATGCATGCCTTGACAGGAAAAATACCAACTTCGGCCCACACTACTCTATATTATGTTTTTGCTCACGATTGACGATTATAGTTGCATAGGAAGTGAAAGATTTTAATAATAACTATTTTTATTTTATTTTATTTTTACGAAAAACTTGCTCAGATATGCATATTTAGAAGGATTATAGTGGCTTTAAGAATAGGTTAGTACGACAGAGATTGTGTTTGGATATATATAGTTTTTAGATAGCTTATTAGTAGTGTATACAATAGATATAGTGTTTGATTGATAATCCTCGAAAATGTTTTCAAAGAATGAGTAATTAATAGGTTAAGTTTTTAAGCTCTAAAATGGTCAACTTTATTGCAGTTGGTATGAAACGCTAATGACATATCATCGCAATTTGAATTCATATTAAATAAATGATCGGGTCCAAAACTCATTTTAGAAGTGTGAATAAAGGCATGTAGCCGGTTGGTAGCATGTGACATATTGGGTTTATAATGCTCTAACTTATGGGCTTCTATACAGGAGGAAAACAGAATATTAGATAGAATGAACTGACACAAAGTTTCAGAAGTAGAAAAGCTAGCTCAAACAATACGTGAGCTTGAGGAAGTTGTTTTGGCTGGTGGAGCTGCTGCAAATGCTCTGCGTGATTACGAGCGCTCTTGAATAGATATTATTGTGTTAAATGGTCACTTTGAATTGAGTAGTAATGATTCTTAATGAATCATTGACGTTGCTATCCATGCAATATCAATTATGATGTGGCAGTGAATAGTCATGACGCGGCACTAAAGTTACAATAACACCGACGGTAATTGTATACATGTATCAAATAATAATGAAGGAAAGCTACATGTGGTTTGTAACAACAAATTGTTGATCTAAGCCCCATGAATGTCGTTTCCATCGGTCGATAATACCAATGCATGTACATATGTTGTAGTTGCTACTAATATCCAATCAGGCGTACTTCATTTTCAGTTTGATCATTCATAAGATAAGAAAACGGTTTACATGTAAATTCCATACTCAACCATCTACATGATTCCACTTGATCTAAGTGGTGCCACAAGGTAATTATCACTGGCCCATATATAGAGGTATAGATTAAAGCCTTTCAGGGCCTCAATCACCAATCTTGACTTTGATGACAAATTATATCCACGTCAAAAACGGTATAAAGAGCGGTCTAAGAGATTCAGACAATATGTCACGAATCTTCTTGCCTCTTAAGACCCACACATCAAGGTCGAAAAGGTCCACCTTAGTTGCACTCCTTCTTTACGATTACCCCCTTATTTCACTATAGTAAATTATGTCAACGATAATTATAGACATGCCGCCCATTGGGCGGCTTAACTAGTATAAAATATATATATATATATATATATATATATATATATATATATATATATATATATATATATATATATATATGTTAGTGCAAATATTACGATATTTAATCTATACTGGCCTCGTTTGTTTTGATTGATGACAAACATGTAACTTGTAATACATAACGTAAAATGTACAAGTTACTTGTAATTACATTTGTCTCAACATACATTCAACACCTCTCGATGTCTCAAGTCCTCGATGTTACAACACAGTTCGTACATGTTTGTTACGTGGCATTATGATCAAACCCATTAACAAATCATTTAGAATGTTTAAAATACGTTTAGAGTCACTAAGTATTTTAATAGGTTAACCATTCTATTTCGAACCTCATTTTACATTTTGCATTCACAAGTATTTCAAAAGGTAACTAGACATTTTATCAACTAGTTACATAAAACATTTTACAAGTTTACTTTGATAAACCTTTAATCTAAAAATGGAAATACATGTTACATCATGTCATGCATCATCTTTGAAATCCTTGGAAGATCACTTGAATATTTTGGTTAGATTGACACTCAATATATCAAATGTGATCTTAGTAAGATTTGGTAATATCTTGGAAAGATTTGAAGAAAGATTTTTTAGATTTTATGTCAGGTACCCACGGCACCAAATTGTATAAAGGACGGAACCCTTTTAAGGGTCCGTGGTCCGTGGACGCTCCTCGCCCACTTTGGCTATAAATAGAAGCCCATTGTTTTCCCATTTCTTCACCACTTCAAAGCACATCTTCTCCACCTTCTTGCATACATTTAGATCAATCATTAACAATGTAGTAACACACATTAAACACCCTAATGATCATGATCATAATGCTTCTAACATTCATCTTTGTTGTAAGCATACTCTTTGATTAACCAAGGAAATCTTGGAGATCTAGCCATCCCACTCACCACAAGTTGAAGATCTATCACAAGAAGTTTAGGGAACTTGTGATCTTCATCATGAAGGCTTCCTATCAATGGAAGTTCATTTAGAAGTAGTTATTCATATCCATTAGACATTTGTGTCATGGATCATTAGTGTAAACATCATTGCATCATAACAACACTTTCACCAAACTAGATTAGATGGTTTATGTGTTTGTGCCATAAAACACAAGGTTTATTATGTTGGGCCATAAAACATATTGGGAGTGGTTGTACCTTGTAAAAGAACTCGACATCTAGCTTAGTGTCGGAAATATTGTATAGGCGACGTTAGGTTGGTTCTACCTCGAACTAGAACCCGGTATTTAGCTTTGTACCGAAAAAGTGTAAGCAACGATTGTAAGGTTTTCTCCATGAGAAGGGAGCTTGTTGATTTAGTGAAGTAACTCTCGAGTTGGGTACTCGGGGAGTGGAGTAGGCGGAAAGGAGATCCGTGACCGAACCACTATAAATCCTCGTGTTCGGTTTGCACTTTCCTTTCTTTATCTCTTTACTTTTATACTTGCACTATACTATTGTTTGTGATGTGGTTTGATGTTCATGATTGTGTGACAACTTGGTTTACCATGCTTTATATTAGTCACAAACAATAATTGGTACTTTCATATTATAACAAGCTTCATAAGCGATTTGATACTAAAGATCCAAAGTTTTTAAACGGTAACGTATTCACCCCCCTCTACGTTTCCACAATTGGTATCAGAGCCACGTAGCTCGTATTTTCAAAACAAATGGTTTTTAAAATAGAGTACGATCCATGTATCAAATTACCATTGAAGCGAAAAATAATATGAAAAATGCTTTGCTTGTTATACTTAGAAATTTTGTTGTTAAATGTAACTTTGTATACAAGCTTGAAGGTTTTCTTGAAAAGTAAAATAAAAAAGTTTGTTGAAAGAACTAGTAAGTATTGTATTGTGTGCTCATAGAAAATTTACGAAGAAATATGATTTTAAAGGAGTGTTTGGGATAACTATAAGTAGATATGTTGTTAAATATGTGTATTATATGTTTACTATGAAATCTAGTAAGTCGCACACGTTTTTCTATGTCAAATACTAGTTTTGGTGAATCATCTTCAGAGGACCACGGCACCAAATCTTATAAAGGCGGATCCCTTTATTTGGTTCCGTGGAATCCGTCTGACTGAGATGCGCTTTTTGGGCAACTTCAAAAATCATAACTAATTAACCGTAAGTCCGCATTTAGTCGAGCCACCTATCATTTTAAAGGAATTGAGTCTACTTTCATTTAAAAATACTCTCATGGCCTGAGTCTAATTTTAAATAAGTGAAATAGACCAAATACTACAGTATGTCTAAAATATTGAGTTTCGCTTTAACATAAAAACTCAAATTTTTGAATCAAGCAATTTAAGTTGGTTTTCTTAGAACTTTGATACAACTTCCTTTGAAACTAAATAATTTGGTAATATGTTTAAAGGAAACTAATCAAGCTTGGTATACATCGTCATATTTAAACATAAAATGACGAAAAGTGTCTTTCTTGTTATGCTATGCTAAATGACCACTTGTTTATGTTGTTTGCATATATGTTGCTTGCTTATTTTTCAAATTGTTGTTTACACTTGTTTGTTTGCATAATATAAGTGTCAATCTTGCCATGTTATTTATTCGCTTGTTTGACGATTTCTTGTTTATGCACAATAGGTTATTTGCTAGATTTTGTGCACTAAGTTGGAAAATTATTTTACCATCGCTAGAATTAAATCACTTCGTTTGCATAGGTTACTAACATCTCGCATAACTTATGAAATGTCATAACTCACTTAGCAATGAGTACTAAGTAAATTAGTCAAGTACTTTGAAAAATGAAGGTGTTAAGAGAGTGTTTGGTACAAGGACAAAACAATGTTGTTTGATGTAATTTATTTGTTCTTACTTTGTAGGATGATAATATGACTTAAAACAATGTTGTATGCTAAGCGGTTTATGCGGTGGATAACACAAGTGTGTTATCAATTTTACCCATTTTCACTTTTATGTGAAAATCGTTAGCCCTTGGTCAAAGTCTATGCTCCACTATATTTGTATATGTGTTATCGACTTTTCCTAACTAGAAGTAATTAATGTCACATGTTTTAAGCAAAATTACAGTTTCGGAAAACTCCCGACACCTAAAAATGGGTCTGTGAACTTTTCGATGTCCACGGATCGACGGCACCAAAATGTTGGTACCGTCGTTATGTATTTTGGTACCGCCATACTGCACAAAGCGGACCAAAGGCACCAATTTAAGGGTTCCTACTGTAAAGAAATGGTGCCGTGAATCCTACTGGTAAGTTATTGAATTTTACTAAATCCGTAATCTAATTTACCAAACTTCGTTTCTAGGATAGTTGTTAATGCATATCTTTCATACCTCACTCAACACATCCTCAATGGATTAACTTAGGATGTTTGACATGATTTTAGACACTTCCATCTCATTAGAAACTACCATCTTTGTATGGATTAACATCAAATCCATGAATCCTTAGTTCCATAAATCAACACATTCAAAATGATCATTTTCACACCTTCATCAGTATTTTCCTCAAGCTTAGCATTTCTTAAAGTAAAATCAAAATGACTAAATCCTTAACCTCAAATAAACCACTTAAGAAAACCACTAGGATTAGCATTCGATCTTGTTGCTTCATAAACTTGAGCTCTTCATCCTCGACTCATTACCCTCAACATCTCATCACCCATTCAAGATGTGAACTTTCTAAACTTGAGTACTCCAACTCCACCACCAAAATCACCCACCATCATCCAAAACAACTTCACTACCAAAGTCTCCAAAGCTTGTTCCTATCAAACTTTGTGCAACACCACCAACATCTCCTCACCCGTTTGGATGACTTAGATGACTTACCGAGACTAATAAACTGGACTCATTATTTGCAAAGATATCATACACAAGTCTAACATATGACTATAGATATTGTTTTGTATCTACATGTATTGCCTCACCTGGTTAACATGAAAATAATGTGTCATCCTTCAAGACAATAAGTATTTACATCGAGTCATAACTCACACATATGTTAAATACATATTATCAAGTCTTGTTATCCTTGAGTTCAATCTAAGCTTTATAACCTCAACAAATTAGGATTGACAACTTAAGTATTTCATCCGAAATATTCAAGTATATGCGACTTACGATTGTAGTCATTAAAAGTCATATCCGAAAAATCAACACCCAAGTATTTTAACAACACATGTTGAAACACTTATCCAAAACAAACAACCCACGGTGCCACTTATCCCTCTTTGACACCTACTATCCCTCTTCCATCTTTTGGCACTATTAACCGTATACTTTAAATCAAACGTGCCCTTTCAAGGTGAACCTATACCTCAGCCCCTAAGCTTCATAGACATAACCAAAACTTCAAGCACTTCACCCGCTAGTTGTAGTAACCAATGAACCATAAGAATTAGTATCCGTATTTTTGTGTTCAACATCCGTGGACAAATAATCAACCTAAGTACTCCCATAGCACAACAAACCCCTACATCACCACATCCTTATTTAGACACACTAGAAGACCTACCACCTAGATCAACCAATCCACCATCATTGCCATCATTTGAATTCGTTGAGTGTATTGCTCAAAAGCCCTTGTGTCCAACACTTGTATCGAATCAAATGCACGCTTGAACAAACTCAACCATCCTTTCCCACATATAAGGACTTAGATAATTCATTATGGCTAGAACCTCAACTATCAAATAAGCATGGTGCTCTTGGTAATTGTTGTCAATTTCACTAGGTATAAGTAGTACTACCTTCACAAATAATCAAAGTATTAGTAATACTTTGTCGTTAAACTTCGCATAAAATTCGTTAAACTTCAAATCAACATTTTAACAACATATGTTAAATGCAATCTCAAAGCCAACATCATACACCCCAAGCAACAATGACTCTTGAGGAGTATACATAAGAAACTCGAGTGAATTCCTCTTGTCATCATCTAGTGAATATAATCTTGAGACCAAGTTTATTTAGATGGGACTATCCGATTCAAACACTTTGGCTTCATATCTTCATTTAGGAAAACATGATGTTTTGAAAACATTATGACTAAGATTCATCGTTAAGCTTTCATTTTGTTAAAAGGATATTGTATATCCTATGCATCACTCTTGCGACATAAATAGTTGTGTTAAGATTTCATTACACCTCATTAGCTAAATGATCTTGAAACAAACATCTACAAGTTCTCGTGAACTAGCATATTCAATTCATCTTGTCATACTTGTTTTCATAAGCATGATAACTTTATCCTATGGGATAATCTCATTTGTTGAAAGATACTATTTGTATCTATTTCCTTTCAGCGTACATCATAACCTAACCTTGCTCAAACCGAGTGCACATCCAAGGTTAAAACTACACAATTTTAGAGCATACACAAGATCTATTGAAGTTGGTAACCTCACTTAGATTCTTGTTAAATAATGTTCCAAAGAGCTTTGAGAACGTTCTTAGTTTAACATCTTCTATTCTCTAGTCTTAGATGATCAATTCACATTTAAAGTACAAGATGTCATCCATTAGATCATACAATTATGTGTAATTTGAACAACTTTCGATTCTAAACACAAGATTAAAACACATTGTTTATCAAACACACCATTGTTAAAATTCATATGTATAACATGACATCTTCATATCCTTAGTTATATTGCATATTAGTTGTGTCACATTAAGCCAAGTATTGGTAAACTATCATCTTTTATACACTTTAATAGGCAAAAGTAGGAGTTCCCATCTTTCTAACATGAGAATGATTCTTGGAGAATCTATTGCACTAGAAACTCAATTTGACCTAACGGTTGAATTGCTTCCGGAGAGAAGTTGGGTATGTGGAATCACCCGTAAAATGGTCGTGTTTAGCCTTAATTGAGCACCGCTAGTAATAGTCTCATATTCATTCTCCAACTTGAAAACTGCTTTCCTATACTTGCCTAAAGTAAGTGTTAAAACATTGATAGTTTTCCTCGCTTTAGGAATACTAATCAAACAAGTAGTATATATGATTTTTCTTTAAAACCAATTGCATTGCACTTACATGTGTTGATTACATGTTCTTGTTTGATACGATAAGTTGATTTGACATTATCTTAGTGTTTGATAACTAGTCAAATGTGTAAACCTTAGTACGGTTTTATCTTTATAATGCTTGTATTGTTGTTTCATGCTACTAAACGCTTAAACCTAAACTTTATTTGCATGATACTTACTTTTGAATTATTTTAGCATGATTAACATGTTACTTATGAACTCATAATATGCTATTTTGATACGTGATAATTTTGATATAATATATTTGTGTTTGAAAGCTATTAGTTGGCATTCATTACATCTATGTGTAGTACGATCCAAATGATACATGCTCCAAATTGTTATGTCTTGAACATGGCTTGCATGAATCTTTCATCTTGTTTCTTTTGCTTCTTGTCACACTATTTGTTTGCTACGTATGCACATATAATCTGTCAAAGTGCTTTTGGTATGACTAACTTTTAGAAGCCTTTTTATCTTACAAATTAATCACATAGATTATTGTATATCCAAGTATGCTTAAGTGTCTAAGTCTAATGACAAAAAAATCTCATAATGAAATGTCTTGAATAAAGTCGTATTCTTGCATATTATGATTGTTTTGATGCTATCTTGTGTGGTGATTTCTTGTCTACTAAGTGCAATGTGTTGTTTTTGCTTATATCATATGTTATCATTTGATTTATATCATGTTAACATATTTTGTCACTAACTAATTTGTTTTGTAGGTTGATAACAAATTATTTGTTATCTCACTTGGTTCTAACTTTTATATGCTCATTTTGCATAATCCCTTTTATTGCTACGTAGATTAGTAATATGCTTTATGGGACCCCTACACTTGCATATAGTTTAAAAGCATATAGAATTAAGTTCTAGAGGGTTGGCTTTGCACTTTTGTCTTTCAACCGACCTCTTTCCAAATCTCATTTTGCTTCCGCTTTCCAAAAATCATCTCCATCATTATTTAGTTATAACAATACTCTAATCATCTTCACTTCCTATTAGAAATCCACATGCCTCATTATACGATCATCTCAGATTAATCGAGAAGAGGTACGTGACTTTAAGGATGAAGTTCATTGTATGCTAACCATCATCCAAAGAAACATCACTAAGCTCACCTCTTTCGTTAATACCAAATAACCTCCTAAACACTTTGTTGTCATTCCTTATTTGATACATTACACATTATGTTGGATGTCCACCAATTAAGGGGAGAGAAATTCATTCACATAATTGTCTTCGTCAAATTTTATGTCTCTTAGACTCTACAATACCAACACATAGGTAAACACCACTTAGCTAAAGCCGTTCATGAAACCACAACTAGTTCAACCTTTTTCGCACCAATATCTCATCAAGTGAAAACGATCATGTGTTTTACAAAACGTCTTCATCTCCACATATAGGATTTTCCTTAAACTAGCACCTACAACTTCACTATCTAGAACACCATCATAGGATCTTATCGTTTTCTCGCTTATCATGCATGTCCTTGTCAGTGCAAACGATATATTAATCAAAACAGCCATTTCCAACACGTTGGTCCATCCAACTCTCACTTATATGATGTCATCTCATCCTCATATAGGTACTCATTATTATTATTAGTATTTTCCATATTGTCTTCACTTCTTTTCAAAGTGATAATCATCCATGTCGGTCAAAACCATGCTAATACTACCTTTCCCATTGTCACCTAGAATAGGTCATTTTATAATTCGTGTCAATCGATGAACGAATTTATCTTCATGTTATCACTTTTAGATAGAACACATTATTGATTACTCTTGGGTTAAAGCATATGAGAACTTGCTCAAAACAATAGGTTGTTGGCATCAATAAATCATTCAAATCATAACCCTTATGCATCATTGAAATGCAATGTCCATTCATATTTTTCTTAGCTTTGGTCACTTGACATGACGAAAGGATTGCATGAGTCCATATTTTTATATTTGCTACACATATGAGTTTCTAACTCCTTAATAGCTTCCTACCTAATCACCACCACCTTCCATCACCACTTTCACTAAATCATCACCATCATGGATTAGTGAAAACTTACTTTTGTAAATCTCGAGTCATCTACCATCACCACATGATTCCTACAAGTAAACCGACACCAACACTAGCACCACTAGTGGCACACCCGTGGAAACTTCATATCTTCTCTCTAGGAACTATTTTGTAGTTTTTATCACATTATATTCTCACTTTTCTTATGATTGTAATTAGAGACTACACTTCATGAGATCTTTGATTATATCATTTATCACATATATACATCTTATTTTTCTTTGTGAAAAGATGAAATATATTGCACTAATGTTTTCATTGTAGGTTCATCATCATATACACTTGGTTGTATATAATTTACTCATCTAAAGATGAAGTTTGGATCAATTATTTTTCTTACTTTAGGTGCTTCTTGACACCATAGAACAAGGAGGAATGTCCTTTAAGCACTCATATTGCATCGTCTATACACTTGGTTGTATATGACATATTTGTCTAAAGACAAAGCTTCTATTATACTAATATTTATTTTGAAGGTTCATCGTGACGCCCTAGAGCAAGGGAGCTCACAAGAATTTCATCGAGTGCATCTTATATACACTTTGTTGTATATCACTTACTCGTCCAATGACGAATATAGTTTTGCACTAATATTTGTTTTGTAGGTTTTAATTATACCGACGCCTCAAACAAGGGGAGCGACCGTCAGGGGAGCATGCACGATTTAGCATCATTCTCACTTTCAACAAGCATTTGTGCTCGATAAAAGTGGAGAAAATAGGCTAATATTGCTATGCATTTTCTTTTCATATTTCTCATAATTTTGTTGCATAAAACTAACCTTGATGTAGGTTAAGCTCTTAATTTGATCCATGGATCCGCTACCTAACAAGGAACGGATTCAAGTAGACGATTTAACTTCACTAGGGATGATGCAAGCTCGCCTTTTGGGAGAAATGAAGATAAACTCCAGGACACGCCTTTTGTTTCGACAAAAGGGGAGAAGAGTGTAAACGGAGAAGGTAATGTAAAGGTAGTAAGGATACAAGTAACCTTTACATTTTACTTTCTATTACGTTACATATATTTGTCATCATCAAAAAGGGAGATTGTTAGTGCAAATATTACGATATTTAATCTATACAGCCTCGCTTTGTTTTGATTGATGACAAACATGTAACTTGTAATACATAACGAAATGTACAAGTTACTTGTAATTACATTTGTCTCAACATACATTCAACACCTCTCGATGTCTCAAGTCCTCGTATGTTACAACACGTGTTCGTACATGTTTGTTACGTGGCATTATGATCAAACCCATTAACAAATCATTTAGAATGTTTAAAATACGCTTAGAGTCACTAAGTATTTTAATAGGTTAACCATTCTATTTCGAACCTCATTTTACATTTTGCATTCACAAGTATTTCAAAAGGTAACTAGACATTTTATCAACTAGTTACATAAAACATTTTACAAGTTTACTTTGATAAACCTTTAATCTAAAATGGAAATACATGTTACATCATGTCATGCATCATCTTTGAATCCTTGGAAGATCACTTGAATATTTTGGTTAGATTGACACTCAATATATCAAATGTGATCTTAGTAAGATTTGGTAATATCTTGGAAAGATTTGAAGAAAGATTTTTAGATTTTATGTCGTGTACCCACGGCACCAAATTGTATAAAGGACGGAACCCTTTATGGGTCCGTGGTCCGTGGACGCCTCTGCCCACTTTCGCTATAAATAGAAGCCCATTGTTTTCCCATTTCTTCACCACTTCAAAGCACATCTTTCCACCTTCTGCATACATTTAGATCAATCATTAACAATGTAGTAACACACATTAAACACCCTAATGATCATGATCATAATGCTTCTAACATTCATCTTTGTTGTAAGCATACTTTGATTAACCAAGGAAATCTTGAGATCTAGCCATCCCCACTCACCACAAGTTGAAGATCTATCACAAGAAGTTTAGGAACTTGTGATCTTCATCATGAAGGCTTCCTATCAATGGAAGTTCATTTAGAAGTAGTTATTCATATCCATTAGACATTTGTGTCATGGATCATTAGTGTAAACATCATTGCATCATAACAACACTTTCACCAAACTAGATTAGATGGTTTATGTGTTTGTGCCATAAAACACAAGGTTTATTATGTTGGGCCATAAAACATATCGGGAGTGGTTGTACCTTTGTAAAAGAACTCGACATCTAGCTTAGTGTCGGAAATATTGTATAAGCGACGTTAGGTTGGTTCTACTCGAACTAGAACCCGTATTTAGCTTTGTACCGAAAAAGTGTAAGCAACGATTGTAAGGTTTTCTCCACGAGAAGGGAGCTTGTTGATTTAGTGAAGTAACTCTCGAGTTGGGTACTCGGGAGTGGAGTAGGCGAAATGAGATCCGTGACCAACCACTATAAATCCTCGTGTTCGGTTTGCACTTTCCTTTCTTTATCTCTTTACTTTTATACTTGCACTATACTATTGTTTGTGATGTGGTTTGATGTTCATGATTGTGTGACAACTTGGTTTACCATGCTTTATATTAGTCACAAACAATAATTGGTACTTTCATATTATAACAAGCTTCATAAGCGATTTGATACTAAAGATCTAAAGTTTTTAAACGGTAACGTATTCACCCCCCCTCTACGTTTCCACAATATATATATTGTTTTTCGATATTAACTTCTTCCAGCTATTGGTGCGATTCATTGTTTCTTTAGTTTGAATTTATTATTTCTAAGGATATCTAATATTTCTTTCAAGCATTATTGGTTCGTAACATATTGGTACATATATTCTTGATACCTACCTTTTTACTATTGTTATGATTTATTGGTTCTTTCATTTGCTTGATTATTGGTATGTGTAGAAACTAGAAGGGGATGGGTGAGGTTAATAGTTTCACCTTTTTATTTATGTTTTAAAAGAAGTTTGTTCTTTTCAAAAATCTTTTTGATTCGAAGTTATGAGATATCAATCAACAATGTATGAATACTATAAGTATAACAACTAAATATGAAATATGAAAGATGGTAAAGAGTTAGAATGATCAAACCAATGCGCAGAGATTTACAGTGGTTCGGCTACGAAGCTCACTCTTCGCCCTACTCCAATCCCTGAGTATCACACTCGATAGTTCACAGTCACTATGTCAACAAACTCCCTTCTGGCAGAGAAAACCGTACACCATAGCTTACACTGATTTCTGACACTAAGCGAAATGTCGAGTCCTAATCTTAGCTAGAACCAATATACACAACACTACACACAATGCTAACAGCTATACACAACACTTCACAGACTTACACATCGTCTGGAGCTACACACAATACTTCACGGACTTACACCTCGTCCAGATCTACACACAACAATACTTGAACTTAAACCTCTTCCGGATCTACACACAACACTACTCGAACTTATACGTAGTCCGGATCTACACACAACAATACTATACCCGACTTACACACAAGTCGGATCTACACACAACAATAATAGTTTCACCTTTTTAGTTACGTTTTAAAAGAAGTTTGTTCTTTTTGAAAATCTTTTTGGTTCGAAGTTATGTGATATCAATCAACAATGTATGAATACTATAAGTATAACAACTAAACAAGAAATATGAAAGTAAATATGGTAAAGAGTTAGAACGATCAAATGCCCAGAGATTTATAGTGGTTCGGCTACGAAGCTCACTCTTCGCCCTACTTCAATCCCTTAATATCACACTCAAGATTTTACAGTCAATATGTCAACA
The DNA here is from genome assembly GCA_022545495.1 of Chrysanthemum lavandulifolium. Classification (NCBI taxonomy): domain Eukaryota; kingdom Viridiplantae; phylum Streptophyta; class Magnoliopsida; order Asterales; family Asteraceae; genus Chrysanthemum; species Chrysanthemum lavandulifolium. Next base: position 69,163,479 of record CM040240.1, on the reverse strand, counting down.
AACTCCCTTCTAGCGGAGAAAGCCGTACACCATAGCTTACACCGATTTCTAAGACTAAGCGAAATGTCGAGTCCTAATCCTAGCTAGAACCAATATACACAACACTACACACAATGCTAACCGTTATACACAACACTTCACGGACTTATACATCGTCCTGATCTACACACAATACTTCACGGACTTACGCCTCGTCCCGATCTACACACAACACTACTCGAACTTACACCTCCTCCGGATCTACACACAACACTACTCGGACTTACACGTCATCCGGATCTACACACAACAATACTATACCCGACTTACATACAAGTCAGATATACCAATATACAAGAATGAAGATTAATATAGTTTAGATAAAGAGGAGAATCGTAACAACGGTTACGTGTGTAATGCCTAATATACAACACCTCGTTTCTTGGCGAATACGAGTGTTCTTCTCTTTGCGCTTTTATGGAACAAAGAATGAGATCACTTATAAATAAATATATAGAAGTTAAAGTGATCAAAGAAGGGAATAAAAGAAAGAGTTAAGTCCATGGATAGCCCATGAACTTATCAAAATTTTCAATTATAGGTTACGAATTTTATATAATACCATTATCACCATCTAAACTTTTTTGTACTAGAAATATAGCCTATATGTGAAAGTTTTGAAAAAGTATATTACTCGATAAGATGGACCGAGATAAAAGTACATTACTCATATGAGGGACCGAGATAAACGTATATTACACATATGTAGAAATTTGTAAAATTTTGATGGTGATAATGGTATTTTACAAAGTCCGTAACCTATAATTGAAAATTTTAATAAGTTCATTGGCTATCCGTAAACTTAACCCGAAAAGAAATTGGGAGAGAACAGAGAGTTTTATGCAAAAGGGTTGAGAAATCATAAGAATGGTCCTGTATTTATAGGCGAGAGGAGGAGCGGGGGACGATCCTTTAAACATGGACGGTCCCTTATATATAAGGGACCGTATCCCCCTATAAGAGACCGTCCATTGGACGCTCCTGTTTTTGTCCTGACGGGGTGAAATGTTTATCTGTTGAAGTTGCTATTCTTATGGGCGGGAAAAATAGGGTGTTTGGTGATTTTAAACTTATTTTTCAAAATAAAACATTTCTTTAAAATATAAAAATAATTTGTATAATTTATTTTTGTAGAATGGTTTTGTCACATTTATAAAAAATGTGAGTTTTAAGGAAAAAACTTTTCTTTAATCACTTAACAAGTTATATATATTTTTGTTTATACCTTAAGTGATATTGTGTCGAAATAGACTTATATGACTAAAAATTTGTTTACGTAGTGTTTTTTTACATTTTGTTATTATCAAAACACATGGAGGTCGAAAATTATAAATATAATTTTTGACATTATTTGTATTAACAATCTTCCCCTTTTTGATGATTACAAAATATAAACTCATTTTATGTAAAAAATAATTAAATAAGTTTTTAATGAGTTTTAGTCCACTTCTTCCCCTTTTTGTATAATCAACAAGGTGTCGTCGATGTGTAGAGAGAAAAGAAAACCGATGAGTCAAATGCTTCCCCTTGATCGATGCTCCCCATTGTTGAGAGCACCGACAAATCTAGCTATGGAGATGTGTTACAAAACCGGGTTAGTTTACAAGTGTAAATATATATAGCCAATTCTGAGTAATGGTCACATAAAGCAGATAGAAGTAGTCAATGCTTATTTTTATCACACTAGGGACGGTCCTATATATGTTGGGCGGTCCCGTATATATGAGGGACTGTCGGTCCATTTAAGGGCCACCACCAGTGATGTGGTCGGTACATGTGGCAAAAATTTCAAATTTTAAGTTAGCTTATAAATTAGATGATATAACTGTCATTACACATGCCACAAAGAAACTTCTATTACTCATTAAAGATATACAAGAGAAACTTCCATTATAAATATACTATAAAGACATAAAGAAAGCATACATAGTAAATTGTTACAATACTAATACAAGAAGACTAAATAAAGGCTAATTCTAGTTAGTTACTCCAAGTAAAGCATGCTTGGCCCAAAAGATAAGGTTTGATTATTTTTAACTAAACATATAGAGATGTTTAGTTAGTTGGTGGAGAAGTAGGTGGTAGAATGATGGTGTTAGTGGTTGGTGGAGTTGGTGGCATTGGAGGTTGTGAAATGAGGTACTCAAGATGAGCAAACATGTAATGTAGCTCATTTCTTAGGGAATTAATGAGATTGTAATTGGGAAGTAACAAGCACAACTCATGCTATGGTGAGCAACATAGTCGTAGGAGATGAGGTAGCCCATGATGGGTGATGGTTGTGGAGTGGATGGAGTATAGTCCAATGGACTAATTGGAGATAGGGACAAAGAGGTGTTTAATGATGATGGGCTGGAAAGACTTAGTAGAGGTGATAAATTGCCAATGTAAGGTGATAAATATGATGAATTAGGTCTTGAGGAGCAATAGGAGGTTCCTCTTGTTGATGGAGTTTTCATAGGTGAATTTGGTGCATGAGGTGAGGAGGGGATAATATTTGGCGAGGGAGTGTTGTCTTCTCTTGTCAAGTAAATGAAGATAGCTTGGGAGGTATGATGGTGAGTTTGAGCTTTTTGTTTGGTGGTGGAGTGGAGGTTGAAAAAGAGGTCATGGTGAATAGACAAGGAGATGAGATGAAGAAGATGAAGTGAAGAAGATAGTGAAGAAGAGTGGTGAAGAGAGGTGGAGAAGATGGCTACTAAATAGTCAAAGTTTCATCCTATTTGAGCAAAGCATGCAATTAGGAGATTGTGAATTCAAAGTTTGTTTATCTAATTAGGGAAGTGGTTGTGAAATTTATAAAGTAAGTCAACTTCTGCAGAAACAGAAAATAGTAACAGAATCCGTAACCTACACCTGGGGATGGTCATTTAAACAAGTGTAGGTAAGATTGTATGATTGTTGAGTTAGAATGCAATGAAGCATGTGAGTACAACATGCAGGTAGATACTCACGATCTCCTACTAGACTCAAGAAATTTTCTCGTAAAATGACCACCATGGGTTTTACAAAGTAGTGAAGTTCAAGCATACGAATTTTGTTAGGATGGTTGACACGTGGTGAATTACAGAGAAGTTTAGTTAATTCTTCTTAAGAGGGAATGTACGAATGATATGGACCATTTTCCTCTTGATTTTTGAAGAGAGAGAGAGTTAAGAGTAAAGTCTTTCGTATATGCACATTGCCCATGGTTTGGAAGTCCAAGGATTTGAACGAATTGTTCAAAAGACAAGAAAAACTTGTAGTTTTGTATCCAAAACCAAAAAGAGAAAGATTGATCCTTGTTACGTACGAGTTCAATTTGACGAAAGAATTCTAACATGAAACGGGGACAAATTTGTTCATTAATAGCAAGTAGACACTCAAAACCTATGGTTCGAAAGGCTTTGTTAATTTCTTCCTGAAAGACTAAGGAGGTGTCGACAATTCGACCCTCATGAAGATACCGTGACTCAAGGTTTTTGAAGCCATGAACAAAGTCTCTAGGTGTGTAAGGTTTTAATGAAACATTTGGAATGTAGATGTTGGTTAGATGATGATTAAAATCATATATGTGTGCATATCTATACCTATTAAAGACAATACAAGACGAGTAGTATGAGTATTAAAAAAGGGATCAATATATAGTAAGCATTTGTCTAGTATGTTCATATATGTTAGAAAATGTGGATTTACAATCGCATTGATTTTTAATAAATTAAACCAAACACTCTTAAATTCAATCTTCCTCAATAAATCATTTCGAAAAAAAATATATTATTGCATAATTTGACTAATGATTATGCATGCTTGAGAAAACGTTTTTGGCATGTATTAACAATGCATAATTACATTATTATTACGTTTCTAAAAGTGAAGATTTTTGAGAAAATGAATTGGGGATTATCACGCTTTTTGAAAATTTTCCAAACACACTTAATCAAGCAAATCCTATATCTAGGGGAGTCATAATAGTCATACATTGCTTAATCATACTCTTAATTGTAACTAATTACAAGTAAAATTGAACATCCCCAAATTTGATTTCAATTTTCAAAGAAAAAGAAGAAATTACTTACAATTGATGATGAGTATGATGTTAGGATTGATAATCTTTGGTTGTGGTAACTTTAATTTAAGTTTTAATGGAAGATTTAGAAGATTTGGGTTTTTGCTATTGTTGTTCGTCACTAAGGGGGTGTTTGGATTTTGATTTTTGAAAAATGAAAGAGAGATGGAGTATAATCGTGAACCTACTGCCGACGTCCCTTAAATATAAGGGACAGTCCTGGGACTGCCCGTATTTATGGGACTGTCCCTAGTGAAGCAGTTTTGATCAAGCGGAAATTTTTGTGACATTTTTAACATGAAAATAAAAATGCTAAAGACACTTCGGATGGAGAGTTAAGTTGATACGGACGAATAGATGACAGAAATAATCATTGAAGTAGCATCGAGTCATGGAGAAATGGAAGAGGTGTATAAGTAGAATAGAACAAGAGAACGATTAAGGAAAGGTGTTTTGAATGCGAGATTTGCACGGGGTTATGTTGATTGTTGAGGCCAATCGTGTCTTCAAATTTTCATGACGAATTTTCGAATGAGATAGATGTAGTAGAATTGAGACTAGAAAAAGAATAGCTGAGTCTGTAGAAGAGAGGTATTGACGTAGAAGTCGAAGTCGAGAAAAAGAAGAGCGATAAGAATAGAAGAGATGTCGTGGTCGTTTAAGAGTTTACATCATCCATAGTAATCATTTGTCATGCCTTTTTGGCGTTTGCGTATACGACATTGATTGTGGATATATCAAGAGCAATTTGTGTCTTTCGAGAACCAAAGGTCATCTTACAATATTGCTAGAGCTTCCACAAAATTTCTCTATTATCAGAGTCGACATATAATAGGGTTTATATGTCGTTACCCTTAGGATAAAATTATCCAAAATATGTAGTGCCTTTAATGTATTAGAAAATACTATTAACTGATTTTAAAAGATCTTCTCAGAAGCAAGCTCAGAGGATGACACTAAATATGATATTGAGACTACTTGTCGTTTTAGGTATAACAAAATACCTAATGTGATATTATACTAGGAATTATCCACGGACTCACCTTCATCTTCATTTGTGAGTTTTGTATCCGGGATGTGGGCAACACTATTGATCCTAATAATCTATTACTATACTTTGGGAATCATGCATTTAGATAGTTTCAACTACTAAATTCTATATTCCTAAAGCATTAACATGTACATTTATAGAAAACATACCTTTTCCAGTGATGTTCCTTTTAAGTGCATTACCATAGGCAATGTTGCGTGTATTGCATGCTTCCAGTGATCATTTAATTTACTCATCGATGATGAGTGCATACACTATTTGTCTTCTAAAGTTTCTACTTAGTAAAGGGGTTTTACGAAGATTTAGACTCCTAGGTTGATGTTTTAGTACATGACCCAAAATGGATTTTGACAATCAAGCAAGTTAAACTTCAAATCTGAAGGTCCTGTAAATAGCCGAAGATCCTCTGTATGTATGGGACCGTCTACCTCTTTGTGGAACCGTCAGTATTAGGCGGATTTTCTAGAGGTTTCACAAATTTAACTTGTTTTGTCCTACTTGTACATGCTTCAGATAAGTTAAACCCTAGACCTCTTTTGTCTCCGAAGGACTTTTGACATTTTAACAATTCTTTAAGTGAATGACCGCTCTTTTTGAATTGAGTTAACTTGGAGACTTTCTCCTTAAGTTTCTTATTTTTAACTTTAAGGTCTTGACAAGTCTTACACCTCAAATCAATTTCCTTACCTATATCGAGTGTAGACATTTTATCTTTTGAACCAGTCTTTTTTCTAATCCAATTTTAATAGATTTATAGATTCATTTTGGGGTAATAGTTTTTGACTCTTTTTGCAAAGATGCTTGTGCTCATTATCTAAATGAAGAGAGTTTAGAGAAGACGTGTCATTATTATAAAGTTCGATTTCAGAATATACCTTATTTGAAGTTCCAACCATTTGACATATTTTGTGAGCGGTATTGTCGTTGTATTCTTCATCGGTATCACTCCATGCTTCTCCAATTAGATCCATTTGGAGTTTTCTTACATGGTTCTTGATAGCATATCCTTCATCAAGAGTTTTTAAACTGGTAGCAATAGTATTAAATGTAGCAAAAGCACTATCAAGATATTCGTCCTTAGAAATGACGAATTGTTCACATTGTTGTTCAAGAATATCAATTTCTTTGACTTGACTATTTTCTTGATGGATGATTAAAAGATGTTTCCAAATATCATTTATCGTGTTATACATGAAAATCCTTTTATATTCTTTTCTAGGTAAAGCTTTGTATATCACTATTTTTGCTTCTTTGTTTTTCAAAAGTTTTTTTAAGATCGTCGCTTTGTTTTTCAAAAGGTACAAATTCATTCTTTTTAGTTGTAGGATTAAATTCAGTAGGTTGAAAATCACCCTTAGTAATAACAAGCCAAAGATCCAGATCTATTGATTTCACATAATTTTCAAATCTATTTTTCCGGTAAATAAATTCATTGTTTTTGAAAAGTGGTGATCTTTGAATAGATTGCACTTCGAGGTATATAGATCGATTCAAGTTTTAAAATACACTATATTATAAAGATCTTGAGTAACCTGGATCTACCAATTATAGAAACTAGAAGGGGATTGAATAGTTTCACCATGCTAATTACGCTTTAAAAGAAGTTTGTTCTTTTGAAAATCTTTTTGATTCGAAGTTATGTGATATTAATCAACAATGTATGAATACTATAAGTATAATAGCTAAACATGAAATATGAAAGTAAAGATGGTAAAGAGTTAGAACGATCAAACCAATGCGCAGAGATTTATAGTGGTTCAGCTACGAAGCACACTCTTCGCCCTACTCCGTTCCCCGAGTATCACACTCGAGAGTTCAAAATCACTATGTCAACAAATTCCCTTCTAGCAGAAAAAACCGTACACAGTAGCTTACACCAATTTCCGACACTAAGCTAAATTTCAAGTCCTAATCTTAGCTAAATCCAATCTACAAAACACAACGCTAACCACTATACACAACACTTCACGGACTTACACATCGTCCGGATCTACACATAATACTTCACGTACTTACACCTCGTCCGGATCTACACACAACATTACTCGAACTTACACCTTGTCCGGATCTACACACAACACTACTCGGACTTACACCTCGCCCGGATCTACAAAAACAATACTATACCCGACTTACACACAAATTGGATCTACCAATATACAAGAATATAGATTAAGAAAGGTTAAATAAATAGGAGAATCTTAACAACGATTACGTGTGTAATGTCTAATCTACAACACTTCATTTATTGGTGGATACGAGTGTTCTTCTCTTTGCACTTTGATGGAAGAAAGAATGAGATCACTTATAAACAAATATATACAATTTAAAGTGATCAAAGAATGGAATAGAAGAAATTGGGAGACAACAGAAAGTTTTGTGCAAAAAGGGTTGAGGAATCTATTGAGACTAGTCCTGTATTTATATGCGATATGAGGAGTGGGGACGCTCCTTTAAACATGGAAAGTCCCTTATATATAAAGGAACGTCCCCCCTATAAGGGACTGTCCATAGGATACTCCTGTTTTTGTCCGGGCATGGTGAAATATTTATCTGGTGAAGTTGCTATTCTTATGGGCGGGAAAAATAGTTGTTTGGTGATTTCAAACTTATTTTTCAAAATAAAATATATTTTTAAATACAAAAATAATTTGTATAATTTATTTTTGTAGAAAGGTTTTGTCACATTTATAAATATGCGAGTTTTAAGGAAAAAACATCTCTTTGATCACTTAACAAGTTATATATATTGTTTGTTCATACCTTAAGTGATATTGTGTTGAAATGGACTTTTACGATTAAAACTTGTTTACATATATTTTTACGTAGCATGTTTTTACATTTTGTGATTATCAAAACATATGGAGGTCGAAAAATATAAATAACGTTTTTGACATTATTTGTGTTGATACAAAAGTTGGGCGTTCTCGGTTTGGAGCTCGGCTCGTACTCAATTGAGAATTCGCCGAGACCCGCACACTAAGAGACAAGAAACACCGTTAGGCTTATCGTGGGATTGTCTCCCACGATTATCCTCCGGCGAGAGTGAGTAATCGGTTTAGGGTTTAAGGAGTTTTAGGGTTATGAGATCGCACCTTAAACGAGGATATGATTCCCTTTATATACGCACGGAATCCTTGTTGGTTCCAGTGTTCCCAACCTTCGCGTATCCCGCCTAAGTCGGTTGGGAATGATTATCTTCTTATTTTAGAAGATATCGGATATCTATTCCAGAATAGATTTGGGCTTGGGCTTCGTGAGCCCAAACGCAGATGATATTGGCCCGCCTGCACCGGGCTTGTAAGTATTGGGCCTTAGTCGGGTTTATGACCCGACCTGCACTATACGTCATCATGTCCCCTCGCCTAGTGTGCGCATGCATAATCTGCGGATGCTAGACTAATGACCGTAGTCCAAAATAAAAGAAAAACGTGCAAACGTATGAAAGAAGTTTATACCGTAGGTGCATTGCATCTAGACATCAAAGTGAATTGCAAATGCCTCGTTATTCGGGGAAAGTGATATCCCACATCCCATCGGAGGATCTCAACCACACAAGTGAAGTTAGTGGGGTCCACGTGGCACATATCGGGGGGTGAGAGAAACTATATAACCTATCCTTCCATTTTCACCGCCTTCCTCACAAAGAAAATTCCATCCACCATTACGAAAGAATTTTGGATAGTTGCAACCAAAGTAGCCAATCACAAAGGTAACCGCGCGCGCTTTATCAAAATAATAACACGATGGTTAGCGGCTTGTCCGACTTTACCTCCGACCACCGTGAGCGACACGATGGAATTCACGCCGGAGTACTTCATACCACCGGACGTGCATCCGGTCGTTCCGGGAGCACGAGCAACTATTGCGGATTTCCCAAAGGGAAAGTGGGTGTATATACACGATTATTGAATTCGTGAATCAACGTGTGCCTGTCACGCTTTACGTGCGATGTGTTAAATTATTATAATCTACACATATCGTTAGCTTGCATCAGACAGTGCGCCAAAATTACCAATTTTGAGGTAAATTGCCGCTTGTTGCAATCAACCCCACCATCCACCTATTCGCGCCTTTTATCACACTACATGGGCGCATGGGAGGGTGTCTTTTGCGGTTGCTACCGGTAGATTGCAATGTTATACGGATAAATTAGATTCCTTAGGAATTGGAGGAGTATTTCTTACGGGTAGATGATACATGCTTTCCATGGAATTATGATTTTATACCGGGGTACATTAGAGAGGATGAGTGCCGCTGCCTAGGTCTTATGTCGCCGAGGATGCGGAATCGATAAATGCTAACCGCATCCCCATTAGTGCCTATCCCGAGGATTTTTGGTGCATATGGAATCACCGTAATTATTTTGGTCCCAAGATGAGATCCCAATCTTCTTAGACGACATGGCTGTGGTGGGTACTTATTCCTCCGTACCTCACGTGTAAATAATGTAAGAGCATTCTTCCTTATAGTTCGCGCATTATATAACTGTGTGCACATGTTGTTTTGTGGTGCGTGAAATGGATCTTTTACAAGAGTACAGTTAGTGAAGCCCGTAGAGGTAAGGGCGAGGACACGGCCTTTGAAGGAGAATGAGGAGCCAATTCTAGCCGCTACTGCAGCGCGTCATAGAGCTCGAATCACGGGGATACGGGGACCGGTTCCTCGGTCATGATGGAGCAACACCCCGCAGCCGCCCTAATCCGGCAAGTAACTTCTCTTGTGGCGCACCACCGCCTGTAAGCCGTGGCTCACCCTATGGAGGAAGAGGAAGAAGAAGAATCAGGGCTCGACCGTAAAAGGACCCGAAGGGATGATGGTGTAGGCCCATCAAGGAAAAACGCCCGTGGTCCGGGCGTGGAATTATCCTCCATCGATGAAGCGTCTTCGCACCTTCCGCTGCGATGTCGCGGAGCCACGTAAGTAAAGCCGATATGTATAAGTTCCTTTTGTTGGTTGATGTGCTAGTTGTGAATCTAACATTTCACCGGTGATCATTCGGGGTGGAGCGAGTTATAGAATCACCTCCCAAAGCTAGTCCTATCGTTCGGCGATTTCGAGCCGCAGAGCCGTGATAATGAAGACCGATCGATGCGGATCGCCCATGGAGCAATTGGTTGAAGAATTGGTGCGGTCTCCGCACATCGGTGCACTAATTGTGTCGAAAGACCGAGTATCCGTGGGGAGGACCAAGATTCACAAAAGGACCAAACAATAGCTTTGTTGGGGCGAATCAGCAAGCACCCGGCGAATCGGATAGCGCCCATGCAGAGCAAGGGTGCGAGCGCATACGCCAAAACAGTGAGGACAAAATGGCGCTAATGTGCCAAATAAATCAAGAGCGTGATGAGGTTGCCGGTACAAGTCTGCGTCGTTGGTATAAACATCTAGAGCGGGGTAAGGAAAATTTGTTTGTGATTGGGGAGCTTGGGGCTCTTGTGAGCTGGTCATTGGAGGTACAGGAGGCAAAGCTGCGTAAGCTTAGCCTCGAGTATGAGGAGTTGTATCCTCACTCATGTCCACGATAGCGGAGCGCGGGTGGCTCATAGGCCACGGTATCCGCCTAGCTGCCCTCGGTACCCTAGAATCGCCAGAGGTGGTTAATGCCTTCGGGAGGTTGTGCGGTGCGCCGGAGGGTGGTAAATCAAGCAATTGAAAAGCTCCACGAGGCCAAACTGCTGAAGGCGCCGATTGATAAGGTACCAATTATGATCTTTGAGTCATATGATCACTTGGTCGCTGCCATGCAGAGAATGAAAGACTTAGAGCTCCCAATGATTTTGAGCTTGAGCGCGATCAAGATTATCCGATAAATGTTATTATGGCGGGGTTGACCTTGGCGCGTCATCGTACCGAGGATGCCGAAACACAGCCGGACTTTTATTTGAAGCCCCATGAGTCTCAGCTTCAAGTACCTGTCTTTGCGCGTCCTAGGGATAGTCAGAATCCCTTTGCTTTGGAGAAAGAGGTACCTTTGAAGGAGGTCTTGGAAGCTTATGCGACCCATCTTGCTAAAAAGAAGGTATTGCGGTAAAGCTATTTTGTGTGGGTTGGTGCGGCTCATGCCAAGGTCCGATGGGGTGCCGGTCGGTGCACCTTGTGTCGCGTCGGGATGCGACGTGTTGAAGGGTGTTATCGAAGCTAAAGATGCAACGAGTCACGTTGGCACCTCTTCCCTTAAGCGTTGTAGCAGCTGGTAGTTGATATGTTGCAAAATAACTATCTCTTGTAATAACTCGTAGTTATGAATAAAAGTTTCTTTTTTTCTTGTGGATATTTGTAATGTATACGTATCTGTCTGACTGTGCGTAAAAGATGTATTTGTTGCCGTGTACGCCAGTGCAAATATAGGAAATCCATAATCATGTATGAAAATCAGAGTATACTTGAGAAATAATTCTAAGTACTTTATCATAATCGTGTATGGTATGATATTCAGCGTGCTGTGAATATCTCATTAAGGAAGCAAGTGTCTTGGTTCCTAAGTTGTTAACGATGCGTGTGTGTATTTGTTATGCAACCATCGTGGGATGCGCACATATCTTATTCCAACGTCTTGAGAACAAGGTGTTTAACAAGGATGCGTGATCCGGTGTTGATGGGTTTGCAACCTCTTACTCAACAAGTTAGTTAGTAGGTTAACTTATCCTTTTACCATCGTGGGTCTATTTGTAGTGCATGCACGCCATCGTGAGCAAGAAATAAAGAATTGTTAAGACATACAAGATATGGAGATAACAACTTAAAATGTGGCGTGAGTTAGCTAGAAACCATGCGTTTATTGATACTTGCAAGTTTTTGAGAAATAACAAAGAAAACATTATATATAAAAATATAAAATGAATGCATGAATGTTTATTGAGCCTTTGAAAGTGCGGAGCGTCTGTCTTGTTGTGTCGTAGTTATTCTTATAGGTAGCACCTCTTGAGGTTGCCGATGTTCCATGTCTTGTGTAGGTCACGACCATCCAAGCCTCGTAGCTGTCTGGCGCTTTGTGCCTATTGCTTCTGTAGTAACCTCATAGGGTCCTTCCCACTTTGGTCCGAACTTACCGTATCCTCCGCCATGCTCGCCTCATTGGCACGGTAGACAAAGTCGCTCGGTGCGAATGAAACACTGCGTAACTTGGCATCATAGTATCCTTTCATTTTGACTTCGACTTTGCCTCTCGTATGGTCGCAGCGTTCGCGTCTTTCTTCCAAAGAGATCCAAGTCGACCGTCTTTCATCATCGTTTCTTGTCACATTGATCTCCGCGGCGGATAGTTGGCATGCCGATCTCGGTTGGTATAACGACTCGTCCCGTAGACTAGAGAGAAGGGGTGTCCCCGTCTTTGGTTTTATTGAGGTGCGGTGCGCCCACAAGACATGCAAGCTCTTGACCCACCTTCCTTTGCGCCCTGTCAGCGCTTTGATTTCTTCGCCTGTGCTTCGATTTTACCGACTAAGCCATTAGTTTGTGGGTGTGTAACCGACGCCAAGTGTTGGGTGATGTTTAACTTTTCGCACCAATCTTTGAAGGGGTTTTCGTAAACATTTCCGTTATCCGAGATGATTTCACGGGTAATCCAAAGCGGCATCGATGTTGTCCCGTAAAAGCGTTTCACACAGTTGCCGTGATTGTCGCCAACGCTTTTGCCTCGATCCACTTGGTGAAGTAGTCTATAGCTACTATGAGAAACTTGAGACCGCCTCTGCTATTGGAAAAGGACCGCAATATCAATGCCCCATTTGTGGAATGGCCATGGCGCCGTGATCGGCGTTAGCTCGTAGCCGTGGTTGGCGCGGACGGGTCTATGAACTTAGAAATCATTGCATTTCTGATTAAGTCCCGCGCATCTCGATGCATGGTTGGCGATAGTATCCTCGATCGCATGGCGCGTGCTACAACGGACCGTGGTCTGCGTGCATGCCGCATGAACCTTCATGGATTCTCGCGAGACGTAATTTGCTTGTAGAGGGCCGACATGGTGAGCCATGGTTGGAGGAAAGAAGCGTCGACAAGATATGTTGCCTCATGATTCGAATCTCTCTGTTGACGCAGATTCTGCGAGCTTCTTTTTGTTCTTGGAGTAACGTTCCTTTGCTTAGGAATTCCGTGAATCGGTGTCATCCATGTAGGACCATTCTCCTCTATGACCGCGGAGACTTCCATCTCGATATTGATTTGCTTTTCGGTGTTTCCACCAAGACTTGCTTTGATAAGTGTGTGAAGCTTGTCGAGGCGATCTTGCTCGGTCAAGGCTCGCTTTACGATTTTCTCCTCTAGGACTTGCTTGATAGTAAATCTGTCGAAGCCTTTGATCGATGTCTTAGTCTTCTCAAGATCTCGAATCATATTCTCTTCTTTGCCACGTATTCACCCAACACGTGGTTGGCTACTAGCCGGAGTCTACATTTGCTTCAAGTTACGTACACTCATTCGATTTGCAATGCGTGAGTACGGCGATTAGGGCTTCGTATTACGCCTCATTATTTGTCGCGGTAAATTCAAAAGCGGTGCGTAAGTGAATTCCATTCCTCCGGGTTTGTGAGAATAAGGCCGACTCTCGATCCGTCCACGCGCGAGGACCGTCTCGTAAACAAAATCCATGGATCTTGTAGTTCCTTCTTGCTTGAGCGGGTACCTCATCGATGTCGGCTTCGATGATGAAGTGCGGAACTCATCCTTTTATTGCGATGCGTGGTCAGTAAGAGATGTTGTGTTCGCTTAGCAACACACTCCACTTCGAGTCGCCCCGACGATCGGGTTTGGAGATGATCCGCTGATGGGTTGATGCATGATTACTGCGCCATCGGGTGCGCTTGGAAGTACCGTAGCGATCGCTTGGCGGCAAACACTAATGCTAAGACTAACTTCTCCATGGCGGCGAGTTCATCTCCGTCTTCTTGAGCGCTTTTTCGACAAAATAGATAGGGTTTGCACCGAGTCCCTATCTGTTACTAGCATCGCTATTGGTCGCCTCGAGTTCTTGATAAATACATGATCGGCTCTTCCCTGGTCGGGTGCAACGAGTGTTGGGGCGTTGCTAGATGTCGTTTGAGTGTAGTGAAGGCTTCTTCCGCCTCAGTAGTCCACCGAAGTCACCCTTTTTATACACTTCTTGAGTGTTTTGAAAAGAGGCAATGACTTTTCTGTGATTTAGACAGGGAACCCGTTTAGGCCGCCGGTTTTCCGTTGAGGATTGGACTTCTTCATGCGTGCGTGGTGAGGAAGTTCTATTACCGCCTTTGTCTTTTACGGACAAGGTTTTATGCCGTCGGGTTCTATCAGTACCCTAGGAACATGCCTTGATGGCGCTGAAGGTGCATTTCTTAGATTGACTTCATGTTGATCTCGTAGAGTCTTGAGCGTCTCTTCTATGTCGCGCATAAGCTCAACGTGTATGGCTTTTATGACCGTGTCATCCACATAGACTTCCGTGTTGCGCCCAATTGTTTTCAAAAGCATTGTCTACTAAATAGGTAGTGGCCCGCATTTTCAAGCCAAAGGGCATTTTGTATAACATAGAACACCTTGGCTTGTGTGGAAAGTCGCTTTTTTCCTCGTCTTCCTTAGCCATCCATGATCTGGTGATATCCTTGTATGCGCGTCGAGAAAACATTTTAACGGGTATCCGCACAAGGACTCTATTTTCCATCTATCTCCGTAATGGATAGCGATCTTGTGGGCATGCTTTGTTAAGGTCGGTGAAGTCTACGACATTCGCCACCACCGTCGCTTTTTGACCATTCTTGGGTTAGAAAGCCAATCGTGGTAGTAGACTTCACGCATAATTCCGCATTTACCAATTTACGTACCTCTGCGGAACTACTGCGACGCCTGGGCTCAGCCACGCTTCTTACAGCGTATCGGTGAGTACCCTTGCCGGATTCTCGGTTTATGCTCGTGATCGGCGTGGTACCCGTCATGTGTTTTGGCCCCACGCCGAAAATATCCACGTTCTTTTGTAGGAGCGCGACACGGTACCGCTTTGCCGTTGTCCGACAATGACCCTCGATGGTTATTTCTGCTACGGGTATTTCGGGTGAATCGCGACCTTCAAGTTGGGGACCTTGGCACAAGACTTTGTTTGGGATCGGTGCCATTTCGCATGTAACCGTGTTACATTCTGTTTAGTACCGTGGCATTAAAGAGTGACAATGCCCCTCTCTGAATTTAAGCATCCCGCGGCCGTTGATGGCACCGCGCGCATGGCTAATATCCGGGTCTCCCAATAATGCCATTGTATGGCGAGGGATTAATCACCATGAAGTCCATCCAGTTGTCGTAGAGTGCTCTGCGTTGCCAATCTTGACTAGTAATCGCGATTGCCCATGGGCCATATCTTTTCACACGTTAAACGGTGAGCGCCGGTCGACCGGGTTTAACGGGTCGCGTATTTCGTGTCGCGGTCTTTAAAGCGATGCTCATACATGATATTTGCCGATGCCCCACCATCAATGTACATGCGGTGTATGTCGTGACCACCGCACCGATTTCAATGGTGAGTGGCTCTGCATCTGCGTTGTCATGATTAGAGTAGGAAAGAGATTTCGCTTCTTGGAAAACTCCCGCCGACCTTTGCTCTAGTGATTCGTTGCCACGTTTGTATCATGTAGATTGTGTCGGCCTTGTCTTTGGCTTTCTCTTCTTGTTTCCATTCTTTTGTTTATCTCTTCCTCTTTAATGTTTTTAACCAAGTGGTCCATCTACCCTCTTTGACCATCTTGTCGATGAGTTGGCGCACTGGACACATCTGTTAGTGGTGTGACCCTTTTGCGTGGTAATCACAAGATCCATTCCCGGTCGCCGATCTTACGGTGTACGATTCTGCGGCGGTCTTGGGAAATTCGCGCTTCACGTGAGTATTTCCTTTGGGGTTTTGATCGAGAGTGTACTGTCATTATCTGCCGCTCCTCCGGCGCGATAGTTCCTATTACGGTTACTACCTCGGTCGTTGGATTGTCTCCGAGTTGTTCCTGTGACCGTAACTCGAGTGGTTCTTTTTGCTATCATGGCGCTTCCCCTGGACAAAGACGAGAGCGCTTCATGAGTTCATCAAAGGTCTCGTGGATCTTGTCGTTTAACCTCTTGATGAGTTACGGATTATTAATCCCATTCATGAAGCCGAGATCTTTAGTACCGGACATGCTTTAACTTGCATGCATTCATCTTTAAAGCATTCCATGAATGCACTCAGAGATTCTCCTTGGTGCCGCTTTACCTGGCGAGTTCGACAGGTTTTTAGCGCACTTTTTCCGTTGAGTAAAATTTAGGCTAACGCCTTTCTCAACTCTTCAAAACCATTTATGCTTTTTCGTGGGAGTTTGTTGAACCCGGTTCAGCGCTTCCCACTAGTGTGGAATTAAACATGTGGCACCACATTGGTTGTGGCCAATTCTCAATAGTCGCGGTGATTCAAAGATTTTAGGTGATCGTCGGGATCACTGCTCCATCATAGGTCTTGACATTTGTAGGCATGCGCCTCTTCTTGTTCTCGGAGAAATCACTAATGCGCCGGTGAACGCGTCCACTTTACGACTGGCGCCATGGGAGAGACATGTCTTCCTCTTGGCTATCGCGTCTGTTTCTAGATTTCCAATGTCTGTATCGCTATCCTCGTTGTCCGAGGAGTTATTAGAAGATGAATTTTCCTTCTTACGGCGTTTTTGCGGCCGTCCTCGAGTCGACTTATAGTCCGGATCCGAGGGCTTTCACTGGGGAATACTTTCGCCTGATCTGTCATGTACTTTACGGCTACCCGATCTGGCGTGACACCGGACGCCGTTCTTCTCTATCACTATCACTCATGTCTGCGGTGAGATGTCTCATCACCCTCGATTCTCCTCCGATTATGTTGAATCTTGGAGGTTTATGACCGCTTCCTCTGCGCTTTTCTTTACGGTGGCGCAGTGGGGAAGTATCGTATTCGAATCAAAATTGAGTCGGGCTTTCAAGTTCGACCGATCTATTCTTCTCTTCCTCTTGCATGAGGCGGTTAATGTTTCGTAGTTTTGGGACACGAAAACTTCGTGTTAATTCCCACGACCCCCCGAGAGTGAGTGCGTTTGTTTCGCCGCTATACCCTTATCCCGCCTGGTGCCTCCGGTACCTTTGTCGGTCGGTTTCTAGCGATTGGAAGGGAGAGTAAGGGCAAGCTTGCATGGGTCTACTCCACTCGTGGTGGTTGTAGTGGCTTGGGTTGTTCCGAGTGCGGTTCCACGAGAGGAAGATCAAGTCTTGGCACGATCCCTTATTTTTAGCAATATTTGGTTGTCCTGCAGGCCGCAGGGGTTAGTCCACTCGCGACTTCTTCCCATGAGGTCCGATTGCGATCACCGATTTCGTGCTTTGTCATTCTAGTGTTGGTTCTTAGTGTAGGGTCCCACGGATGGCGCCACTTGTTGATACAAAAGTTGGGCGTTCTGGTTTGGAGCTCGGCTCGTACCAATTGAGAATTCTTGCTTGAGACCTGCGCACTAAGAGACAAGAAACACCGTTAGGCTTACCGTGGGATTGTCTCCCACGATTATCCTCCGCGTGAGTGAGTAATCGGTTTAGGGTTTAAGGAGTTTTAGGGTTATGAGATCGTACCTTAAACGAGGGATATGATTCCCTTTATACGCACGAAATCCTTGTTGGTTCCGTGTTCCCCAACCTTCGGCGTATCCGCCTAAGTCGGTTGGGAATGATTATCTTCTTATTTTAGAAGATATCGGATATCTATTCCGTAAATAGATTTGGGCTTGGGCTTCATTGAGCCCAAACGCCAGATTGATATTGGCCCATTGTGCAGGGCTTGTAAGATCAGCGTAGTCGGGTTTATGACCGACTCCGCACTATACGTCATCAATTTGTATTAACAACAAGAATATCTAAAATCTCATTTTAGCATTCTTTGTTCGTAAAATGTTAGTACAGATATTTTGTCTTTCTAATTTAGCATCTTGATACATATTATTTGTTTAATATTTGCTTCTTTTGACTATTGGTACAATTCGTTGGTTCTTTCATTTGCAATGATTATTGTATGGATATCAAATCTTTCTTTCAAGCATTCTTTGTTCATAACAGATTAGTACGGATATTATTGGCATGATCTCTTTACCAATCTTATGATTCATTAGTTCCTTCATTTGCATAGATATTACTTCATGTGGCTAATCACTTCCCTATTCTTATGATTCACTAGTTCTTTCATTTGCGTTGATATCTACTTCTTTTGGCTATTAGTGTGTTTCCTTAGTTTTTCATTCTTGATACGTACAGCTTATTCGATATGTGCTTGTTTGGTCAATTGTACGTTTTGTTGGTTCTTACATTTCCATTTACATTTCTTTATTGGTACATATATCTATCCTTTCTACTAAGGACTCCTATACCATTTTATTCACACTTTTTGCACCTCTGAAATCACTATATTTGCTGCCTATCGTTTGACTTGATATTCATTTGCTAGCCATTTGATAACTACATTATATCCCTTTAAAATCGTTGGACCTATGATTCATTTGACATCGCCATGATATGAAATTTTTCGTTTGTTTATACATGACCTTTTATGTTTGTTTTTGCTACAATATATGTACACTTTGGTTTGTTTTGACATTGCCATGATATGAAAGTTTTCGTTTGTTTAGACCATGACCTTTTACGTTAGTTTTTGCTACAATATATGTACACATTGGTTTGTTTTGATGCCCAAGTTATTAAGTAGCCATAGAGGTATCATGTCCGTGTCATTGAGGCACCAATAACATGACATTATCGTGGTGGTGTGAACAGTCCACGAAGTCCCTATATTTGTGTGTGATGACATCAAATAAGGTAAAAAAAATATAACATCATTTATCCTATGTATATTGCTCGTTTTATATCATTTTATATGAGAATTGATACTTAATCGCTTACTTTTGTGAATCTCATTTATTATCGAGCAATTGGTGAAAGTTAGCAATAATAGACGTATTTTGGAGCAAAATAGATCAAGTTCAAGAAAGTCCACTAAACTGACAAGAATACGCCGTATCATTCTAGACAGATATATCGTATATCAAGACTTGGACAATTATCAAGACCATTGCCTGACTTTAAAGAATACGCCGTATCCAAATATTAGATACGTCATATATGAAGCTTTGATCAACAAGAAAAACTTACTTTTTTTAGTCCAGACAGGCCGTATTCACTTCATAAGATACGTCGCATCCAACACGATGACTTCACCAAATATCCAAAATAAGAAGACCTGATACGCCGTATTCATCAACCATATACGCCGTATCAGGAAGGCGGTATACGAATATTCTGGAATATAGTAATCTTGGAACCCACATGAAGTTACCTCGATATGCCGTATTGGTGAAACCAATACGCCGTATCGAGCGTATTCGAAAACCTATAAATAGAAAACCTAAATTCCGGTTTTTGGAGAGCATATTGTAGAACTAGAATGGGGGGTTGAATAGTTTTACCGATTAAATTTTTTTTAAAAAATTTTTAGATCGACTTATGTTAATCTATTTTAATGTGTAGATATTGATGGTTAGATATGAAAAAGAAGAAATAATATTTGGAGGGTAAAGAAAGATAAAACCGTTGGCACAAGTAATTATACTAGTTCGGCTACAAGGTCACATTCCTTTCCCTACTCCACTCCCCGAGTACCCAGCTCGAGAGTTCTTAAATACTACACCACAATCTCCTTATCTCGGCGGAGAAGCCTTCACAACATTGCTTACACTTTATATGGTACAAAACTAGATACCGGGTTCTTCCACAGAGTAGAACCAAACCTACGTTGTCTACACTTTATCAGGTACGAGGCTAGATACTGGGTTCTTCCACAAGGTAGAAACAAATCTACGTCGCTTACACTTTATCCAATATAAAGCTAAATACCGAGTTCCTTTAAAATGGAGAAACCAATCCCAACACCACTAAGTAACACAACACATATACAACATGATAAATAGAATCAACTCTAAGATTCACTTCAGTGGTATTGTGATGATGACGAATCCTAGCAACCCATGTCTTCGAGTTTGCAAGTCTTCTATGCAAATGATTGTGATATTGCCTTTAAAAGAAACCTAGAGAATCACTAAGATAAAAGCTACATGGATGATCCTTAGATCTGAGGTTAGAGAGGTAAGAATATAGAGACAAGATATATCTAAAAGGGTGAGAAGAAATGAAGAAATGACTCACTATTTATAGGCAAAATGTGCTCTGACCAGCCGGATCTGGTGGATCCCTTCCTAGAGGGATCCGGATAGTGTAATCCAAAGGATCCAACACCTAGGTAATTCCATTCCGGATTTTGGGTTATACTTCCGGATTTTGGGTCATTGGTTATGGACTATGGTTCTATTAGGTCACTAGATTTACAACACAAGCTTAATAGAAAGAGATAGAGGCGGTTGAATAATAAACAAACACACACGCACGTATTACTTAGACGGTTTAGGCGTAGAGATGTATGTGAAAGGATAAATTGAACAACCAACCCTCAAGTGAGGGTTATTACATAGTATTTATAGGCAAGGAGCTAGGGCAACACTTCTACTCCTTCCCTTTTCCTTATTGGACATGGGCCTAAGCTTATGGGCCTTCTACATAAGCTTGACCTTAAACAAACATAAAGGCCATACTAAACTACCTATTACATATAAGTAACTAACACTTGAATTAAGGTTTAGGAGTGATTCCAACAATCTCCCCTCAAGTGTTGGTGATGAAAAGCAGTGAAGGCGTTGATGTAATAGTAGCTTTGGCGATCTTCGACATTCTTCTTTCTTGTGAGAAGGAATGCCTTGATTCGAACAATCTCCCGGTGTAGAGATAGTTTTCTTTGAGCAGTTATGTTTTGGCGTCATCTTTAACTTTGTTCTTTGATCATTGTTCTTTGTGATGAAAGTGATAGTATGTTGTTATGCGCATCAAGTGCGCCTCGAGTGCCTTCGCCGCTCTGATGTCTCCACGTCATTCTTCAACATGCTCACACGCTCTTTGACGTTGGAATTCGATCTTGATGAAGTTCTTTAAGTCTTTAACTTTGTAGATTCTTTGATTTGACGAAGAATCATTCGATCATTGTGTTGCTTTTGGATAGAACTTCCATTAGTGATGATGTTGGCGTAAGCATGAGAAGAATCTGCACGATCATCCCGCTCCCGAGCTTCTATAAGAAGAAAACATTTCAAACGGTTAGTAATAAGCGGATTCCGGCACTTACAAGTTTGAACTTGAGAGTGTTAATGAGATAGTGTGAAAACACAACTCTAATTCTCACAAAGGCCGTTCTGGCTGGAGTCCCACAAGTGAGATAATGCGATGTACCAAGTACATCTGATTCGAGATGAGTCGAGGTACACCAAGCATCACCTCACGACGTAGACCGTTTGAGACACACTAAGCGTAATCCACGGGAGTTACCAGCGACCTTTGTCGTGGTTGTTTGATGTTGACCACGGCGGAGTTTCCATTCAATCGCGAGGATCGCGGATGTGAACCTCTCATAAATGTTCTCGACAGTTGCTAAGATCATGAAGGACTCGATATGAACCATCGATAATC